>CM074436.1:3332500-3635000 GCA_037101425.1 Elopichthys bambusa | reverse complement strand
TGGAGATTCACCCCTAGTCAAAAGCAAAAAACTGACTGGAGTGGCTACAGAAATTGAAATCTACAGGTAACACTAATACACATAGTCACGCAATGCTGATGTTAACATTAACAATTGAGAACAGAGTATAACAGTAATAATAATTTGCACGGTTTGCCATGATCCGAGCTAAGCGATCGTTAGATTTAATAATCGTTGGCAGCGCGATTTATTGTAGACTAATGCCTTTTTCCTCAGTTGGTCAGAACAAAAGTAGCAGAAATGTTACTTACTTGTTCAGATGATATTTCCAGTGAAAATGTTTATATTGGTCATACTTTCAAGACGTAGAATCTGTGATTCTGAAGTACAGTATCCACACCGGTGTAGTGATTGACAGCAAACATTAGATTCATCCGCTGGGGAGTCGGTTTCAAACAGAAATGGCGACAAAGAGGAAAAAAGTCGGACAGCAGCTTTAATATCCTAACGATTTTTGGCATAAAAGTCATCGACAATTTTGACCCATACAATGTATTGTTAGACCCATACAACCCATACAATGTAAGTAACACTAAAAAAAAAAAAAATTATATATATATAGATATATAGAAGTCTCTTCTGCTCACCAAAGCTGCATTTATTTTATCAAAAATACAGTAAAAAGAGTGAAATATTATTGCGATTTAAAATAACTGTTTTCTATTTGAATATATCTTAAAATGTAATTTATTCCTGTGATCAAAGCTGAATTTTCAGCATCATTACTCCAGTCTTCAGTGTCACATGATCCTTCAGAAATCATTCTACTATGCTGATTCACTGCTCAAGAAACATTTCTTAGAATTATTAATGCTGAAAATGGTTGTGCTGCTTAATATTTTTGTTGAAAGACGTTTTTTTTCAGGATTCTCTGAAAAAAAGAAAGTTCAAAAGAACAGCATTTATTTGAAATAGAAACCTTTTGTAACATTTTAAATGTTGATTTGTACACTGATCAATTTAATCCTTTAAAAAAGAATCTGACCTCAGATAGACTAACTACCAGGAACCATTTCATTTTTTATCACATTTCACACCGAACTGCAGAAATCTTGCTGAAGTGACAGGACGACCCTCAGGTCAGAGTTGTAAAAGCTTTGGCGCTGCAAAGTGACCTCTACAGTCCCTTGTAAGCATCCGAAGCTTAGAAACGCACATTAGCAAAGCTGAGGTGATTTATTAAATCCAACAGCTGCATTGCCTGTGATGTCGGCCTCATCAGATGTGTCCAAAAATCGTAAAACAATAAATTTTTATTTCTTTGCCAAATAGCATGTTCCTCAATAGCTTTGAAAATAGCACTGGTAAAACATATGGCTGGCGTATTTTTAGACATATGTCGGACAGAGCACATTATGACACTATTATAAACATGGACTTTGAGGCACAAGCGTAACAAATTTGGAAGGAAATACAATGATTAATAATGAGCGATGAGTCCAAAACTCCTTGTACACTTGATGTTTCAACAGCCAAAGACTTGGAAAAATGGAAATTTGGGTTTTCCAAGTTTTTTTTTTTCTTTCTTTTTTCAATCTCGCTTAAAGGGGACCTATTATGCCCCTTTTACAAGATGTACAATAAATCTCTGGTGTCCCCAGAATGTGTCTGTGAAGTTTTAAATTAAAAATACCCCACAGATCATTTATTATAGCTTGTCAAATTTGCCCCTATTTGGGTGTGAGCAAAAACACAGTGTTTTTGTGTCTGTCCCTTTAAATGCAAATGAGCTGCTGCTCCCTGCCCCCTTTCCAGAAAAGGGTGGAGCTTAAACAGCTCACGCTTCAGTTGCTCGACAACAACAAAGCTGGAGAATCTCACGCAGCCAAAATGAGGATTGTCAGTAACGGTGTTCAGCCTTACATTGTTCAAACCGGAGTCGACACTGATGGAGAGACTCAGGAAGAAGTTACAACTTTCAGAATGAAACTGGACGTTTCTGAATGGTTAGTGGATACATTTATGTAATTGCTGTAGAGTTTATTCAACTCATCGACTAGCATGTGCCGTCATGTTAATCTTTTGTGCGAATCCAGCGTTGAATTGACCCCCATTTGTGAAGCAGTCTGGCGTAAAATGATGGAACAACACTCTACTACAACAACTCTTCCTCTTCTCTAAAGCAGCCCAACATGGCCTCACCCCCTTTGTTGCATGTTCTCGGGGGCGGGGTTAATGTAAATTTTAGGGTTAGTGATGTCACTAACCTGGGAAGAAGCTTGTTGTAGTCCCTACCAGCCGTTTGATGTAGTCCTTAAAAAGCGATGTCTGTAAAAGAAAAAATCTCCCTTTGCATTGAACTTTGAGCGTCGTAACTTTACAGATGTTGTTTATGCTCAGACAGCAACATTACACACTAACTAAAGTTAAAAAAGTGAAATCATAATCAACCACCCCTTTAACGGATGTCAGGAGATCCTTGGAGTAAAACTGAACTTTGCTGATCTCCTATTCGCACTGAAAGCAGGCATACGGCCAAACAGTTTGCGGTTTTCTGTCAATGATCTAGAAAAGGCACTGTCGTCCTTGCCAGAAAAACAAGTGAAAGCCAAGCCACTGTGGTGCTTTTCTTGCCCACTTGAAAGGCAGTGGATGTGCTCTTCATTCCCACCCCGGTGTTCCCTGAAGGTCCAAGAAGGCAAAAGGATGTCAGGGTTTATTTGCGAGAAGAAAACTACAGCTAAATAGGAACACGTATAACATGCTTTACTATTACATTTGTTCTTAAGCCTATGCGTTCTGTTCTTCGTCAAGATGAGAGGTTTTGTTTTCAGCCTGTTTTTCATCGAACGTGCTTTTGAATGAGACTCAACGAAAGCCTCTTGCGAGAAGCGTGTTGAAAAACACAGGTGGAAGTTTTTCGAAGCATCTGACAGGCTGTTGACAACGTACAAGAGAGGTGTGGCACCGTGCCATGCTGGCCCCAGGCGGCACTTACCCTCAACCCATCAACTGTGGGCAAACGCCTCACGCTCTAATCAACACACACACAGAAAAAGAGAGAGAGTGTGTCTTGTGTTAAAGGGATAGTTCATTCAAATATGAAAATTCTGTGAACATTTTTGGGTGAACTATGCCTTCAAAGAAAAAATGTCTGGTAACACTATTTTGATGGTCTCCTTTAGACATTCTGTTGACTATAAGTAACGTTTCAGTAACCCTCATATCAACTAACCCTCATTAGAGTATTAGTAGACCGTCTGCTTAATATCTACTAACACTTAAAGGGATAGTTCACCCAAAAATGAAACTTCTGTCATCATTTACTCACCCTCAAGTTGTTCCAAACCTGTATACATTTTTTGTAACCCTTTATTTTAGGGTCTTTTAACTAGTTGCTTATTAGTATGCATATTACTAGAATATTGGCTATTTATTAGTACATATTAAGCACATAATGCCTTATTCTGCATGACTGTATTCTACATTCTTAATACCTAAACTTAACAACTACCTTACTAAATATTAATAAGCAGTAAATTAAGAGTTTATTGAGGGAAAAGTCTTAGTTAATAGGTTATACTGTATGTGTTCCCTATACTAAAGTGTTACTAAATTTCTTTGTTCTGCTGTACACAAAGGAAGATATTTGGAAGAATGTTTATAACCAAGCAGATCTCACCCCCCATTGACTACCATAGTATTATTTTTCCTACTATGGTAGTCAATGGGGGGCGAGATCTGCTAAAATATGATGTGTACGATTTGCAGCAACAACAACAACGACGACAACAAAAACATGCAACCAAAAAAAAAAAGTTTGAGGAGACATGATTGCGATTGTTAGCGATTGGGGTGTAAAGATACACTCATGTCATGATACAATACTATCACGATACTGAACTCACGATCTGATGTTCATGACACTTTAAACCAAATCTCTCAGGTATCATAAAAAATATCTTCATTTGTGTTTGGAAGAGAAATGAAAACCTTATAGGTTAAAGCATCATGAGGGTGAGTACATGATGACAATTTTTGCTTTTGGGTGAACAATACCTTATAAATATCAAGCTGAATCTTGGATAAAACTAACTCTATTTTGCGATACATATCGTTCACATCACACATTTACAACAGTTACACCCATATTAACAGTATGCAGAGTTTAACTTTAACCTACCGACAACCAACAGTATAGCGATTAATTTGATTAAAAGTCAGAAATTAACTTTTTATTAAGGGGCAGTACTTCTAACCATATAAACGCATTGCAATCTGCATAATCCTGTTGGTTGTTGGCTGTACATTCAACATCAAATTGTATATGTAATATAAAAATATGTAATATTTTGCATATTTTATGCAAGAACAACAAAAAATTAATAATATAATAAAAAATTAATAAAAAAAAAAAAAAAAAATATATATATATATATATATATATATATATATATACACAAAGGAATAATTAATGAATTTTTTTTAATTATTCCTTTTTATTTATATATATATATATATATATATATATAATTTTATTTGGAATATATATATATATATATATATATATATAGGAATAATTAAAAAAAAATTTTTGGTGTCATTCTTAAAAAATTTAAACAAACACACTGTGTGTTTTCCTCTTATTTAAATAAAGCCTCAACTTTAAATTAAACTAATTTTAGGAAATACTGTATGCATTGTTTTGCATATTTTATGGAAGAAAAAAAACAACAACAAGTAATTAAATAAATAAGCATTATGTAAAAGGAATTAATATAAAAAAAAAATAAATAAATAAAATAAAAAAATCACTCTTTTTATGTAATTACGATTACATAACCGTGCAGCGACTACCAATGAGAGCAAGTTACGCTTACTGGCAACCAATATTATAACCACTGTCTTGGCCAAGGGGGAGAGATGTGACCAAACTAAATGAAAATGAATGACTTCTGGTTGCTTTTGTTACAGTAGGTCACTATGAACGTCTCTTAACGTCCCATTTTATTTTTTATTTTTTTTTTGGATGCAAAGGATTGCTCCTTGATAATCAATGAGTCTGTCTACATTACAATAGCAGGAGAGATTCAAGCCATCGTTTCTTTACATTCAGTGCAACAAAACTGGATCGCTGGAGCAATGCAATTTGGTTGCAACGCTAGTTTGCAATGTAGACTGGGTGTCATTAATTACAATGAATCTACACTGCAAATGAAGAGTGCAATACGACCAAACTAGATGTGCTGATTTCATGTGGTTGTATCGTGCCACAGTGTGAAGGCCCAGCAATTCAGACTGAATGGGGGGGAAAAAAACAGGCAGGCTGTGAGTGCAGGTTGAGACCCAGCCCCTGACATTCCTATCTGTACCTGTGCATGCTGCGGAGTGACTGGAGGTGTGCCGGAGCTTAAGAGAGCCACTATTTACCCGCTGGGCCGGAAAGCCTCGAGGAGGAGGAGGAGGAGAGGCCAGTGGGTGCATTACTCTGTTTAGACGTGGCCAGGAACAAAAAAAAAAGGCTCTGAAAATGCTGCCGACAGCAATTGTCAGCATGGCCCTTGCGCTTTCTCTGACACACACACACACACACTGCAGTTCACATGCATTCATTCTCTCTTTTCTTAATGGATACATGTGACAGGATTCGCTTTGTATCGCTCCTGCTAGAAAGAAACAAAGACATCAATTTAAAAAAGTAATAAATAAATAGCATGATACTAATTTTGGACGTGGCACCATGTTGATACATTTCTTTAAACAGTGTAGTTCCATGATATTTTTTGACCTACCTTCGAGAAATTACATTTTTATTAAGGGGCAATATTTCTAAACATTTAAACACTTTGTATGACTTGCTTTTATTTAAAATGCATCCTTTAAATGAAGTCATCTGCATTAGGTAATATAAAATACATATAAAAACATAAGTTTTTGTCATTTTTGATTTTGGTTTGAGCATTTTTTAATTTCTGACTCTGCCTTGGAGTACTGTAAATATAACAATGGTATATAAATATAGTAATCTTTCAGTACCATGGTGTGTGTGTGTGTGTGTATGTGTGTGTGTGTGTATTGTGAATGACAGTGAGCCATCCATTCAGAAAAAAGGACCGGAAAAATGCAATGCCGACCGGAAAGGCGTTATGTAAATGGGTCACTCATTAAAAGTTTATTAAAAGTTTGTGTGTATGTGTGTGTTAACTACAAGATATGATAGTTTGTGTTACTACAGTTTTTGTAACTCGGTTTTCACCAGCGTTGCCATTAAAAATAAATCAATTAAAATGTTTCTTAAGTTCCTCACGTGGTTTGAAGGACTATAAACTATTATTGTTTTAGAGTAGTAACAAAAGCATTTTTGGTAGAAACTATGCTTTGTAAGTAATAACAGTGGCATTGTATAATTTTAAATAAAAGTAATGAGAGCAATTTCAACATGACATGTGAAATGGAATATTCAATTTTGGAGGGAAAAAAGATGACTACTAGGCTTTTGGATCAGTATGAGAAGCATAATTTGGCCATTAGCTAACATTATTTTACCCACCCACATGACCTAGATAACATCAGCTGAAAAGAAAGATTTTCAGACGTGGAGGAAATGCATTTTGATGATTACAAACAATAAGCAAACAAGGTCCATTTTGGCCACATTTACATTAAATGGTTTAAATGACCAAATTCTGATTTTTATATGATTTTTATATCCACAGATCGTCAGTGTTGCCAACTGCTTTCAATGGAAAGTAGCTAAAACTGGTCGCTAGATGTCATCATAATGGTGAATCCGCTGGTCTATTTAAATATAAATAATAAGAGTCTTGGAATCTAGATAAGGTTTATCTAAGAAGTTGCTAGATTTGTTGCTAGGCTTTTGGAAAAAAGTCTAAAAATGGGCAAGGAAGTCACTAAATCTAGCAACAAAAATCACTAAATTGGCAACGTTGCAGGTCAGATATGACCCACGAACATGTAAACATGGAAAAAGCACATGGATTCTGATATTCTCAGATCGATTTCAAGCCTCATTCATATGTGGAAATAAATCTGATATGAATCTAATAAATGTGCATCTGTAAGCTGACAGATCGGATATTCCAGTCAATGAGAGTCAGACGTCATTGAAAAAGCACCAGTAGCGAACAACGTCAACTGACACACGATCACATGACACAATGGCGCAATGGAGGACGAAGGCTCAACCCAATGTTTTGCTGACTTTTTAAAGCTGATATGAAAAGCAAAAGCTTGCATTATCATTTCGTCTACGTCCATTGCAAACCGCGCCGTTTTTTACTTCCTTTTCGGCCTAAGCTTTTCCGGGTCAGTATGTCTGCTGGGTTTGTCCATTTTTAACCCAACTTGGGTTGTTTTTAACCCAGTATTTTTTAGAGTGAGCAATTTAATAAATGTTTATTGTATTGTATTGCATTGCATTTAGTATTATTCATTAAACTTATTAATAAATGTTCATTTCTAACATACTTTGGGTTTATTTTAAGCAAGCAATATAGTCATTTTTAAACAATATTTGGGTTAAATAAAACTACCCAGCAGGTTAGGTCAAACATTTAACCCAATCACTGGGTTTGTCTATGTTCAACCCAACTTGGGTTGTTTTTAACCCAGCATTTTTTGGGGTGTACCTTGGGTTGTTTCACAAAATGTATAGTGTAAACGCAGATATCGAATATGGGTAACTTTTAAAAGAAGACATAAGCTAGTCATTAAAGGGCATTAAGACCTGCAGTGTAAATGCAGCCTAAGATTTCATGTTGACTTTAAACAACAGGCCCAAATAAATGTACCCGGGAGGATTTTAAATTTTATTGTCATTATGCAAGACAAGAGAATAAACAAAGCACACAATGATCTCTGCCATTCAGAGAATATCCAAAATCATTATTCCAACAAAAATAGTTTGGTTGTTTTACATACATTTAATAAATGTAAGTAGATTTTTTTTTTTTTTTTTTTTGTTTGTTTACTGGATTAGTCATTTGTAACCGAGTTAACCATGCATTTCTTTTAATATCTGATATTGCTGAAGAGGCTTGTGATTAATAGAAACAAATGACAGTAGCATTCAGCCATTCAAGTAACTAAAATCATCTAGGCAGATCACAGCTTGAGCAAAGTCACAACTTAAACAATAACCATAAAAAAGGGGGGAAATGAAGGTGCAAAAGGCAAATATATATTTCAGGATAAGTACAAATTCCATTTCCAGTCTGAAACACATCAATGAAGTTACTTAATCATTTACTCTAAAGTTAAGCGAGACAAAACTTAAGAAGAAGAGAAACGTTGCAATTATACATTACAATTAGCTTGACCGTTTAGCTAAATTCTATCTAAACTTGGTATATTAATACTGCAATGCAATCAAATTTGCCAAGGCCTTGGATGCAACGAAGCAATGAGAATCAACCTAGTCTAGTTTTATCATCATCTAAGACTGCTAACCCATTTTGGTAAAAGACATTGCATAGGATGTCTTGGCTGCATATTTCTAGTGATCTTTTGCAGTTTGTTCGACCCAAGTACACAAATCCAATACTCTGCATGCAATGTGTGGGGATATTAACCATTAAAAGACTTTTTTTTTTTTTGTCTTCTCGAAGTAATCTAGTAGTAAACCAGAAGTTTATGGGCTGAGGCCAACTGGGAAGTAATGATGTGAGTCTCATTCAAAGTTCAGAAAAACCTTCCATTTTCACCAAGTTCAGTTCAGAACGTTTGGCAGAGATACTCGCTTTATTTTTTTTCTCTTCTTCCTCTTCCCCTCAGTGGGATCCAGTCCAGTTCATTTGATGGGTTGCAAATCATCAAGGAATTTCACATTAGGGAGGAATGTTTTGGTGAGGCGACCTTGAAAGAGACAGAGTGAATGAGAGTGAAGCTTGTTTTTTGGAGGTTTGCCACGATGGCCTTCATTGTGCAAACTGCATATAAGCAAGGTTATGAGAGCCATTATCAATGAAGCAAATTACATCCGGCTTGCATGTCCAAGTTAACAAAAGCATAATCACTTCTTGTGTTGTTCTGGAACAAATTCAAGCTGAAAATGTGTTTAACATGCTGAGTTACTTCAATAAAAGGCACTTTCACAATAGGGTAAAAAGACACAAATCATGTTATTTTGCTGTGAGACTTATAAGATACATTGGATAAACTACTTGCTGATATTAAATTAACCTAGCATGAAAATAGCGCCCTATGATTTCTGCAATGCAGAAAACGTGGACGGAATCACGGAATCCAGTCATAAAAACAGAATTTACTGTATAACGCAGAACATCGCGGAATTTGTCAAATTTTTGATGAATAAATAAAAAGTAGGTCAGTACACTTAAATAAAAAAAAATAAAACAGACTAGTGTCTGTGAATATTAAACTGCAAAAAGATTATTTAAATATGAATCCTGCATGTTCCGTGTCTGTGTGAATAAAATGGCGCAGACGCAAGTTTTAATTTACCACACACATTGAGACTCACATGACACTCACAGTGTTTTCATCCTCTGCCGCCTCACTATATGAGGACATGAATGCATGAACTTCATCTGCAGAGCTGCTTTGAGAGTCACTTCATGAGCATTTTACCGTTTCATTTGAGAAAAACTATTGCTACATCATAAACACACAGAAACTAGGTCTTCAGGGCAACCTGTCAAAATAAAAGTTCAGTTTAACTTTAAGAAATTGTGACAAATATATTACTGTTGTACAGAAGAATTTAGCACCGTCTCTTAATGTAATAATATTAACACTAATAATAATAATAATAAATTATTATTAAAACTTTATTTAAGGAATAATCACAATTTTCAATCCATGTTTTAATTTTAACAGTAAAGGTATGTTGTGCAGAGTTTGGTAAAAAATAAAACGGAATTTGAGATGGAAAAAAGATGGAAAAACCCATGTCATAGGAAAAAAAAAAAGAAGTAATTTTTGTTAAACTTTTAATAAATTGTTTAGTAACTATTTTTAAACAAATGTATCCTGACATAAAATGTCCCAACTTCTCAACTCTTTTCTAAAACTTAAAATCATACAACAATGCCATTATTACATAACCTGTTAAATTTATATTCAATTATTTGTACAAAGAAGTATTTGTAATTTTTATCTCATTTTAAATAACTAAGAACATTTATCTGCATCTCACATTTTGCATGCAACTCTTGCACAATTTCCCCACACTGAAGAAATGAAACATTTCATAATATTGCAACATAGTGATAATATTTGTAGTAAGTGATCATAATAATCTTAGCAAATTTTACATAAATTGTAGTGTTGACTTTATTTGTCAAGCTCAAACAGAAAGTTATTGTAAAAATGGTCAAACAAATATTTTTGTTTTGTTTATGAGAAATATAGATTCGGCGATAATTACACTACTAGTTTAATTTAGCCTAAATCTGCCTGTCAGCTTGTTGCACCAAACACATAATGTGTTGCTGTCAACACAGCTGTTAATGCATAAATCAGCCTAAAGGCACGTTTCAGAAAGACAGACTAAATAAGACGGAAAATATATATCGGTTTTATATTTATTTTTATATTTTTTAAGACCAAGTACATATACATACACAGTGAGATAACTTATCTGAGATATCTCAAACATCAAAAGGTCTTTATTGTCCAGTTCTAGTCATGTGCAATTTCCCAGAATGTTTTAAATACACAATTTGGCTGCTATTTCCATGCTCGGTTATTATGCATATTAGGCAATTCCTGACCAAAGAGGAAGTGTTCCTTCTCAAGGCAACATTCAACAAACAACATGACAGCCATAGTAATTAGGCTCACCACAAAAAAAAAAAAAAAAACCTGCATCAGTTTCGGGTGTCAAATTAAAATCTTGAGTAACAGCAGCCAAGTATTTGGCAAAAAAAAAAAAAAAAAAAAAAAAACAGGAGTGCATGTTGGTTTGTCCCTTTACACCACAATTAAACCAATCTATTGACTGATATCAAATAGTAGAAAAAGTATACTTGCATTAAAGTATAACAGAATCCTCAAATATTTTCAATACTAAACAATCTTTTAATGCATGCACAAAATTGGTTTAATTGATGAAAACTTGAAAAATGTTCTTGATTGGGGTAAAATATATATATTTTTTGTAAATTCTGACTAGTTTTGTTGAACGAACAATGGCAAATGGGGTAAAGAGTTTGAGAAACTTGTTAAAAATTGTTCTTTTTGCTTTAATAATCGATTATAATGAATAAAATCAAATCTAAATAATTACAGTGTCAATTATTACCCTAAATGCATTTCTTGACCAATTTTCTTCTGTAAAGTTGTTGCATCAAACAAAACCAAGCCAAGCAAATATATTACTGCATAAATCAGCCTCAGTAAAGGCATTTTCACAAAGACAGACTATATGAAATAAATGAAAAAAAAAAAAAAACACCCTTTTTTTTTTTTTTTTTAAGTTATTTGAGAGCAAATGCATACTGAGATTACATATATGAGATATGAAAAAGTGGTTATGTTTGCTTTTTGGTTTGAAAAAATTGCAATGCTTAATTAACCTATTCAATTACAATGTAATTTCCTAAATACAATTTTTAACCTTTTTGAGTTGTAAAACAAATCATTTTGCATATATATATATTTATTTATATGTGTGTGTGTGTGTGTGTGTTTAACGATATCCTCACCTTTAATACAGGAGGAAGAAGCGAGTTCGGAGTGAAGACACCATGCTTTCTGACATGTTACGCACTTTTAGGTAGTTCACGAACCCTCTGAAGAACAGCAGGAGTCCTGGAGTGGATGCAAGACAGGTGAAAGGTCAATAATGGGATGTTCTAAAGAAAAATGTGAGGGCTGCTCGCTACTCACATCCGCCAGACAGAAAAGTCTAATTGCTTAGAGAGGAAACAGCATGCCTATCTGCTCTTAGCAAACACCACTACTTGCATATCCACAAAGAGAATATAAGAGGGCATTGCAACCATATTTCACACAAATACAGAATTCACAAAGGAATCCATCACAGCCTAATCACAGCAGCAAGGACACCAATGCAAAGATTATTGTTTGTTAATATTATGTACTCTGTGTGTTGTCTTGTAGTCAGTCAACCAGCAGATGGCGCTAGAGTACTGTAGAAAATATGGCTGCTGAATGAATCAAAACACCTCAATAACTAACACTGATATTTGCAGATCTTCAAATTATTAAAGTCCTGTTTAAAGTCTTACCAAGAACGAGGAAAATCCACCAGAGCCAGTACTGCCCATTGAAGTATCCAGTAAAGTAATCTGAAAACTGAAAAGAAGAAAAATACCATCAAGTTTAATGCTGATTGAATTCACACTCATAACACATCATGTTTGATTCAGTCATTTTCACTTAAAGTTTTCCACTGAACTAACTGAGAGTTTCTTATCCTCTTGTGTGGGTTTTGAGATAATCAATAACAAAAAAAAAAAAAATTATTTACAGACTCACCCTCACAATGAGGATCCATTTGATGAGAGAGAGGCCAAAGCCGCAGATGGCACCATATCGGCCAGCAATGGTGTTGGTCAAACAGAAAGACAAGCAAAACCCGATCCAGTTGAAAAGAAAAGCCACTGGTTACAGAAACAGAGAGAGAGAGAGTTGCATTAATGAAGAATTACATGAAATATATACTGTATACACACAAGTATCCTAAAGTACTCTGCAAAAACCTTTTTCTGTTTTTAAATGCTGACAAATACAACTTGAAAAACTGCTTAATATATTGCAAAAATGATGATGCTTTGTTAATGAAAGACTGCTTTACTGTGTACGGAATAACGTGACGTGCAATACATCACAATACCACCAGATGGCGCGCAAGGAGCACTAATGGTGCACAAACACAGAGGCTGGCTGCATCAGAAATCACATACTCTCCTGAGAAGGTACTTACTTTGAATAAGTTGTTACTTTGTGAGCACCAATAGTACGGTATGTTCTATATTATATGAATGTGTGAATGTAACCCGGACGTACTACATCCACCATGTTGTCACTGTCATGTTGCATCGCTTCACTGCTATTCACAAATCCTCTCCCGTGGCCTCATGGGATAGTAAAGCATCCATTGTACGCACACTTCAGGATCTCGCCGGAAGTAGTAGGTCATCCTGATACTTTTTGCCTACTCTTTCGGAAATATAAGCATACTTCTTTTGTCCCATACTGTTTTTCGCCTACCACATAGTAGGGAAGTATGCGATTTCGGATGCAGCCGCTGTGTTCTTAAAGGATTAGCTCACTTTTAAATGAAAATATTCATTTGAATATATGAATATTTGATTTTTTTTTTTTTACACAAACACATCGCTTCACTTCAGAAGGCCTTTATTAACTACCCGGAGTCATGTGGAGTACACGATTATGATGGATGGATGTGGATAAAAGCATTTTCTTCAGATGCGTCAGGATATTTATTAAAATATCTCCGATCGTGTTCATCAGAAAGAATAAAGTCAAATACACCTAGGATGGCTTGAGGGTAAGTAAAGCTTGAGCTCATTTTCATTTGAAACTGAACTAATCCTTTAATGGCATACTAGCGTACTGTATACTACACAGTACATACTACGATCTGCATATTTTTTAACAAAAAAAGCATGCGAAGCAGTATGCATTATGAAATGATAAATGCTTTAACCTGTCATACACTAAAAGGTTGACAAAACCTTACTAAACTGCATGTTTGATTCAGTCCAGTCATCATTTGTTATTATGCATTAATGAAATTTAGTGAATGCTATTCCAAACATGAACGTGTGTGTACCATAAACAGTCTGCATGACTTACTGAAGAAGGCCAGCATGAAGATTCCATCATTTCCCACCCTCAGCTGATCAGCGTCACTGAAGTCATCCCGAACCGGAAAATCCTCATCCTTTTCAAGTAGATGGATAAAGAGAAACATTTACAGGTGTTTTAGAAGCATATTAGAAGGCAAAAGTAATGTGACCACAATGTTTACATATTAGCAACTGGACCAATCTTGATAAACAACCGTGTATTCAAATGATGTTAGCCAATCACAACAGAGGTCATTTACATATAGAAGGTACAGAAGCAAAAACAGTATTTAAGTGTTTAATTGTCAGAGAGAAGGTGGAAAATATGTATGAAGGACTGAATTAAGGTCTTGATGCATGAAAACCTTGACAAAGCATTGCAATTTCCTCTATTGAATTCACTGAAAAAAGTCACTTTAATAAAAATCAAGACAACGATGTGGTGATGTAACTCTTAATTCCATAGCTTTTTCAAAGCTTGATTACTTTCATTTCAGCAAACACTTTCATCCAAGGACAGGGACAGTCTCTTCACAGCAACTTTGAGGTTAAGCATTTAGTTTAAGGGCATGTGTCCACAGATTTTCTGTGAAATCCTTTTTTGTTTTGCTTTCAGAGGAGAAGCTCACCAGAAAATGAAAGATCTGTCTTTTACTCAACCTCATGTTGTTCCAAACCCAAATGACCACAAAATGAGTTCTTTTGTATAATGTAGTTCTTTGCTCTTTTCTGTGCGGTGAAAGTAAAGTGATCAGCTGTTTAAGATCCAAAGAAACAAAACAAAAACAAACAAAAAACACTATAAACATATCATGAAAGTGGTCTATACAGTGCACAGCATAATTGAGAACACCCCCCTCTGAAACTTCTGAAAGTCAGCAACTACTTAATTACTTAGAAGACATGTTAGGGTTCTTTAGAGATATAATGTTCCAGCAAGTCTGCTTAATCAATTACCAAAGAAGCATGTCAAAGTTATTCAGAAAAATTGATTCTTATCAAGGTGATAAAATGTTGTGTAGCAAAAATGAGTACACCCTCCTAAAAGTTACTAAATGTTCTGGTTTAAGGCAATGCTTGATCAACAGGTAAGTATGTTGAACCAAAACATTTAAAGAGAAGTCATTTCTTGACAATTAAAAGTGTTATATAGCCCACTGAATCATTCTCAGACTTAATGATGACAACAATGGAACCACTTGGGAGAGAACAGTCAGGAGACTCGTTTCTTAGCATAAAAGAGGACAGTGGTACAAGAGGATTACCAAATCACTGTTTTAAGTGTGGAAATATAGCAAAAGTAACAGGAATCCAAAAACAATGGACTTGTGACAAAGCCCCTGAAACAATCAGGCCTTCATTTTAAGCTTTCATTTAGTGATGAGGGATTTTTTGCTAGACAAAAAAAGAGGGGGAGATATACCAAGCGAGTGTCTCAGAGCCAGCAAAAGCTATGAAAAGAGTGACTGTTTATCTTACAGAGTAAGATGCAGCCTGCAGAAATGACATGCATCGTTGTTGTTCTTACTGAAACTACGTACTGTAGCCAAAGCCCATATTTACAAAATATAGATTCTGGGAATCAGTACTAGAGGTACTGTTGCTAGAGGAGGAGTACAGTGAGAAGTGTCTGGTTCTCACAGTAAAGTTCAGTGGTAGTAAAGCTCTTATATAGGGATGTATGAGTGCTGAAGGTGTGAGGGAGTTGTGCTTTATCAATGCTGTCATGAATTCCCACACCATTGTGTAATTTAATACACAAACTTGAAACCCTTTCCTCATTCCCTGCATTGTTGGGCATTTTTTCAACATGACAATGAGGGTATGTATTCTCTCAAGGTGAAACATTCTCTCTGTGGACATGTAGTGCACTCGATCTTAACACTCTTGAGCACCTGTGGGGGATTCTGTAGAGACGAGTTGAGCAACACTCCCCATTAAAGATCAACGCATTTAAGAAGCTCATCATCCAGGAGTTAAACAGGACAGATGTGACAATTTGTCATGAACTTATACACTCTGTGCCAAGAAGGGTCAGAGCAGTATATTCAACATTATGGACGGCATACTAAGTACTAGAATATTATACATTTGTTGAATTAAATCTAGGGTGTACTCATTTCTGCAATCCTTAATTTAAACAAAATTGGCTAATTTTATAGTTATTAATGACATATATTTCTTTTTTTATTATGTATATGTTTAATACATTTTAGTTTTGCCATCTTTTCATGAATTGTATTAGTGATCATAAAGAAAATACATCTTTTGTATTTGTTCAGAGGGGGTGTACCAGTGGTTTTCAAACTGGGAGTGCTAAATGGTCAATGGAAAAGTTAGAAAAACAGTGTAAAAACTGTAAAAAAAAAAAAAAAAAAAAAAGATTATACTAAATAAACACAATGTTTAAATATACTAAAAATTAAAAATATTTTTATAAAATGATTTAAATAGATCTAACAGTACAGTACTATACGGAGTAGAGAAAAATGCAATAATGTAACAATGGAAACTAAATATTTTCCTAATAATATTTTACATACATTTATATTTTTTGTCATAATATAAACTGGGTCTTTATACATGAAAATATATAACTAACTGCCTTTTAAATAATAGGTTTGGGGTCCCTCACACATGTATGATCATATTTAGGGGTCTATGGCATCTAAAAGATTGAAAACCTCTGGTCTTTATGATTTTTATGCTATAGTTCAAGTCATGTGACAACTTTGTATGAGGAACAGACCGAAATGTAATTGTTATTCAATGAAAATCTTCCCCTCCACAATAACTTGCTTATATACACTTATGGTACCTTTAGACACGTTACATCAGGGTCAACATCGATGGCATCATTTGACACTGACATCAAAATAAGCGAGGCATCTAAAAAAGAAGTTTGTTTTTTCAGCGAACAACATTCGCTATTGCATTGCTCCAAAATACAGAACAAAAGACGTATTTGACTGAAGGACTACTTGGTGTTTTTGATACTTTTTTAGGAAGTGGACAGCCCCGTAGCCATTAACTTAGCCATAAAAATAGCAAGGAGACATTTTAATTACTTATTAATAAACTAGTGTTTTCTGAGTCAGTATCGGCTGCAAAGATGAAGTTGACGATGCTGACCCGTCATCTCCGCAGTATAGTGAACGCGCCTATGGAGAGAAATACACCTTTCATTAGGAGTATTTCTTTTCAATTTGAATTGATTCATTTAAAAGTTTTCAAGCTTTCTTAAGTATATTTATCATGTCTGTGAGGCAAGTAGCCGATATTCTGAGTTAGAAACTTTACAGTTTTGAATTCTGTATTATGCTTATCTGCATGACCAAAAATGATGGAGTATTTTAAATTGTTTCCACTGGTATCAGGAAAAAGTCAAGTGATCGCACCGCCGCCTCCATGTATTGCAGTAAGCACGCTATACTTCAGCTTCCTCCTTCCGCACAAACACTTGGATATGCGCCTAATAATAGTGCACATTTATGTAGGTTAACATTAGAGCGAACGGTCATGTAAAGTTGCAACTTACATGTTTCAAATGATAAGCCATATTTGAGGTTGATGGATGATAGGTGAACGTTTGGATTTCCTGCCTGACATACTGTAATTACCACAAGGACCCGCCATTAACGATCTGTCCCCCACGGACTGCGTGACTTCACCACGAGATTTTCTTTTTCTGTGACTAACCAACTAATAAAATTTTGGTCAACTAAGCCTCTCCTAGTCAACTATTAGGGGGCAGTCCTAGTATGAATGACCTTTTGTACAGCATCAACATTCTGCACAACGTCTCTACTTGTGTTCCACAGGGATTGGAATGAAATGAGGGTGAGAAAATGGCCAAATCTTCATTCTTGTGTGAAGTTCTCCTTTATGATCCAGCCTACGCCTTTGGTAGCGCCCAGCCCAGCTCCACATTGCTACAGCAGCTCAAAACAGAGCTGCTGCGGTTGTATAACAAGCAAAAGTCTTGAATAATGCTCTAATTCATTCTTTGTTTCTGTAGTGATTTCATAACAGGGCTTGAGCACTTGGGTGCTTGCTCTCTCTCTGCATGTCCTCATTTTGCAATTACAAAATAATAATAATAATAATAATAATACATTTTTCTTGAGCACCAAATCAGCATATTAGAATGATTTCTGAAGGATCATATTACAAAGGTCTTTACAGTCACTTTTGATCAATTTGATGCATTCTTGCTTAATAAAAGTATCTTAAGGATCCCAAACTTGTGAATGGTAGTGGATGTTTAGTGCTACATAAATTAGGACTTCATTCAAACATACATAGACTTGCTGTGTGGAAGTCATAGCAAAAAAAAGTTAGTTCTGAGAAAAGCCTCATTTGTCTGCAGATGTCAGTTGGTTTGACATTTAGTTATCTAATGCAATGACATTCTTAAGACTGCCCAAATAATACTTTTTGGGGCCACATTACATAACACTTCTTGATCTGAGCTCAGAGAAATTAAGAGTATCTGAGGGATTCTCTATTTAGGTCATGGTGTTCACGGCACACCACATCCTCAAAACGGTTCTCCTTATGTTACTGCTAAAAGCAAATCAGACACGATTTTAAATAAAAATCAAGAGACGCCCCATTTAATTTTGGTCATAATCAAATCATACCAGCATTACTACAGCATCTTTCCTTTGAGGGAATGTTTTGGACTCTACCAAAGCCGCAGTGGAAAGTTGTGCGAATCGAGGACTTTGAGTTTTGTTCTGCAGAACGTGTGGGCGCGTAGGTAGATGAGATACTCACTCGTGGAATGACCTCCACCGCCGAGGCAGCCATGGCTGCTGCTTTAGCCTTCTCTGCCTCATCGTAAGTGGGCAGAGACGTGGCAACGCTGTATGGTGGAGGAACGGGAAATTCCCCCGGAAATGTGCTCTCTGAAAAGCGATAAAAACACAGGGCAAGTCACAGATAAGCCATACATTTCTAGCTATGAGTATTCTGAGGGAGCAGTATTTCAAGGAACTGCTGTATTGATGTTGCTTAGTCAAGAATCACTGTTACTATTACTCATACTTCATAGAGATCAGAATAAAACCTATAATAACACGGTAGCATGACGAGCTCTGCAGTGATCGGACTTACAAGTTTCTCCGTGCAGATGATAAAACAGGCAAAACAACTAAAACTTATGCTGAGAATTGCATCTTCAAAACCTGGAGGCTCTTTAGACTTCGGCAAATAACTAGCCACCTAGCAACCATCCAGAAAACCCTAGCAACCGCACAGTGTGGTACGGTTTAAAAATTTCCCACTGGGATCGGTAAGATTTTTTTAATGTTTTTGAAAGAAGTCTCATGTTCACCAAGGCTGCATTTGTTTGATTAATAATACAGTAAAAACAGCATTACTGTGAAATAGGCTTTTATTAGAATTTAAAATTTATTTTTCTATTTGAATATATTGTAAAATGTAATTTATTCCTGTGATCAAAGCTGAATTTTCAGCATCATTACTCCAGTCTCCAGTGTCACATGATCCTTCAGAAATCATTCTAATATGATGATTTTTGTGGAAACTTAGATAAATTATTTTCGGGATTCTTTTATGAATAGAAAGTTCAAAAGAACAGCATTTATTTCAAATAGAAATCTTTTAAAAAACATTATAAATGTCTTTACAGTCACTTTTGATCCATCCTTACTGAAAACAATTATTAATTAAAAAATAAATATATTAGTGACCCCGAATTTTTGAACAATAGAATGTGTCTAAACTGTTCCCAACAATGATGACAACTTAATATTTGCATACTGAATTGTGATTGGTCTTCTATTTCAATGTTTAAGGTGCACAGAATCCACATTGTGTTTATTTTTCATTCAGAGCAACAGAAATAAAACAACCTGAGCGTCATAACGGCAATTGATGCATCATTTCATTTACGCATACTGAAAACGTTTCTATCCTATTTCCGTCTTGCATACACTATAGCCTAAATTTAGTATAGAATTGCTAATCTAGTAGATTCCTGCTTCTCTTCAGTATTTTGGAAATAATAAGGTGTCTGTACCTGGTGCAGCGGTTGCTCCGAGCGCCACACTAGCATAAGGAGGAGGTGGAGCTTCTGTATCCACCACGGGGTTGCTGATGCCTAACACAGCGGCAGTGGCCTGGGAGGATGTGGACGGCTCGGCCCCTTCGGAGGGGTCGTCCTCATTGTGCAACTGAGGAAGGACAGAAACAAATGTTCAAATTAAGTGTTAAGTTCAAAATAAAGGATGGGCGATAAGCGATATCATACCAAAATTGCAATAAAATTTCGCATAAATATTCGCGACAACAGCCAGTCAGTGCATGTAGCCAATAAGATGTGACGCTGATGCTCACTGTGTTTTCAGTATCTGCCATCTCAATATATGAGGACATGAACATTGTACTTCATTGTCTTTTCCTTTCTGTAAAGCACACTTATTATTTTTCCAGGATTTCCAGGTTTTCCAGGACACGTGGGAACCCTCTCCTCAAAAAAAAAAAAAAAAAAATCAGGACAGGAGTGGTTGAAAAAGGACAAGAGACAAATTAAAACACCGGGTGTAAACGGTGCTTTTGAGAGTCACTTCACAAGCTTTTCATCGTTTCATTTCAAAACTACCGTCTGAAACTGAAAGATCTTCACGACAAACCATCAAAATAAAAGTTCGGTTTAACTTCAAGAAATTATGACAGAAATACACCACTACTGTATATTAAAATGTACTTCTCAATGTAATAATAAAAGTATTATTTCAAAGGAATATCAACACAACTAAAATATTTTTTATTCATGTTTTAAATTTATACAGTTCTGTTGTTCAGCATATTTGACAAAAAAATAAAATAAAAAATAAGATAAAAATACAATGCTTTGTTAACACACAATCAAAAAAATAAAATAAAATGGAAAACACAGAATATAGGGAAAATAAAACGGATTTCATGGAGCCCTGAATTAAAAGGTAGCTACTCTGTGGAGTTTAATTGTGAGTTTACATTCATTCTCCATGTCTAGGCTAACAAATATGTGGAAAGCTTTTCCTTCCACATTAATGGTAAATGATTAAAGTGATAAATATTGATATCGTATGATATGGAAAAAAATTGTGTTAATATTTTTGGCCATATCACCCAGCCCTAAAGTCACCATGAAACCAAAACTGACCATTTTAATTTTTTTAATGGAATTTTAGTGTTTATTTTAAATCATTTATCAGTGTACGTCATTATATATTTATTTATTTTATTCACGTGCCTCATACTCTAAACCAAAATAACTTCCACTCCCTCTTGCAGTGACATCTCTTCTCTTCTCTGATGTTTACTGGCGGGGCAACATGTCACTCACATGAGCTCGACCAATAGCAAACCACAACCATCCAATCAATTCCAATTGGACAAAGTCAAGTCCCGCCCTACATTTTTCTCCTTCAAGAAGCCGTTTCACGAAGATATATGTGTTAGCTGAGTTGACACTATGATGTACTCAACGAAGGGAGGATATCATCTAACACTTCAAGGAACACATCAACAACTTGAGTGAACCACTTAGTCTCTTTGGTTACATAATCTTACTGCCCTCACCCTACAATTAACAAAATAATTTGTAAAGCTAAACTTCAAGAAAGAGGTGTTGAAACAAATAAAACATTTAGTGTCCAAACAGAGCCTTAAATCTTAATCCGCATGAAGTAACCTGAAAACGTCTTCCGAGCATTGAGGACTCGTGGTAATACGACGATTCAAGATTGCAGGGGACGTATTTGGCATATCGGAGTGCAGTAGGATGCACAGTTGTCTGCCAACAAAGTAAGCAAACAGCGAGATTCACACAGTAACAGGAGAGCGACAGTAATGAAAACCACGAGACTGAGGCACAAGGCTGTCCCTTCAGCTGCACCTGTTTGATGTGACGTTAAGAAGCAATCGTCCAAACAGGGGGATTCGGCCTGGTGAAATTAGTCTGTTTCACATTCGTGGCAGTAATTCAGTGACTTACTAGGACAATCCTCTTAGGTTGAGTTGATGACTCAACCAGAGGCCCCAGGCTCAATGTTTTAAATTTGATTTTTTTTTTTTTTCCTGAAGAAAGACAAACATAAATAGTAAATGAAAGGCAAAATATTAAATTCCATGGATAAATATTTACTGTATTTTGTAGAGGGAGGTCATAATTATCATACCTGTCTGTAGGGATGCACAGATCATGATTTTTCATGGCCGATTCTGATGGGTTTTTTTTAAGCAAATTTGCAGATGCAGATGTACATTTGTTTAAGCAAATATATTTGAGCAATTTTATTTGAATTTATTTAATTTTCTTCTCCCACCCCAAACTGAACGATGGCTGAAACTTTGTATTACTAACACTTCTCAGGTTTATTGCCTCTTAAAGATGAATTCCTTAATTGTAAGTGCTTTAGATAAAAGCGTCTGCTAAATGAATAGTTGTAAATGTAAATGAATAAATGTACTGGCAACTGAAAAACCTCAAAATGTAATTAGTCTGACTCTTGTTCAAACTCTATTGGTCACATGCTGCTAAGTGCTAATAAACAATAAACATGGTAAATGCAGAAAATAACTTCAACTAGTGTTTAGAACTCGTATATTATCCTACAAGACTCAAAAAAAAAAGAAGAAAAAAGAAGAAAAAGAAAAAAAGAAAAGCAAGCTGCAGCTCTGCTTGGGTACTACAACTATAGCTAATATACCGATAACTAATGGATCAAGCCGTGACCCAATCTTTCACTACGCCACACACCACCTGATAATATCCAAGGCTTCCCGACACGGCTGAGAGCCACAAAGTCTTTGCAAAGGTCAACGCTCTAAGGTTCGACTCTGCTATCCTCTACAAAATGGCATCAGAAACGGGATTAGAGATCCAATGAGGGATGAAGTTCACAAGAGAATGATTACGTCATGAAGCCACATCAAGGACAGTGAGCACACCAATGGTGAATGAGCTTTCTCACTCTGCACTGAGGACAACCAAAAGACAAACTGAATTCCCGATACAAAAACACAATAACTGACCAGGGACAAAGCAAGCATCTCAAGTGGTTTGCAATGGGCTGTTAGAAGAACTATATCAGACTGGAGATAAATGGTACATCTTATCTGTGTTATTATGACTAACACTGCACATAATCAGTGTTCACTGAAAACTCTGACTCGATGCCATTTGAAATATCTGGACCAACTTATTAAGTATGTTAACAAAAGTGACATGGAATGAAGAAGCAAGTAACAAAACTAAAGGGATGCTCTAGCATATCATTGTACAATAAATGGCAATAATTTAAAGATGACCTACTATGCTTTATATACAGTTGCAAGAAAAAGTATGTGAACCACTTGTAGAATCTGTGAAAATGTGAATAATTTTAACAAAATAAAGGAGATAATACAAAATGCATGTTATTTTTTATTTAGTACTGTCCTGAGTAAGATATTTTACATAAAAGATGTTTACATATAATCCACAAGACCAAAAAATAGCTGAATTTATTAAAATAACCCCATTCATAAGTATGTAAACCATTGATTCTTAATACTGTGTGTGGTTACCTGGATGATCTACGACTTTGTTTGTTTTGTGATGGTTGTTCATGAGTCTCTTGTTTGTCCTGAGCAGTTAAACTGAGCTCTGTTCTTCAGAAAAAATCTCCAGGTCCTGCAGATTCTTCAGTTTTCCGCCATCTTTTGCATATTTGAACCCTTTACATCAGTGACTGAATGATTTTGAGATCCATCTTTTCACACTGAGGGACTCAAACACAACCTTTAAAAAAAAGTTTCAAACATTCACTGAAGCTCCAGAAAAAAAAACATGATGCATTAATAGATGGGGGGTGAAAACATTTGGAATTTGAAGATCAAGGTAGATTGTATTTAATTTGTCTTCCGGGAAACATGAAATTATCTTCTGTTGCTTCCGAAGGGCAGTACTAAATGAAAAAAAAAAAAGTATACTCAAACAAAATAAGACAAATTTAGACATGTCAAAAGTTTTCACCCCCCGACTCTTAATGCATCGCGTTTTCTTCTGGAGCATCAGTGAATGTTTGAAACTTTTTTTTAAAGGTTGTGTTTGAGTCCCTCAGTGTGAAAAGATGGATCTCAAAATCATTCAGTCACTGTTGTAAAAGGGGCCAATTATGCAAAAGATGGTGGAAAACTGGAGAATCTGCAGGACCTGGAGAATTTTTCTGCAAAATTCACATACTTGTGGTTCACTTGTGAAAAGTGGTTCACATACTTTTTCTTGCAACTGTATATATATATATATATATATATATATATATATATATATATATATATATATATATATATATATATTCAACTTTCTTTAGTGTGTAATGTTTCTATTTGTGCATAAAAAATGTCTGCAGAGTTACAAAGGGAGTTATTCTCTATATCAGCAAGCACTGTTTCTGAACTCCCTGAAACGCCTTGATTGTAGCCTCGAGTTTTCCTCTTGGAACTTGGGCTACACGTCACAATATTCCTCATTTAAAGGGATAGTTCACCCAAAAATAAAAATGATGTTATTATTTAATCATCTTTGGATCACAAATCATGATCTTTTTGAGGAAATTAATAATTGCAATTCTGCAGCATGCTGACTAATGAAGAGTTCAAAGATAAAGTGGGAGACAGTGATATCACGGTGCAAGCATAATAAAATGGATAAAGATAAAGAAGAACTCGTGCAGCAAAGGCTGAGCTATATGAAACTTTGCAGGAAGCAACTTCTGAGAATGATTGTACCACACAAACCACCACCACCTAAATATCGACGTACCTTAAAATGGAAAGACCAGCAACGCCTATTTGTTGACACATCTAAGAAGTGCTATTACGCGGTGGTTGCTATAGCAACATTCTAACATGCAGCAAGATCAAAAAAAGTTTGTGAGCGAGCTGCTTTTTTTTTTTTTTCCTTCCTAGAAACGATGACAAGACTTTGAAAACATACAGAGGCCTGCTGGATGAATTACTCAACACTCCAGGAATTGAGTTTCAGTGCTGTGCTCTTCTCTGTAAATGAAAATATATCAGAAAGCTCTCCTCGTTATACACCAAGACTATAAGAACAGAAAATGATTTGATGATTTTTTGATGAGGCATAAAATAACATTAAGTTAAGACTGTAATACATTAGCCTTATTCCCTGTTAAATAAGCGTATACCAAGAACCAGATTTATACTCGGAATCCAAAGTCTACAATTTGTGTGGTCAGTACACAACAACTCTGTACATGTTTACCTAGTAACTGCTCTTGTATATATACATACACATTCAAAGTACTATAGTCCAAAATACCATGGTAATTTTTGTAAGGTGCATATCCTAATAGTGTTTGTATTGTATGTTTATAAAAGATATTATTTTCTGGGACACTTCACATAACCCTTTCCAGCTGGGCAGTGAGTCACCAGATTTCCAAAATAAACAAAAGGCCCTGGATCCAGATTACCAGGCCAGTGCTCTATTGTTCAGGGTGGAAAACACACACAAACTTGTGATTATAATGCACTTTTGTTCTTAATGATACAGTAGAAAGTTGTAACTCAATGAAAACCAAGTGAACCGTCCACCAAATGGACATTACATTTGCATTTTGCACCCAACGTCTCAAAACACAGTCATGAAATGCTTTAAAACGTGTTTAGCCTAAAAATCCCAGACACCTATGCCTCGGCGAGTATCCTAGTAAACATAGTCGGTTATTTCTTCAGTTGAGAAAGAAAATGCACGATCCATGTGTCGATTCGCTCTTAAAGTGACAGCATCCTAATAATCCTGCTGCTGTGCCATCTGCGTTTTTAACTTAAAAAAAAAAAAAAAAAAAAAAATCACTCAATGCTCTTGAACTTTAAAAAAAGATATGAAGACTATGCAGTCTTATTTATTTGATTAGACCTAGTGTCGTCACGGTACCAAAATTCCAGTAGTCAGTATCAATACCATTCAAATTTTACGGTTCTCGGTACCACAGGAAATATTTTACTATTTTATTTAACTAGCCTATTTTAAAGACATTAAATAGGATGGTTCTCATACATATAAATATTTGGAGCATATGTGTATGTATGTTTGTGTGTGTATATACAGTATATCTCAGTGAAATAAATTTTAAAATATATATATATAAAAAAATAAACAAATGCTCAAACGTCCATTTTGTAACAAACGTGCGTGTTTATTTTAGCTATTCCGTCAGTGAAACGACACACTACAGCCTGTAAAACTATGAAATAAATATCAGTAAATAATAGTAACCTAAATAATAAGAAAGTTAAATATTATTTAAAAAACATTCGTTTTTTTATTTCCACACAAAGATGCGACCGCTATGCACTTTGAGAGGGATGTGGGACACGAGAAGGAAAGAGACAATTTCTCTTTAATAATATCTTCCTGTTATTTCCTGATGTTACAAGCAACTGACACTTCTTGTAAAATGTCTGAAGAGCGAGTTTTATCTTCAGACATTCAGGCTATGTTTGATGTAGCGCTGCCAGAGAAAGTGAAAGTAAAAATCACCGGTGTGTGCGAAACGCGCTATACAAATAAACTTGACGCGCCTTATAAAGTCTAATAACAAGCGCAAACTGAATTAAACAGAAATTGACGTGCAAGCAAAAAGGTTTCTGTCCTACAGTGTTTTTTTTCTACTTTACCACAGTAAAGAATGCGAATATAATAGGCCTAATTAAAAGCGAACCAAAGGAAGAAGCGTTAATCCCCTGTGTGAGTGAAGATTTGAGATTTCATGTTCAGTGGAATAACTATTGTTAAATTCTCTGCTTATTAGGTGACCAGATCGTGATTTGCAAAACAGAATACAAAGCTTAAATGTATGGACTCTCTCATTCGGTACAAACCAAATTGTTTCCATGGCTGCTATTATTTATTCTGTAAACAAAGCTTTGTGCTTCACTCGTGTCATATTCACGTAAATACTGGCACAGCCCTATCAGTGGGTACCGAATATACCCGGATACTCGGTACTACAGAAATGCTGGTATCGTCACATTTTCAAAATTTCAGTACCGACTTGGTACCGAAGTACTGGTACTTTTGACAACACTAATTAGACTACTTTATTACATTTCTGCACCTGAAAACCACTGTTAGGCCTCTCTAAAAAGCACTGTTTATTTCATTTGCATCATTGTTGTATTATATATTTATTATTTGTGTCAATGCTTGGTATTTGAATATTTGTTCTTATTACTGACAGTTTACTTGTCTTTAAAAATTTTGGCTATTTAAATTATATTAGTTAAGTTAGTAGTTTTAACCATAGTATCAAAACTGGAATAGAGGATTGTGAATTTTCACTAGTATTTAAAATATTGGTGTCATAACTGCCTGTTTTTGTTTCATGGCTGGTAAAATATTGTTTTGGTCGGTACATTTTCTTAAGTCACCAGCCATTGGCAAAAAATTAGGCCCTGAAGAACAATTTACAATACCTCAGCATGCATTTGAGGGCCCCAAAACATGCCTATAATGACTAAAAAGTGCCTATGTGGCTTTAAATGTTTCAAGTTAACCTGTGACAACTCAAACTCAAACATTGGAACGCACCAGTTGTATGTTTCAATCCACCAACTTATTTAAAGCGATCATGTCTCTTCAGAAAATGTGGACTAAACGACTCAATTCATATGGATTAGTTTTACAATCTCTTTATGAACTTATTGAAGCATCAAAGTGTCAGTTGCATGGCTGTCAACAGAGGGACAGAAATCACTCAGATTTCATTAAAAATATTTTCATTTGTTTTGAAGATGAATGAAAGTCTTATGAGTTTGGAACGACATGAGGGTGAGTAAATTATGACAGAATTTTCATTTTCAAGTGAACTAACCTTTTAAATAACTCCCGCCCAAGGCAAATGCAAAAATGACATTGACAGCTATGCAATTGAAACTTTGATGCTTCAAAAAGTTCAATCCACCAACTTATGATGGAAACACATCTACCGAATAAATCCCTTGTAACAAAAAAGTAATGTGACTTGGCAGCTAGTGAGAGGTATGATTAAACTGATGAGGGCCGAAACAAACAATTTCATAACTGGACTAACCAGTAGACCGGTTTCATTGAGTGTTTATTGTGTTTCGCCAGTTATGATGTATGAAAAAAAGAGCCACAGTGGCTTCACAAATTGCAGCAACGCCCATTTTTATTACAGATATTTTGCTCCAATTTCCCAGGAATGGACTATTTTAACACATTATAGCGTTCCAATTTACACCCACACCACCCTAAACGTTCCAATTTATTGGACCAGCATTGGAACATATTGTAGTTGGAACAGCATCTGAATGCGAGACACTGAATGTCAAAGTGCACCCAACGTCCCATATGTGTTTCAAAATGACACTGAGTTAGAACACCCATTTTATTACAGATATTTTGCTCCAATTTCCCAGGAATTTAATTTTGTTTACTATTGTAACACATTTCAATGTTCCAATTTATTGGACCAGCATTGGAACATCTGAATGTGAGGCATCTGAATGTGAGGCATTCAGATGTTCCAATGCATCTGAATGCGAGGCATCAACACTGAATGTCAAAGTGCACCCAACGTCCCATACGTGTTTCGAAATGACAGTGAGTTAGAACACCCATTTTATTACAGATATTTTGCTCCAATTTCCCAGGAATTTTATTTCATTTACTATTGTAACACAATTCAACGTTCCATTTGCACTTACATCACCTTAAAACTTCCACTGTGACAACTCTAACTGCATTGGAACACGTCATTGGAATGGCATTGGAATGCGAGGCATCAAAACTGAATGTCAAAATACACCCAGTGTCCCATACATGTTTCAAAATGCGTTTGAACTCCCCCAAAAGATTAAAAGTTCTAAGCGTACACGTGACAACTAACACTGAGTTGGAATGCACCCGTGATGCTTCAAAATTGAATGTAAGATGCACTCATTATGTCTGTGAGCTTCAAAATGCATTTGAATGAATGCCCCCAAAACCATCTATAATGGCTTAGTATGTACTTCAGCATTCCTCAACACACCTATAATGTCAGAGAACATTTAAAACCTTTTACACGGACAAAACATGTTCTGAGGTTGTTTTTTTTTTAAATGGTTACCATGGTAAAACTGTAGTATCCATTTTTTTTTTTTTTTTGAAGATTTAATATTTTTTGTTTCCATGGTTTTATTACAAATTTCATGCTTAAAATATGGCAGAGTAAATAGATGGTAAATTTGAAAACAGCATGAACTACGGTTACTATAGCCACTGTTTCATATCTCCAGCTGTGTTAGGAGCCGTTCAAACAGGACGCGTTCTTGACCCTGCGTATTTAGGGCGACAATATTAAAGTAGTTCAAGTTTGCAAACGCGTCCATTCAGTTGAAGACCGTTTTGCGGATCTGAACACACACAAAAAGCGTCCTCTGTGAACTGCCGCGGTGATGATGTATGTGATGATGCGGAAGTCACGTACGATTAAAGGTAGGCGAATAAAATGACAGTAATCATCAGCTCGGACAAGTCATTGTATTGTATAACATGGTATGTTCGATCGACTTATATAACGATGGGCGATTTGACTTACCACTTGGTAGCGGCTCGCCGCCTGGTCCATTTTCATATACGGCCAGCCCAGCCAGCGGCGAATAAAACCAGTAAATCCTTGATTAATTCAAATTAAAGGCAGCTCCCGATCTTACTTGAGACCATATGGCATGAAGAAGTCATACACAGAGACCGTAGTTTTTCCCATTTACTCAGTAGACATGATTTAACGCGAACGCTCATGCAGATGCGGTCGCGTCCCACAGCAAGAAACAAAGCGAGTGGGAGGAGATGTCCATGACGCAACCGTGACGTCGCACTGTGTACGTCAGACTGTTTTTATTTATTGACATACAGAGATATGTATACAGAACACATATAATTATATATGCAAAATGATTATAAGTGCTATATATTCTCACCAGTTAATGAAGGGAGTTTAGGAAAAATAAACTTTGGAACTTTGTTATGATTTTTATGTAATTCGAGCTCTGTTTGTTTTCGGAAAAAACTGACAGAAGTTTATACCCTTTTCTCCTTGAATATTTGTCCTTGTAATGTACATGACCTTCAAGATGACCTTCCTGGAAAAGTAAGCTATGTAAATATTATCCAAAATTACACAGTTACTTCACTGGCCAATTTCTATCTCTGTGTATTTATTTCTTATCTGTGAAATTATATTTTAAAGGTCAAAGAGCAGTGCAGTGATCCTTTAGTGTCAACAAATATACCAGATTGCAGTTCTGAAATAAAGCATACATATCTCCATCTACTGGACAGATAATGCAAAAATTGTGTACTGTAAGTAAAATATGACAGGTGAATAAGTATATGCAATATTATATATATATATATATATATATATATATATATATTATTAATGGAATAATAATATAATTCTATATAATATAATATAATAATATAATTTTTAAGATTTAAAGTTCAAACAAAATCCTTTGAAAGACAGATGCATCAGCTGTCAGAAAAAAAAGGTTATTTGGGGAAAAGCTGGACAAAAAGTAAAGATACAAACAAAAACAAACAAACAAATAATCTTCTTTAATTAAGTTCTTTAAATTTGTATGAGTTTGAGGTCCGATTATTGACTTTGGACTCAAATCATCTGATATCTCAAATATGTTTTATATAAAAATGTCTGAAGAACAATAGAACGGAATAATATAACACAATCACAATATTATAAGAGCCATAGTTGAATATAAATATGTAATTTATCTAAATATTTTTCAAAAGCAGCGAAATATTTACATACTTTACAAAAAAAAAAAGTGTATTATTATTTAATGTATATTCAGTGATGTAGTAGTATATGACACGAGTAATTCAAAAATTCATATATGTCATCATATAGCCTAAAGATTTTTTCGCACACTGTTGATGTGATTATTTTTTCAGGCACTAGAGGGCAACCTCAGGCAGGACCATAAACAGTTTGTCATGCAAAGTGTCCTAACTCTGCGCATTTGAACTTACCCTACATATATGTGTTAAATGTATATAATATTTCAGTTATTATAATAACTGTGTAATATGTTTCTTTAATTATTCGTCATTTTTTCGTATTATTATTATTATTATTAACAGGTCATCTAATGAAATAATTTACATTAGGTATGTCACGGTATATAGTATTTTTTATGTATTATTTACATTCTACGTTATAATATGTATATTACTATGCAATGCCGTTTCAAGTGTAAGAAGTTACATTATATTAGGTATGTTTTTTTTTGTTTTTGCATCCCATTAAGTTCCCAATTACATTTCAAAATAATGACATTAGTGTAAACTTAGCATGACAATTAATTTATTAAAAATGTATTATAGTATTATTATATACTGTAGCCTACCACATTATTATTATTGTGTGAAATTATTATTTAATCACTTTTACAGAACATTAAAAGCCCGTTAAACCAATGGGATCACTCAGGGTCCTAAAGGAGACCCGATTCCTGTGGGGGACTCGATTTCTCATGAAACCGGAGCATTGCTTAAAATGAGGCTGTCACGTGACCTGTGGAAATGAAGCTTCGTTACTTCACTAATTCGTCATGCCAGGCTCAAACGAACGAATATTTTCTAAAGCTGGGGATGTTATTAGCATTAAAAAAAAGAAGAAGAAGAAGAAGAAGAAGAAGAAGCCACTTAAGTTCCAGCACAGCGGTACAAATAATTCTTCAATAAAAATATGTAATTGCATTTGTATTTGTTTTTTTTTTTAACAATGTGCATGTCTGTGTTGTAATGAACACTATAGGAAGAGGGGAAACTATGAAACTTGCCTGCAATTGACCAAGGAAAAATGCATTTAATCATTCTTTTAACTAAATAAAGCTACAGATGTTTATTATAATTATTATTATCGCTTATTAAATTATTTCATACATCATTTTGGAAAATGACCAACTATTTATTGGGTGGACCCAGGCCCACTCGTAGCTTCGCCAGTGTACACAAAAAAAATGGTGCAATGAAAAATCACATTGGCCTAATTTAATGGTGTATTAAACATTTTATTTAGAAAAGACATAAGTTTGATGCGAGTAAAAACGAAGAAGAGTCTTTCTGCGCAAAATACAATGAAATTTGGAAACGCTATCGCTGCACACACACACACACACACACACACGGGCTGCCAGCGCCGCCATCTTGCTAATGACATGCTTACAAATAAATCTCACGATGACATCCCAATGAAAAAAAAAAACATTTGAATGACAGAGGTGGTGTAGGATTTTTATTGACCACCAGATGGCGAAGTTAGAGCACTGTGTCAAAAGCTTCGAAGCACAAATGTAGTTTGTTTTAAAAGCTTCATTGCTTCAGAAGCCTGGTTCGGCGCATCCCTAATAAATCCTAGAGGGGCAGTTTTGAGCATATAAACAAACAAAAGAACTAGGGTAAAGGTGAAGACCAAAAAGAAATGACACAGACAAAGTAATGTAGATAAGTTAAAGAAATAAAATATTCTATGAAATATACAACTAGAACCAAATTAACCAAATGAAAGACAGTATAGAATACATATATTGTAGCACAGCAGTGTATTTGTAATAGGCTAGTTGTGGTTTGCTGTTTTCTTTTGCACCAGCAGTTACGGGGTTAATGCGGGCAGTTCCAAGTAAGGATCGCTGCAGCCTGCGGTGGACGTCCAAGTGTGACGTCAGAAGCCACGCCCACGATGTGAAGTTCGGATCATCTTACTGACTCGGATCTTTGAATCTCGTTCATCAAAACGAACGAAGTCATTTCGTTCATTTCAGCAGAATATCATTAAAATGTTACGTGATAATAGCCAAATTCCCCAACACATCAACTTACGCGACGTTTATCACATTTAGAATAAGAAAATAAAGTGCAATGCAAGGCCAAATAGTGAGAAACATAAACGATAAATGTATTGCTTTACTGGGTCTGTCAGTTCAGCTTAGCACTCTGTTAGCTTACCTCACCTCCCGATCCGACTCGTTCATCTCGTGAGATATGTATATCTATGGTGACTCCCAATGGCTTCCAGTGCGGTCTGTCAAAAAAAGACAAATATAACAAGTAAATGAATGAGTTGGGTGTGACGGTTAAGTCTTCTTGATGAAAATTAATGAGGATAAGTGCGATTTTTTTTAATAGGCTATAATACTCTGGTTGACATGACCAATAAAATCGGCTGCTGGGTGGCATGGGCCTGGCTTCTGATGTCATACTTGGATGTGGGCCGGGTTGGACGTCTAGGCTAGACCGCAGGCTGCAGCGAGCAGTTCAGGGAGTGTCGAAGGAGAATTTGAAAATAAAAGTGCTGCGTAACTGCTGTGCTCAGCGTTTGTCACATTAGAGATCAGTTAGTTAGCCGTAGGCCAAACTGTCTGAAATAGCCAGAATATGCAGTTTATTTCTCCAAATGTTCACACTTTTATAGCATTAAAATGTTTTTGTTTTCGTGCTTAAAACGTGTTAACCTGCGGGAGGACATCGGCGAACCGAAGCGGTTTCCACTAGTTCAAAATTACTGCTAGTTTAATGTAAAAGAATGTAATAGACCCTTTTCACATTTCCGGGTTTCTCAGAAGCGGAAGTCGTCATAGTTGGGTAAAATTCTATAGCAGTGAATGAGAGAATACATTAAATATATATATTTTTTTGTTTCCATTTGCTTAAATAGCAAAAGAAAAACTCCACAATAGTGTTTTCACAACAACTTTTATAAACAGAAAAAAAATAGAGAGCGATTGATAAAGGCAGTCAGAAGAAAAAGATGTCATTTTAACTGCCACTCCCATTGAAACACCCTACGTTTTTATAATTTGATACAAAGGAAATATAATACTAAGTATATTGTTATAAATCATGTACATGTTTTTTTGTTGTTTGTTTTTTTAAAATTAAAGTATAAAAAACTGCAGGATTTACGATATTGATGACGGTTAAAACGCGTCATCACAGGGTCTATTAACTTCTTTAACGCTGTTAATACACATTTAGTTAACAAAACGAAACCATGTACGTTTAAATGCTAGTGAATAAAAGGACACGATCCACTCGCATGCCTCTGCTGAGCCATGGTGCCTTGTGATGTGCGTCTCGAGCTGATGACGTAACTTCAAGAGAGGCGTGGTCAGGCCCGTTATACACGCACCAGTTTCTTGACTACACCCTCATTTCAAAACAGTGCCATAATTTGAAAACAAACAAAAAAGTGAAGAGCGGTTTTTTGACTATTTATTTTTTGTTTGCATACTTTATTTTTCTTTTTTAATTCTTTTTTTTTTGTTTGCATTTTTATTTTCATTTGCAAAATTTTATTTTCTTCTGCAAATTTTTTATTTTCTTTTGCAATACTTTATTGTTTTGCAATGATCTGTTGCATGGATTTAACTCCTTATTGCACCAGCAGTTAAGAGGACCCAATCTGGACCCAATGGGTGGGGCTTTTCTATTCCAGTTCCACCTCTCTGGACTTAATGGCTGGAGTTATGTTTAGCGATAGGGTTATGGGTGTCGTTGGACCGTCTAGTTTAACCCAGAGCCATTAAATAAGTTTTTCAACGGCTCTGGTTTAACCCATTATTTCTACTGAGGGGGAGCTGGACGTCAAGCTCCGCCCATTGGCTCTGCAGTGAGCCGCTTTAGGGAATTCAGGAAGTGTCGTATGTAAAAATATTAGTGCTGCGTAGTCTGCCGTGCCCCCTGTTGTTCTGCTTTCTGCATTAAAGCTTTTAAAGAAGAGCTCCTTTGTTTGGCTTTCTTAAGACATTACAATGCCTTGATGTTATAAAATGTATGAATAAAAGCACAAAGTTAAATTGTAGAAAATATGTATCTTAATAGACATAATACATCCCATTATTTACCCTGAATTTATTTTCATGAAGCAGTGATGTTTTGCATGTTTTTTCTTTATGTTGTGTCTAAAGTTTTTTTTTTTTTTTTTTTTTGCTTCAGTGTCATAGGAGTGTCAGGTTGCCCCTCCTCTTTGCTGTAGTATAAAATCAAACTCCTGTCAATGAGCCAGAGACTGTCTCACTCATACCACATTGTAGGTACGCAGTGAGAGACAAGTGTTCTTCAATTTCCCGGCGAAATCTAAATCAAATCCAAAGCAAAATGGTGAGTAGAACATTATTTTTAATAGTTAAATCTATGTGTTAAAGTTTCTTTGTCTGTTAGTAAACATATTAAGCAGTCATGCGTTTAAATTATGCGCAAAATTGCAATATACATGTGCGAATATAGCATTGTTTCCATCCAGTGAGTCGAAAAGAACAATATCGTCACTTCCTGATGAACTGGCGTTAAATATCACTGTAAGTTGACGCAGTAGGAGAAGCCACTAACGTTATATATAATATAGGCCTATAATATATTATTCCCCAAAGCGCGCGCAGACTAAATGCGGCCATTTTATATTTCTTTCTCATGCGGATGCCTACTGTTTGGGAACGCGGCCGAGTAAGACCGTTCTGAGACGTAATTTTTACCAAAACACGACAGACTTTGCTCAGGCATTTCAGAATATAACCAAACCAGCATTTCAGATGCTGCGCAACTAGTCGGTCCGCTCGCTGGTTGGTCCAGTTATGCCGTCCCATCTCGAAGTCACGTGTCTTTTTTGATGCGCATCAAATAATTTATTCGGTAAATGTGTTTCCATCGTAGTTTATGCGTATGTTTTCTTCGCTAATAAAACATTTCCGACTCCGTTAAGCGCATAGGTTTTTTTATACGCATTTTTTTTGTTTAGAATGTATGCGCATCTTGGCGTTTCCACCCAACGTTTTTAATGCGACATCCCAAAGTGCGCATGGTGCATGGAAACAGCTAGCCTGCTAAGCTAAGGATATACGCATAGCATACGTTTGATCTTCTTTATTAGCTGAGTATTTTGAATTTTGATAATACATTAACAAAAAATAAATGAGAATTGAAGTCTAATGCGCGATAACTATGACTCATAATTACATTTAAGCAAAATAAGGTGTGTACATTTGAAATTTCTATGGATAAAGATTTATACAGCATAAAAACTCCCATTTTACTGTGTTTCTTTAAAAAGTGACAACTGAAATTGAGGCTAATTTGACCGTTTTATATGCCATTTTATTTTTATAGCTAGATTTGACCATACTTCACAGCTACTTCATATTTTCAGAGTAGAGATTTATACTTATACTGTATTTATATTTATACTGATTTTACTGAACGCTGTTGTGGCTCCCTGCCTCAGTATGTCCCATAATCCAGAAAAAGACACAAAGATGTTCATGCTGATTGAAATATAATAATAATAATAATATTAATGAGTAAAGTACATATCAGAAAGAAAACTAAGTAATAATGGTAGAAGGTGATTGTTTGATATGACTGTAAAAGGACATCATTCAGTTTGTTGATTCATAGTTTGTGAATCTTCTAGAATCTCAAGCTTTGGTTAACTGTGTGAAATATTGTGTGCCAATGCTCATTTGAAATAAACCCATGTACATTGCTAAATGGATTGTAGTGTTAATACGCCCCCTGTTTACAACCAGTGAAGTGTTGTAGGTCTCCAAGCCTGTTTTACATGGAAAATATATTAGAATCATGTGTGTAGGAGTTTGTTTGTGCTGAATTCCAAGGACAAATGGTTCTCATATTCTAAAGGACACCATCACCGTCGCCTGAGGCCATTGTGTTTTTTCGTCTTTTGGTGCTTTGGATGCCAGCAACCTTCAGGAATCCGCAACAGTCATGAATCTTGTGAAACCTTTAAGAACATTTCACAAGATTTCTGACTCTTGTCTTCTGAAACCTTAATTAATATTTGGCAAGCTGGCTCTCTAAAGCATGGAAATAAGGTACGGTTGTGAAATTGCTAGTTTATTTCTAATAGCTCTGAAAAGAGCTATTCTTTCCTTTACAAATCATGAGGTGAGGTCGGTTGCCTCCCAGTAAAGTTAACAATTAACAAACCCTAGTGTCATATCTTTTTGCAATCATTACACAGAATAAGGCTGAAGGTGAAGTCAAATATGAAATTCACTTAAATGAATAAGTGAATTTGTGCGTATAAAATATATTTTAGGATAATTATTTCCTTCTTAACGTCTCCATGAAATTAACAAAGTGTATTTAGAAAGTAAATTCTAAAACTAAATAGGGTCGATTTTGATGGACTGATGATTCGTGCACATTATTTTAAATTTTTTTTTTTTTTTTTTTTTTTGTATCTTTGTCAAATAACGCTCCACTCTCTCAACTGATTTTCTTTTTTTTTGCTGACAACACCTCGGCCATGTCAGCTATTATGTTAACAAATGAAAAAAGCTATTAGCTAGTTTCCAATGTTGAAAGCCAAGGAATTGGAAAAATAATGATTGTCTCCAAACTGGTTTCTATGAAAGCTTGTTTCCGCCACTTTTTATCTCGCAATTCTGACCTTTTTTTCTCCCTCTCTCTCTTAATTGTGCGACATATATTCGCAATTGTGAGTTATAAAGTCAGAATTGTAAGATATAAACACAATTCTGAGGAAAAAGTCAGTCTTTTTTTTCTGCAGAATTGGATTTTATAACTCGCAATTGCGAGGAAAAAAAGTTTATATCTCGCAATTCTGACTATTTCTCATAATTATCTTTTTTTTTTAATTATTATTCAGTGGAGGAAGCAAGCTTACATAGGTTTCCCAAACATATTTATGGCATATTTATGTTGCAATTTTTTTTTTGTTTTTCTGGTTTTCTGTTGCTATACATTACAATTTCCCCGTATAAACTGAGAGAATAAGAAATTTATGAGACAACAGAATTTGCAGAAGTGAAAAAATTTTTAAAAAATTGCAGAAGGATAACATAGCACCTCCCTGTGGGGTCAAAAGATGAGCAAAAAGGGTTCATGGGTTGGTGGTGGAGGGTTTTGAGGGGGGAGAATAGCTAGTGGGAAAAGATGACCTGTAACAACCCATAAATAACTTCTAACCTGGCTACCATGCCCAAACTAGGCAGTCCCATGTGCCTGTGTAATGTACCACCCCCCCCTCCCCACTGACTCACCAATAGGCAGAAAGGGACAGTGGGGTAAAAATAGTGACCCAACCCCAGGAGAATGAATTCAGAGGAAGAGTCATGCCGACAGAGGAGAAGCAGAGTCTGGATATTTCTTCTCCGGCTGATGTAGGCCATCTCTCTGGAGCGCAGGCACAGATTTAGGGGCTGAATCATTACAGAGCACTTTTACTGCAACCATGTGACTCATTTTTGCACCGGTGTCTTCAAAATTTGAATGCTTAATGGCAACACCTACATTTATGCCTTTGGCAGACACTTTTATGCATACAATTTGCATTTTATAAGTCCATGCATTCCCTGGGAATCAAATCCTTGATCCTTGTATTTACTGCCACTTTTGATTAATTAAAAATAAATAAATAAATAAACTGACCCCAAACTTTTGAACCGTACTAGTTCAGCACATTCCGCTGTCTCATGAATGTATTGTAATATAAGGTCATATGGTTCATAATCAATTGTTTTGTTTTTTTTCCATCATTGATTTTCAGCACTCTTTTAACCTCCATTTTAGGACACATACTGTAAATTCCACATTAGGGTGCAGCTTGCTCTGTTGTCAGATACAAACGTGTTGGGGCTGTTGTTGACACCTCAAGCCTTTTCATGCTTCAGACTTGCTAGGGTGTGTGAGAGGAGCGAGGAAATGTTTGTGGAAGGTTTTTCTTGTGTATGTGTGAAGAGAAAATAACGGCTATGAGGGTTAGTAGTCCTGTCTGCCATATGTGGCAAGCGTCACATTGTAAACTTTTCCCAGGTCTGGTCTTTCAGGGAACTCCCTTTCCAAACAAACAGAGGTGTTTAACATGCCATAGTATGAATTCAAGGCTGGCTTTAGACTTTATCTCAGGGTTGTCATCTAGATAAACACAAACCCATGACTGGCGACAAACATGTCTGGGGGCTTTGAGTGATCCTGCCAGTATTTTTGTTCTGTCCTGACTCCTGTCAGCTGCAGGTGTCAGTCATCTGTGACTGACATTGTGTAATAAACCTACCTCCCACTGTTGAGAGCCATTTTTGCTTCTGCCCCCTGGTGGGCAAAACAAAAGTCTGAAAAGCAGCTGGAATTATTGTTAAATGCAATCAATATATTTTTATATGCATCTTTATTGGATAAACATTTACCAGAAAAGAGTATACATTTTTCTCAGAATTGCTTTTTCATCTCCCGATTTTAACTTTATAACTCTCAATTGCGACTTTATATCATGCAAATCTGAGGGAAAAGTCAGAATAAGATACAAGATATAAACTCGCAATTGCGAGAAAAAAAGCCAGAATTGTGACTTTATATCTCGCAGTTTAAATTATATTTCTCACAATTCTGTTTGTGTGAGTTTATATCCCACAATTCTCACTTCATATCTCGCAATTCTGAGGAAAAAAAGGAATTGCGAGATAAAGGATAATTGCGACTTTTTTTTTTTTTTAAATTGTTTTATTCCGTGGCAGAAACAAGCTTTCATATGATTTTGATTTTCATATTGGGTTTGGAAATAATTTTTGATTTCATATTGACCGCTAAATGTCCCATCAAGGTTGTTAGTTAAGTTTAGGAGGAACTCTACAGAAAGTATCGTCACCTAATATGTTTGCAATGCCATGCAGCATTACTCCGTTAATAATAATCTGTTTTCTCTCCACAGCGTGAATGTATCTCTGTCCACGTTGGCCAGGCTGGCGTCCAGATGGGCAACACCTGTTGGGAGCTGTACTGTCTGGAACACGGTATCCAGCCCGATGGCCAGATGCCCTGCCACAAACCAGTGGGTGGCCATGATGACTCGTTCACCACCTTCTTCAGTGATACTGGAGCTGGCAAATACGTACCACGTGCCATCTTTGTAGACCTTGAACCAACGGTCATTGGTAAATATCGTCATGGTGTTACATTTAAGGCAACAAGCCATAAGAGGTCATGCATTTGTCATTTTAATATGTTTAGCTTAACACGGAGTAAAATCATTGTAGCGACAAGCAGCACTTTGAATTTATAATAGAAAGAAAAAGGGACCGCACACTGCTATAATGCTTTCACAACCTTTTTTAATAATAAACCATTTTCAACCATTTCAGTCTTCATTGGGCAGTGGAAAAATGTTGCATTTATAAGCAGCTAGACAAAAGACACTAGTGTGATAATTACATTTATCACAAACAATCATTTGCAAACTGATTGCAAATTAAATGCCATTTTATTTACAGAGGGATGGGGGTCAAGTTCCTTGTTATTTATAAAGTATTAATATTTTGAAATTAAAAAAAAAATATTTGAAATTTTCATTTTAAGGTTAGTTTAAGTTTTAGTAACTTTGCTAAACTGATACGGAGTAGACATTTTAAATATATAGACGTTCTAATTTATTTTAAATCTTTATAATAAGATAATTTGTATTTAATCATTTAAATTCAATGTAACTTTTTTTAATTGTTATTAATATATAAAAATGTTCATAATTTAATATTAGTCACGATAGTCCAAAAGAAGATAAAAGCAGGTTAATAAACACAACAACAAGGTTTATTTAAACAAGACTCTAACACTTAAGACAGCATGCCACTAAAACACAAGCAATACTGAACAAATGAAGAGTGCACAAGGAGGAACTTAAATACACAATGGTGATGAACCAAATGACAAACAGCTGTGATGATTGAGTTAGTGTCCATGGAAACCGATGAGTGGCGGGAAACTAAACAGGGAAACATATGACTGAATATAAACTAAAAGTCCATGTAAATGAATTTAACAGAACATAACTGTGACAGTACGCCCCCTCTCAGAAGGCGTAAGAGATGAAAGGAGGTAGGCAAAGGTGGAGGCTTTGGAGGCGGACGAGGAGCAAGCAAAGGGCTGGAAGAGGGCAGACAAACAGGCAGGAGAGACCAGGGTGGCAATGATGGAAGAAGTGGCCAGGTGGTGGTGACCCAGAGCACAGCCAGAGTGAAAGCCCACGGTGGAGTCGATGGAGGGAGAAGCCATGATGGCGACTTAACAGACGACGACCAACGGAGATGAGCCGTTAGAAGTGGAGCCCAGGGAGACGGAGAGCCGACGGGTGACACCGCTGGCTCTGAAGACAAAGGTGAGGGTGCAGCAACGAGCACTCGAGGTGGAGCCAGAGTGCCCGAGGACTGAGGTGGAGCCGGTGTGACAGAGGTGGAGCTAGAGGGAAGGAGGCTGAAACCGTAGGGGTGGAGAGACGGAGCTCAGCGGAAGGCTCGCAAGTCCGTGGCAGAAGCAGAGTGACAACTGACCAAGGAGGAGTCGGTGGGATGAGGGAACTCGGTGGAGTCGCAAGGCTGAGGGTATCTGGTGGAGCCAAGGGTGGGAGGAGCCAAGGTGGAGCCGACGGGCCGAGGTGGTGCGAATGGATCAGAGGCGGAGCCACAAGATCCCCTCGCTAGGGTGAGGCTGGGTGTTGCACGGCCTGAGGCTTCACATTGCAGCAAGGCGTTCCTGGGGAGTACGAAAGGGCTGCGGGCATCCAGCAGAGGTGGGGCTGGAGGACTGGCTGAGCTTTGAGGTGAAGGTGACCGAGGTAAGCTTGACATGATCAATAAGGGAAATTCCCCTTCCCACAGTTCAATGAAACAGTCTCAGTGCTGTCTTGAAACCGATGACGAACAACAGACAAATGATTCAGGGTGGGTAGACACTTTCAAGACATCTGATGATGGCCTCCCTCCAACTCAGTCCTTTGGGGCCTGGGAGGTCCACTGGTACCCCTTTTCCACCAAGGCAGTTTAAGTGTTGGTTCAGAGCCAGAACCTAGTTTCTTTGTCTTTTGACACCCAAAGCACCAGCTCCGAACCAGGAAAAGTGGTTCATAAGTAACACCAAAAGAACCGTTTGTGAAGGAGCTGGGGGCGGGGTTACCATGACCAACAAGACTAACAGAAACTTGTGACCGCCATTTTTGAAATGGCAGCTAATCGAGCTAATAGCAGCTCGATTGTATCCTGTCTATACATATTACGACGAGCTGCACAAACACATTGGATTTGCCATGTTTGGATGCCGATATAGGTTCGCAAAGCAATGAGCATCAATAGTAATGCAACATCCGCCATTGTTGATGGAGGCATGTTCGAAATGACCAATCGACATGTGATATTGAAGTGCCGCAGGAGCGTTTGGAGAGCATACAACTCCTTGTGCTTTTGGATCGCTCTTGCAGTGCTTTGATGTCATGGGCTGATCGGTTTGCGAGAAGCCGATGCATCACGAACAAACAGTGTGTTTTTGTTTGGCATTGCCGCGCTAGCATGACAATGACATAAGACCTGGCTCTGTGGTGGCTCTCTAGCCCGTGGAAAGGCAAACTGGTTCTTCTTCCGAACCGGCAATAGCACTGGCTCTGAACTAGCACCCGGTTCATGCTGGTGGAAAAGGGATATGGGTAGTGATAATTGGCCCCAATCCAGAAGAGAGACTTTTGTCTCCTCGTCATAGGTGGAATTGACGGCAAGACTGCACAACCACAGCAAATAGTCCATAAAGCTCAGGCCACTCTGGGCCAAAGCAGTGATCTGAGCTGCAAAATCCATTACTTGGTCCAGTATTCTGTCACGGATAGTGAAGGCATGAAGGCAGGTTAATAAAAACAATAACAAGGTTTATTTAAACAAGATGCTAAACACTTGAGACAGCGTGCCACTAAAACACAAACAATACTGAACAAATAAAGAGTGCACAAGGAGGAACTTAAATACACAATGGTGATGAACTCAATGACGAACAGCTGTGATGATTGAGTTAGTGTCCATGGAAACAGATGAGTGGCTGGAAACATGTGACTGAAGATGAACAAACTAAAAGTCTGTGAAAATAAATTTAACAGAACATAACTGTGACAGTATTATTTCGTTATAAAATTATATAGGTCAGGAACTGTTATTTTAGTATTATTTATATGCTATTATAGTATTAATTCATATATTTAATTATCTTTTGGGTTTTATTTTTATTTTAATGTTAAAGTTTTAGTAATTTTGTTTATTTTTTTTAAAGTATTTTTGTTTTAATATTTCTTTTTTTTTTTTTGTTTTTTTTTTTGGATTTAGTAATTTTATTTCAGTTATTTGCCAAAGCAGCATTTTTAATTTAAGTTTTTGTTACATATAAGTTTATCTAATATTTATATATATTTTTTTTTTATTTCAAATACCGAAGATTATTTATAATAGTGTTAACAACACTGTTCAGGGTTTGATGATTTTTGCTCTAACTTTGTATGGTATTTGTTATTCTTTCAGATGAGGTCCGCACAGGCACCTATCGCCAACTGTTTCATCCTGAGCAGCTCATCTCAGGCAAAGAGGATGCAGCGAATAACTATGCCCGTGGGCACTACACCATTGGCAAGGAGATCATTGACTCGGTGCTGGACCGCATACGCAAACTGGTAATGTGAAAAAATAGTGTTAAATTTACTTACAAACAGGGCTTGACACGCAAACCCGTCTCCCCTCACTCGTTTAATTTGCTCCGGATGAATATTGTTGGTGTTACAGGGTTTGAATTTCGGCGTGGGATTGCGTATAATTTTACTCATTCCTGCAGATTTTGTTCTCACACCCAAAGTGCGGCACATAAAGCCACCTCTCAGTACTAAATTAAGTTATTTTTCACTGCTTATTGCACTTAAACAGTCAAATACACACAAAATAATGTCAAAATGCGGGTCTTACCTGCTGCCAAATTATGAGATAATACTAAAAATATCTATATCACAGTTTTCCCCCATGGTATTGATGTCAAAATTGTGGCTAGTAACTTTGGAAAACCACTAGCCACAGTGGCTGGCTAGCAAAAAAGTTAACGTCAAGCCCTGCTTACAAATGGGATCAAAATAACAGAAACTAAAATCCCCCCTCTTCTTCCACACAGGCCGACCAGTGCACAGGGCTGCAAGGTTTCCTTGTCTTTCACAGTTTCGGTGGAGGCACAGGCTCCGGTTTCACCTCCCTTCTGATGGAGCGTCTCTCAGTTGACTTCGGAAAGAAGTCCAAGCTAGAGTTTGCCATTTACCCAGCTCCCCAGGTGTCTACAGCTGTGGTGGAGCCATACAACTCCATTCTGACCACCCACACCACCCTCGAGCACTCTGACTGTGCCTTCATGGTGGACAACGAGGCCATCTATGATATCTGCAGGAGGAACCTGGATATCGAGCGCCCGTCGTACACCAACCTCAACCGGCTCATCAGTCAAATCGTTTCCTCCATCACCGCCTCTCTGCGCTTCGACGGTGCCTTGAACGTCGACCTCACGGAGTTCCAGACCAACTTGGTCCCCTACCCTCGTATCCACTTCCCGCTCGCCACCTATGCTCCGGTAATCTCCGCCGAGAAGGCCTACCATGAGCAGCTCTCTGTGGCTGAGATCACCAACTCGTGTTTTGAGCCCTGCAACCAGATGGTGAAGTGCGATCCACGCCATGGAAAATACATGGCCTGCTGTTTGCTGTACAGGGGAGACGTGGTTCCAAAAGATGTCAACGTGGCCATCGCCGCCATCAAGACCAAGAGAAGCATCCAGTTTGTGGACTGGTGTCCCACTGGCTTCAAGGTGGGCATCAACTACCAGCCCCCAACTGTGGTTCCTGGTGGAGATTTAGCCAAAGTGCAAAGAGCAGTGTGCATGCTTAGCAACACCACTGCCATTGCCGAAGCCTGGGCTCGTCTTGACCACAAATTTGACCTGATGTATGCCAAGAGAGCCTTTGTGCACTGGTATGTGGGTGAGGGAATGGAAGAGGGAGAGTTTTCTGAGGCCAGAGAAGATATGGCGGCTCTGGAGAAGGACTACGAAGAAGTGGGCATTGATTCATTCGAGGAGGATGAGGAGGGTGAAGAGTACTAAAATGTAAAAGTGTTGTTTATTTTTCTACCAGAAAAATTAAATAAAATGTAGCTTAAATTATGTTGTTGTTGTGGTGGTTCTTTTAATAATTTGGTGACATTGTCAAATACAGGCAATTCCTTCCAATATAGAAAAGATTTTAGATTTTGATTGATAATACTTTATAGGCTAATAACTTAACCCTAACGACATTAACATTATTATGATCTAAATCTTCTATAAGATCTGTATCTATGATATTATATAACTTTTGTAAGTTTAACAGATCATTATTGTACTACATTTATTTTATATATGGCCATTGGTTTAAAAACCCTGATGATAAAAAAAAAACAATATCACTGCAATTAATCATATTAATGATGGAGAAAAAAAACTATTAAATGATTAATATCCAATGTTTAATAATGGATATTGTCATCACTATGTAATCATAAGCTTTTATGCTAATAATAATAATTATACTGTTTAAATTAACTTAATTAGTACCCAATTAAAATGGTGTATACTGTATTGAACTCTAAACTATACAAAACTTTTATCCACGGAAAAAGCATTAATAAGACAAATACTAATAATTAAAAATGATAATTATATAAATGCTTTTATACATAGACTTCCTAGACCTACACAAATTTATACTTCCATATTAAATGTGTACATTATAAACAATTATATATATATATATATATATATATATATATATATATGATTTAGAATAATATTAACAATTATATTAATTTTATATATTTAATAATATTGGATATTATGACTAATCATATAAGCTTTATGCTAATAATAATAATTAGGCCTGTATTTAAATTAATTTAATAATTACCCAATTAAAAGGGTGTATACTGTATTTAACTGTAAATGAAAATTAGATAATTAAACCATGCAATATATATATATATATATATATATATATATATATATGCATAATTAAACCATACAAAAGTTTTATCTACCGAAAGAGCATTAATAAAACAACACTAATCATTAAAAATGATAATTAGACAAATGCTTTTATACCTAGACTTAGTCACTTTTTATAGACCTACACAAATTCATACTTTCATATTAAATGTGTACATTATAAACAATTTTATTATATATATATATAAATATATATATATATATATATATATATATATATATATATATATATATATATATATATATATATATATATATATATATATATATATTGGATTTAATTTAATTTATATATGAGTATTTAATCATAAGCTTTTATGCTAATAATAAGTAGGCCTGTATTATGTAAATTAATTTAATAATTAAAATGGTGTATGCTGTATTGAACTGTAAACCATACAAAACATGTGTCTACCGAGAGAGCATTAATAAGACAAACACAAATAATTAAAAATGATAATTAGATAAATGCTTTTATACATAGACTTCAGTCACTTTTTATACTTATAAGCATTATAAGCAATTGTATAATATTAAATATATATAATATTAATAATTGAATCATTCGATTTATAATAATATTAACAATTATAATAATTTGATATATTTAACACCCCAATTTAAATGAGTATTCTGGAATGTGCCAGCATTGAATGGGTTAAACCGTAAGTATACGTCACTGTTACGTTTTCTTTGTACACGGAAGAAACCGGAGAAATCAGCGGAGGACAAGAAGGAGAGCGTCTCAGGTAAACAGAGTCTCACGTTAATTCTTCCGTTAGATCTATACTGTATGGCTCGATATAAGCTTCAAGTAACTAGCTAAGAACCTTGTCTATATCTGAATATTACGGTCTCGCTCGGTGAATACACTGCCTGCGAAAAACGCCACGTTTACTGCGGACGCGAATACATGAATCGGTCCATGTGTAGAACAACAGAGTCATGGCAAATTCACTCTAAATTCAACGGGTTTTCCCTAGCAACTATATCAAGTCGCATGTGTCACGTTTTCGAAAGCAACAGCAACGTTATAAAGGAAAAAATATAAATAGCCAATTAGACAGCTCCGTTCTACACCGTGAGGTGAATCGTTTATTTTAGTGACACTGGCAGTGGCTTATGTGAACATGCAGTATTCAACTGACATTCTGAATAAGAAGTATAGAATAAAAAAAATATGAATATGGAATAAAATACATTTTGAAAACATGAATATAAATAATCAAGTCATGATCACTTTCAGTGCCTCTCCTCCATCCACGGTTGGTCCTAAGCAATGCTCCAGAGAAAATGGGACAAGCTTTGTGTATCTGCTCGCGCAGTGTCATCACAATTGACAGCAAGAGATACTTCTTCATCCAGAAACTAGAAGAAGGGTAAGACTCCTTACCGGTCCTTTAAATACTTGAAAACGTACTAGAATTGTGTGAGCCAAAAGATGTCTCCAAAATATGGTCCATCGTTGATAATTATGCGTGACAATTTTCATAAATTCTCTGCTCCTTCTAGAGGTTTCAGCTATGTTGACCTGGTCGAGGGTGCACATGATGGACGCTTCTACGCTCTAAAGCGAATCCTTTGCCATGACCGCGAGGCCCGTAAGGAGGCTCAGACCGAGGTGGAGATGCACCGCCTCTTCAACCACCCCAACATCCTCAGCCTGACCTCACACACCTTCATGGAGCGCGGCGGAAAGTGTGAAGCCTGGCTGTTGCTCCCGTACATCAGTGTAAGTGGACTGTGTTCTGCTTTCCACTCCAGACATCTAAAAAGACGTGCAGTGTTTCACTTGCTGAATTATTCCTGTGCAGAAGGGAAGTCTGTGGTCTGTTCTTGAGAAGCTGCGGGATAAGGGGAGCTCTATGCCTGAGAGTCGCATCTTGCACATTCTGCATGGCATCTGTGAAGGCCTCAAAGCAATTCATGACAAAGACTATGCACACAGGTACTACTGAGAGTACAATTCATTCACCCTGAACCCAAATTGCCTTGGTTCTGCATTAAAGATGGAAACTGTAAAAATGACTAGTTACTTAATAGTAGTTAGCCTACTAGTTACTGTAATTAGTAACACTTTACAATAGGTTCCATGGGTTCCATGATTTACTCACCCTCAAGCCATCCAAGGTGTATATAGCATTCTTCTTTAGTTAGTGTGTAATGTTGCTGTTTGATCATAAACAACATCTGCAAGGTTACAACGCTCAAAGGGAGATATTTTATTTGACAGAAATTGCTTTTTAAGGACTACAAGAAATGGCTGGTAGGGACTACAACAAGCTTCTTCCTGGGTTAGTGACATCACTAACCCTAAAATTTACATAAACCCCACCCCTGAGAACACGCAAGAAAAGAGGGTGAGGCCATGTTGGGCTGCTTTAGAGAAGAGGAAGAGTTGTTGTAGTAGAGTGTTGTTTCCTTCATTTTTACGCCGGACTGCTTCACAAACGAGGGTCAATTCAACGCTGGATTTGCACAAAAGATTAACATGACGGCACATGCTAATCGATGAGTTGAAACAACTCCACAGCAACTACATAAATTTATCCACTATCCATTCAGAAACGTCCAGTTTCATTCTAAAAGTTGTAACTTCTTCCTGAGTCTCTCCATCAGTGTCCGACTCTGGTTTGAACAATGTAAGGCTGAACACCGTTACTGACAATCCTCATTTTGGCTGCGTGAGATTCTCCAGCTTTGTTGTTGTTGGGCAACTAAAGCACAAGCTGTTAAAGCTTCGCCCTCTTCTGGAAAGCTTATTTGCATTTAAAGGGACACACACAAAAACAGCGTGTTTTTGCTCACACCCAAATAGGGGCAAATTTAACAAGCTATAATAAATGATCTGTGGGGTATTTTGAGCTGAAACTTCACAGACTCTGGGGACACCAGAGACTTACATTACATATTGTGAAAGGGGCATTATAGGGCCCCTTTTAAAAAAAAAAAAAAAAAAAAAAATATATATATATATATATATATATATATATATATATATATATAACTCTGATTGTGTTTGGCTGAGAGAAGATAGTCATATACACCTAGAATGGCTTGAGGGTGAGTAAATTATGCGATCATTTTTGGGTGAACTATCCCTTTAACTACATTAGTTAACATGGACTAACAATGAACAATTCCTCTACAGCATTTAATGTTTGTTAATATTAATTTCAACATTTACTAATATATAATAGATAGCTACTTAATGCACCATGAACTGCGTTTGTGATAAAAGATGTTTAATAAATAATAATAAAAATCATGCCACCAAGTAATGTTCACATAAGCCACTCTCAGTGTCCAATTTCCTACTAAAATAAATTATTTGCAGTATATAAGAAAGCTTTCTCTTTAAAGGCTCCTTTTTTTTTTTCGATAATATTATAGTATTTTGAAAGCATGCGTCTGTCAGCAGATTGGTCCACGATAGATGCCTGCTTTCAAACGCTCCCGTGTGTATCTGTGTAAGTGCTCTGTGACGAGCGTCATTGATGATTATTTACTACGTTTTTGAAGAGTTGATCATTGTAGCCAATCACAGACATATCTGATGAGTGCGTCAACACAATGGCCAATCAGAGGTGTTTACGAATCCGCTCAACAGCGTTCAAAGTGTCACATTTTTAAAATTTTAGCACAGATTGGTACCGAAGTTAGTACTTTTGACAACTCCTTTTTTTAATATGTTTAGTTAATGAGAACAGCACTGCTGATTCAGTCTGATTTTATTGCTAAAATTATATTTTTGGCATAATATGTAATATTTTTAAGTAGCATTACTGATGAATCAGTTTTAGACTCAATAACCCAACTGTAAAATCAGTTTGAAACACAATATCCTGCCTGAGTAAATCCCTGATGAAAAGATGGAGTATGCATCATCCAAAACAGACTCAAGACCTGAAGTCAAATAAAAATAGATGAAGATAAATGAAAGTATATGAATCCTAGGCAGACTTTCTATAACAGTTACACTCAAAGAGATATTATATATCTAAGTAGACAACAAAAGCTGACCTGATGCTTAACCGATGACAGAAAATCTCTTGAGGAATATCCTGTTTTCAGTCTGAAATATTTGGCTGTGTTTTCCTGTTCTTATTATTTCTCTAACATGAGTTTTATTTATGAAAACAGAGATTTGAAACCCACCAACGTTTTGCTGGATGAGAACGATCAGCCTTTTTTAATGGACTTGGGCTCCATGAACAAGGCCAGGATTGAAGTTCGAGGGTCACGGGAGGCCATGACAGTCCAGGTCAGAGCAGAAATATCAAGCAGTACTTAATCGAGAGTTATCAGTAGCTATGTTTCCATTTAAAGTTGTGAATTGAACTCATGTGCAAAATTGGAATATCACATAGAATATTTGCGAATAAATCTGCGTTTCCATCCCATGTGTTCAAGAGAACAAAATTGTTACTTCCTGGGAAAGTGGAAGTTGCTGCAATCAGGGAAGCCACCTTGGCTCTTTTTATCTACATTATCTACATGACTATAAATGACGAAATGCAATAAACGCTGTTATGTTATCTTGCATTCGGATGCCTGGTGTTTGGGAACGCAATCATGTACATGTTACATGTTCTGCATCCCAGTTCACTTACTTATACTACGCCCTAAAAGTATGTACTCTCTTTGTGAAGAAAAAGTACATGCTTTTTCATAAACTCATCTTGTCACAGTTAAAATCCTCCACATTTCATTTCATTTAATTTCCTGCCATATTGGAGAGAAAAGAAGTAGCACATCGTGGGTCTTTCATGTGGAGAACTCTCCTCATAGTTTTGCATAATGATGCATTTAAAAGCTAATGGCCAAACGGATCTTTAGAAAAGTTGACTTTGTTGTTGCAGATTAAATATAACACGGATAACATCAAGTAAATATTTTTTACCAGGTTAAATGTTGATTATTAGTCACTCAAACCTTTATCTAAACCTCTCACCGTCAGTCGCACACATCCACCATGTTTGTAGTTTTTAACACTTCATTCATGTTTGTAGTTCTGAACTGAATCCTCCTCCAATGCGCAATAGGTTGTCGGCAATATTAGCCGTTATAGTGTGCACGGATCCACACTTCAAAAATCTACCGGAAATAGTAGACCATCCCGGGACTTTTGCATACTCTTTTCAACATATATGCTTTGGGACACACTTATTCTAAACTCACATACTATTTAGGATGAATAGTATGCATATTGGGACTTGGCTCAGACATCTCAGAATGATTTGAGATGCTGCGCAATGAAATTTTTTTTTGTTGTGCATCAAAGGATTTATTTGATAAATGAATTTCCGTCGTAGTTTATACGCATGTCTTATTGGTGCGATCGGTGCTTATGTGATATCCCAAATGTGCATAAAAACAGGTGGATGGAAACATAGCTAGTAAAACAAAACATTAAATTAATTCTCTTTTGTTTACACTTTCCCTTTCAGGATTGGGCTGCTCAGAGGTGCACCATCTCCTACAGAGCACCAGAGCTATTTAATGTGGAGAGCCACTGTATCATTGATGAGAGAACAGATATTTGGGTAATTCTCTTTTTATGGGTGTAATAGTTATTGACTTTTCAGCTCTTTTCTCTCTCTCTCTCTCTCTCTCTCTCTCTCTCTCTCTCACATATATACAGTGAGTACGGAAAGTATTCAGACCCCCTTAAATTTTTCACTCTTCGTTATATTGCAGCCATTTGCTAAAATCATTTAAGTTCATTTTTTTTCCTCATTAATGTACACACAGCACCCCATATTGACAGAAAAACACAGAATTGTTGACATTTTTGCAGATTTATTAAAAAAGAAAAACTGAAATATCACATGGTCCTAAGTATTCAGACCCTTTGCTCAGTATTTAGTAGAAGCACCCTTTTGATCTAATACAGCCATGAGTCTTTTTGGGAAAGATGCAACAAGTTTTTCAAACCTGGATTTGGGGATCCTCTGCCATTCCTCCTTGCAGATCCTCTCCAGTTCTGTCAGGTTGGATGGTAAACGTTGGTGGACAGCCATTTTTAGGTCTCTCCAGAGATGCTCAATTGGGTTTAAGTCAGGGCTCTGCCTGGGCCATTCAAGAACATTCACAGAGTTGTTGTGAAGCCACTCCTTCGTTATTTTAGCTGTGTGCTTAGGGTCATTGTCTTGTTGGAAGGTAAACCTTCGGCCCAGTCTGAGGTCCTGAGCACTCTGGAGAAGGTTTTCGTCCAGGATATCCCTGTACTTGGCCGCATTCATCTTTCCCTCGATTGCAACTGTTGGGACTGTATTGGACAGGTGATGAGCAGTGCCTGGTTTTCTCCACACATACCTCTTAGAAATAAGGCCAAAAAGTTCTATCTTGGTCTCATCAGACCAGAGAATCTTATTTCTCAGCATCTTGGAGTCCTTCAGGTGTTTTTTTAGCAAACTCCATGCAGGCTTTCATGTGTCTTGCACTGAGGAGAGGCTTCTGTCGGGCCACTCTGCCATAAAGCCCCGACTGGCGGAGGGCTGCAGTGATGGTTGACTTTCTACAACTTTCTCCCATCTCCCGACTGCATCTCTGGAGCTCAGCCACAGTGATCTTTGGGTTCTTCTTTACCTCTCTCACCAAGCCAGATGGCCAGCTCTAGGAAGGGTTCTGGTCGTCCCAAACGTCTTCCATTTAAGGATTATGAAGGCCACTGTGCTCTTAGGAACCTTAAGTGCAGCAGAAATTTGTTTGTAACCTTGGCCAGATCTGTGCCTTGCCACAATTCTGTCTCTGAGCTCTTCAGGCAGTTCCTTTGACCTCATGATTCTCATTTGCTCTGACATGCACTGTGAGCTGTAAGGTCTTATATAGACAGGTGTGTGGCTTTCCTAATCAAGTCCAATCAGTATAATCAAACACAGCTGGACTCAAATGAAGGTATAGAACCATCTCAAGGATGATCAGAAGAAATGGACAGCACCTGAGTTAAATATATGAGTGTCACAGCAAAGGGTCTGAATACTTAGGACCATGTGATATTTCACTTTTTCTTTTTTAATAAATCTGCAAAAATGTGTTTTTCTGTCAATATGGGGTGCTGTGTGTACATTAATGAGGACAAAAAATGAACTTAAATGATTTTAGCAAATGGCTGCAATATAACAAAGAGTCAAAAATTTAAGGGCGTCTGAATACTTTCCATACCCACTGTGTATATATATATATATATATATATATATATATATATATATATATATATATAATATACACACACTGTTATGTCTGCACAGGTCAAATGTTGCCTTGTAAATGTTAGTAAACTTCATCCTTTCATCTCTGCTCCTGATCAGCGTGATGTTATGTCTATGACAGTCTGTTATGTCTGCTGTAGGTAACCTTTGTTTTTTCTGTCTGTAGTCTCTGGGTTGTGTACTGTACTGTATGATGATGCTGGAAGGACCGTATGACTTAATATTTCAGAAGGGTGACAGTGTGGCTCTCGCCGTCCAGAATCCAGTCTCCATTCCACAGCCGTGCAGGTAAGCTTAAGGTCTTTCAGGGCTGTTATTGTGTAAAGTTCAACCTCTTTGGACCTCATTGAGAGAGGCAGCTCTTTGCAGTGCAAGATCTTTTTTTTTAGATGATCGTCAATCAAATGTAATATATTGTATATTTTAAACAAATTTTCCCTAATTAAAAAAAAAACAAAAAAACTACACATTATGTAACTTAAATTTGGAATATTATTTTTAAATAACATCATAGTATAACATTTTCAGCTAATTTTAAATAATAATAATAATTTATATTTTAAATATTAATTTGATATTTTAAACATTAACACATTAACAAAATTACATATAAGAATGGTGTAACTTAAATGTAATTATTATATTTTAACTACTATTATATTATATTTTAACTATAAAATGTATTTTATTTGAAATATTATATTTTTAAATATATTAATCCGCATTTCAGCTACATAATTTATATGTAAAATGTGTTAATAAGGAAAAAATTTTATATTGCAATTTTAAGTATATTTTCTCATTAAAAAATGCACACAAACTTAAATGCAGACTTTTAAACAATATTATATTCTATTTAAAAAATAGACTATAATATTATTTTTTAAACTAATATTCCCACATTAATATTCTAACAAAAAAATATACTCTCAATACTTTCAAATGTGAAATATTATGTTTAATATAATATTATTTTATTTTTAAATATAATAAAATACTGTATTTTAAATAATATTATAATATTATATTATAAATATGTCTTTTTAAAGTATTTTTCCTACTTTACAACAATTTTACACATCAAAAACATTTTTTGGGGGGAAAATGTTTAAAATGATGTACACTTACAAGAGATTATGAAAACTAAGTTTAATAAAAGCTATTTTAGATCATATTACTAGTCAACTAGTCTCGTTATTTCAGAAAACAGCTTGTTATTGAACACTTTTAGTCATAAAATGGGAGTCTAGGATTTGGCACAACATTGCAAAGTTTTCTAATGGTAACATTTTAGCCGGAGAAACGCTACCTGCTAAAGAGACATGATCCTTGTGTATACTGTATAACCTTGTCTCTATCTTTGACAGTTATTCTCAAGGTCTTCAAACCCTTCTCAGCTCCACTATGGTGACCAATCCTCAGGAAAGGCCCAGAATCAGCTGGGTGCTTGACCAGGTCCAGAACCTTCGAGGCTCAGACGGTACAGATGTACATACCAACAGAGTATGATGCTACCACTGAGATTTCATGCTTGTTTTCCAGTGGACTCCAGAATTTTTGGACTATGCACTCTCTCTTTCGGACAAAAATCACAAGCCTTGCAAACATTTGCTCTCTCTTACCTCAGCGAGCTCAGCATGCCTTAGTTACACACGCAAATTTGTTGGTGAATCTCACATTTTTACCCCAAAATCTGTTTTGAGCAATGAAATTATCTGATAATTTTGGGGTAAAATACGAGTTGGGCATGTTCCTGATTTATGCCACGCAAACCACACGAGAGGGCAAAAACTCTGTTCACCACTATGGCACCTGTTATGTATCATCAAACTGGATGTTTTCTGATTGCAATTTGGCTTCTGTGTCTTTTTCCACATTTCTTAGCTTGTACATTCTTAGAAACCAATCATCTATTTGCTAAATCATGCGCACGCTTTACTATTTTTTTCCCTTAATTTGCTATATCAGCCGCAAAATTTACTATTTCATTCCCTCGATTTCCTAAATCGTGCACACGGTCTACTATTTTGTTCCTTCGATTTGCTAAATCGCGCCCACGATTTACTAATTCGTTTCCTCTATTTATAAATCGTGCGCACGATTTAACCTACTTTTTTTTTTCCTGCATGTCATGTGCAGGGCTCCGTAAAAACGCGGATTTTGAAGCTGTTTATTTAAAAAAAAAAAATGTTTTAATATGTAACTAGATAAGAATGTTTGGGATGTGAGTGTGTGCATGTTTATGTTGTAGAACAAAACGTCCAAGTATTGTCAAGTTCTGTTTACCACAGACTTTATTTTACTCATAAATTGAAAAACCCATAGGAAAATCTTGAGGAAATCACTGGCGAATTATTCTTCCGGGTTTTGACGTCATCCCTGAACAACTCTATCAACATTTTAGCTGTTTGAAATGTAATTGACATTAGTTTGTTTATTTAAACAACAGTTCTCCTGGTAAAGCAAGACATCCGAGGCTTTTTATGAGCAGAGATTTAGGGACTTTGTATTGTGAAGGACGGATTTCTGTCTCAATCATTTGTAAATGCATTCGGATGTATGTTGTAGCATTGAAAAAATAGTTCTGCTTAAGTCTGGAAAAAAATGGCAGAAAAATGTTTGGATTAAAGAGTAAGTTATTAACTTTAACTCGGTTGGTTATAGCGCTCAGCTTTTATTAGCATGTGAAAGTGGTGTTCTGTATGAGACTTTGAGAGGATTCATAATGAATGGTCATGCCTGTGAATACTTAATACTAGTTCACATTACTTTGCAAGAATGTTGCGTTCCCTTTTCTCTTTTTAAGTGGTATAAATGACTGCATAAATACAAATTTGTTTTGATTTAGCAAGAAGTTCCTTTCATTGCTTACAGTATTAGGGTGTTCTTTAAGAGAACTGTGTAATAAACAGGTTGTAATGCATTTTAATTCGGCAAGAAACATTCTGCATTCAGTCATGTTTATGTCTGATGAGGCTTGGCTAGTGTGGATGAAAAAATATCCGGGTCATATTTTATCTGCAATATATACAGAAAGAAATCAGTAATAAATTATATTTTGCATTAAAAGAATTAAAATGGAAGCCTGTTTTTAGGACCATTACCTTTTCCTTATTTTTGGCTTTGTGGCAGCTGGACATGTTATCATGAATCACATGCTGTTTCATAATTCAGGATTAAATTAGCATAAGCATTCTATATACTATATAATGAAGTCGGAATTTTATCTGTGAACAAGGACCTAAATGTGTGTGTTTGTGTTTGTTTTGTTTTTGTTGTTTTCTTAATAACGTTAATAATTTCTGATTATTTCAGAGACAATATTCAGATTCACTGCAGATTGCTTTGTGGTGGCTACTCATTTTCACTAGAAGTTTGTTGTTTAAAAAGGACATTTTAACTTGTCCAGGTTTGTTTCTGTTCAGGAACACTTAATTATGCAAGCCTCTTAATTTATGGGATATAAGACTGGAGACATGTCTCTTGGCATTCATTAAATGTCATTTGTTCCCTTTCCTTTTATAAATGGTGAATAAAGTGTGATTTAAACAGCGACCGATGGAATTGGTTTGGTTTTCTTGAAGGTTTCAGTGTCACCACAAGGGGGAGATGTTGCTCAAGTTGTGTTGTGATCTGATCTTTAGCTGACAAGTGTAGAAAACTGAAGACAGGGTTTGGTGAGTATTGACATTTTCCAATGTTTTTGTTCATTTTGATATTGATATGTAAACATATGTGTCCCAAAAACAGTAATACCATGGTGTTTTAGAAACTAATACCATGTAATACTTCGAAGTACTTTGGAGTAGGCCTACAATGTAAATATGTAAGTACCGAAATCTGAGAGCTTTCTCTCCGTCCAAAGACCGTTATGTGTCTACCACTTTGATGCTTAAAAAAGTTTGTAAAGAGATCGTAAAACTAATCCATATGAATTGAGTGGTTTAGTCCAAATCTTCTGAAGAGACTCGATCACTTTGTATGCTGAATAGATTTAATTTGGGCTTTTGTTCACATGTAAATATTAATATTTTGGAGAAGGGAGAATAACAAAGGAAGAGCTCCTCAATATGATATCATCCTTTAACTGTTATGTATGATATATTTATAATATTAAATGGTTGCTACACTTAGGAGTAGATGTGTATGGTCTAATTGTGGGAAAAAGACACTTGATAGTTTGAATTAATTCAGAATTTTAAAAAATCATAAAGACAAGTATTTATACAACAAGTGTTTTTGAAAAGTAAGCAGCAATTTATTTATTTTTTTTTTACTTCTTTTTTTGTTATTTATATTAATAAAAACTGTAACCTGTTCTTTAGACAGAGCTTGGACTAATGACTTGAGAAAGGCATTCAAAAATGTGTGAATGTTGGCTGTTTTGGCTCTGTAACTGTGACATTTTAATGTTGTTTATTTAGTGGCTGACCTTCACAAAAACCATTTTGTCAATGACCACCTACCGAAACCTCAACAAAAAGATCTGGTCAAACCCCTTTGGGTGGTCTACGCTGTTACTTGAAGGTATGAAACAATTATTACAGGCTGTTTAGGCACCTGAATTTATTATTCACAGGGGTTGTGAGGGTCAAAAGTGACGTTCTGACTCAATGTTCATCTTAATAAATCTCATCAATGACCTTACGCCACCGACGGGGGAAAGAGAAGCCATAAACTGCATATGGACACACATGTTCAGCTAGACATTGCCACTATCAGACAGCCAACGTATAATGCACAGACATAGATACAGTTCCAGTGGGATGAATTGCACTTTAATTAGCATTTCCATCCATGCAAACCATCCCACTTTAAGTCTAGTCGGCCCTCTCTGGATAATCATTCATTATACAGAAACAATGTTTATGGTCTGGGGAGCATGTGGGACTGTCCTCCATTGGTCGGCCGTCTTTGCTTTCATGATCCCACAGGCTATGAGATGATGTCATTTTATAGTCCACATCAAGGTCAAACGAAACCTACCTTTGTTTTGTCTGAGGATAATACTTTTCAGTATGTTAATCAGCATCACTGCTGGGAAAAAAATATATATATACCTTATATGTGAGATGGATACAATTTGATTTTTGCAATGTTGTTGCTGGATGAGGAATTAGTGTACATCTTCCGGTCCCAAAAAAAAAAAAAAAATTATATATATATAAATTTGGATTAAGCATATTTCCCCAAAAAATCTCCTACAAATCGTAATATTACTGTAGTGCTATCATTTTTTTTTATTATTATTTAAATCAGCATTAATGAAAACAGACATGTATAAATGCTTTACAATTTAAATAATAATCTGTATTTTTTGCATTATATTTTCTTACACATTACAGTAATGAGAATTACATCCCCTCTCTTTAAGTATTTGGGAGTAAAACATCCATCCATCCACTGTTCCAACTATCCATTGTTCAATCCATGTTCCATTCATCCATCCATCCCCTCTATTTAAGGATTTGAGAGTAAAACATCCATCCATCCCCTCTCTTTAAGATTTCGGGAGTAAAACACCCATCCACCATCCATCCCCTATCTTTAAGGATTCAGGAGTAAAACACCCATCCACCATCCATCCCCTGTCTTTAAGGATTCGGGAGTAAAACATCCACCCATCCATCCATCCCCTATCTTTAAGGATTCAGGAGTAAAACACCCATCCACCATCCATCCCCTATCTTTAAGGATTCAGGAGTAAAACACCCATCCACCATCCATCCCCTATCTTTAAGGATTCAGGAGTAAAACACCCATCCACCATCCATCCCCTGTCTTTAAGGATTCGGGAGTAAAACACCCATCCACCATCCATCCCCTATCTTTAAGGATTCAGGAGTAAAACACCCATCCACCATCCATCCCCTATCTTTAAGGATTCAGGAGTAAAACACCCATTCACCATCCATCCCCTATCTTTAAGGATTCAGGAGTAAAACACCCATCCACCATCCATCCCCTATCTTTAAGGTTTTGGGAGTAAAACACCCATCCACCATCCATCCCCTATCTTTAAGGTTTTGGGAGTAAAACACCCATCCACCATCCATCCCCTGTCTTTAAGGTTTCGGGAGTAAAACATCCACCCATCCATCCATCCCCTATCTTTAAGGATTCAGGAGTAAAACATGACTCCAGACAAGTTCCTGATATGTTTCTTGACTTTTTTCCACCTTATTTTTACTAGCCCAGTGTTCTATGATGTCAAAACTACATCCACCTGGTGATAGTCCATCTTATCAACCATCTAATCCATCTTAGACCAGCTAATGAACATAAATGACCAGCTAGAAACCATGTAAAACCAGCCAGAACCTTAGACTGGTTTTGTCTGTATTTTCCGGCAGGGATGCCTTGATCATTTTGGTCATTTAAATAAAATAACTATATTTTAAAAACTAAACTTTTATATTTTCTGTAAAAAAAAATAAAAATAAATAAATAAATAAAAAATCTTCGTATCACTTGCAAAAGCCTATAGTAACAGCAAAAGTAATAATCATGCATGCCTTGTCAAATACCGCTAATAAAAATACATCTTCCTGGTTGCAACCAATTGGTCACAGAGTGCTATACCAACACCATAAACCATCTCCTGCTTTATTGATTTGGTGATGAATCAATTAGTGAATTATTTAATTAGCCAGGGATTATGGGTCAATGTTGAGTGCCTTTGATCCTCAGTGTTTCTCTCATTCAGTAAATCACAGATGTGCCATAAAGTGAAGGGGTAAGGAATGCAGTTTAAATGCGTCACATTTAGTAAAATTCTGTGGATATTCTATGTTGCATTGATTGGACCCTTTTTTGATTAACACTATATCTTTGTAACGTACATATCCTTTGTTTATTTCTAGGTTTAAATTTGATTTTGAATCTTGAATGTTGCTTTATTTGACACTGCAATAGAGGACTGGGCTGAAGTTTATGTCTTTAAAACAGTCATAGTGCAATCAGCTATAAATATACTGCATTCGCTTCAAGTTTAGGTAGGCCCGAACATTGAAATTAGCCACTAGCGTATAAAAGTAAACATCGAGCGCTTTCTACGTGTACATTCAGAAATCACATCTCAAGGATAGGCCGATTATTTATTGCGGCAGGGAAAAACAAACACAGCCTTTTGCTGACTCCAAGCCAATCATAATCATCGTGACGGCTAGCTAGTCGCTTATCTTGATTATTAAGCCACATTTCGCATCTGTTTGATAGATTTCCCGCAAGCATAATAAATGCCTGTCTCGAACGCAAGCTTGCATTTAAAGAGAAAAGGCTGAGCCTTTTTCAATAAAGTTTATTACTAAAACTTGGCCTTTTTGTGTTTGAGCTGCGGTTAAAGTCGGGACAGATGTGAATTTATGGGGCCAGTCTCTCATTCTCTTACCTTCCCATTAGCTTAAGTGACACGACAAGGCCGAGGGAAATCTCAAGCAATAAGGGTGATTACTTTAAAAGATCACACAATCTGTTCATATTCCCGTAATGAGTCTGATTGATTAAACTACAGGGTATAAATATTTTACGGGGTCATGTCGCTCAACTTATTGTTGCTGATTTGCCAGCAGACAAATTGGTAGAGTCGCATTTACTTATTTCACTATGAAACTGACATTTTCATGCGGATAAAATGACCGTTGCAGAAAGCGGAGCCATGCATAAACACGGGATATCTTCAATGCTATGTGCTCATGACTTTGGTTCAGTGCCGTAATGGTTAGAAGATAAAGCTACACTCTTAAAAATAAAGGTTTTTTAATGCCATTGATAGTTCCATGAAGATCCTTTTACATCCATGGAACCTCTTGAGGTTCTTTATAGTGAAAAAAGGTCCTTTTAGATTTTAAAAATGTTCTTCCAACTAAGAAAAAAAATGGTTCTCTTAACAAATGTTCACTTAAAGGTTTTTTGGGGAATCAAAAATGGTTCTTCTATTGCATCACTGCGAAAACAACCTTTTGTAACCTTGTGTCCATCTTGCAGTGTATACTACAAGTGTACGCTTTAAAACCACAATTTTCTGAGGCTCTCTCCTATCCTTTTTCTAGTTTGATACATGCAACTCCAAGATCATGTGTTTGATTCCCAGGCATAAACTGTGTTAGTTGCTTTAGATAAAAGTGTCTGCCAAATGTAATGCAAATGTTAACGTGCAGTTTACCTAATCAGGTAGACACTACGTGGAGTGACTTTCTTGACTTTAAAACCTATCCTATGTAAAACTTTTGAGGGTTTTAATTGACAACTCTCAAGCTGTAAAGCCCTATAGTCTCCTGTCAAGGAGCGTATGCTATTCGCCTTACCCAGGAAATAAACCTGTGTAGTCCAATCTCTGAAAATGAGTAAAAAACTCACTCAGAGACTGTCCTCGATGTCCCGGTCTGGTTCAGTTTTAACAAGGCAGAGGCACCTTTCTGAGGCCAGTTAAAAATGCATTTAATCACTATATAAACATGCTGTCCTGTAGCCTCGTGACAGAGAAGTTATGCTGTCTGTACTTGTTGTGCATTTAATCACTGCCCTCATACAAACGCCCAATAAAGTGCCTTGTTTTAGTCATATTCCCATAATTTTTCTTTTCTTTTTTTTTCCTGCTTTTTGTGTGTGTGTAAATGAAATTACTGTGATGACATCACTACCAAGGGGCTGATTACTTTACTTCCTCTTCATTAACTTAATTATTTGACTATCAGTAAACCCGCCTGAGTAATTCATATTTGAGAGGCTGGGCTGTAAATAACCTCTTTCTGCTGCTTTATTATGGGCTGCAGATCTGGCGTTCTCCAGCATGTTAATCAGCCTTGTGGTTGTGTCTGAATCTGAAGGCAGCTGTCTTGCTGCCCTTCCAGTCAATGAATTAAAAGACAGCAAGATTTGTATTATATTGTATTATACCCCGATCAGGCATAACATTACAAGCACTGACAGGTGAAGTGAATAACACTGATCGTCTCTTCATCACGGCACCTGTTAGTGGGTGGGATATATTAGGCAGCAAGTGAACATTTTATCCTCAAAGTTGATGTGTTAGAAGCAGGAAAATGGGCAAGTGTAAATTTGAGCGAGTTTGACAAGGACCAAATTGTGATGGCTAGACGACTGGGTCAGAGCATCTCCAAAACTGCAGCTCTTGTTGGGTGTTCCCGGTCTGCAGTGGTCAGTATCTATCAACAGCGGTCCAAGGAACGAACAGTGGTGAACCGGCGACAGGGTCATGAGCGGCCAAGGCTCACTGATGCACGTGGAAAGCTGGCCCATGTTGTCTGATCCAACAGACGAGCTGTAGCTCAGATTGCTCAAGAAGTTAATGCTGGTTCTGATAGAAAGGTGTCAGAATACACAGAGCATCACAGTTTGTTGCGTATGGGGCTGCATAGCTGCAGACCAGTCAGGGTGCCCATGCTGACCCCTGTCCACCGCCGAATGTACCAACAATGGGCACGTGAGCATCAGAACTGATCCACGGAGCAATAGAAGAAGGTGGTCTGGTCTGATGAATCACGTTTTCTTTTACATCACATGGATGGCCGGGTGTGTGTGCGTCACTTACCTGGGGAACACATGGCAGCAGGATGCACTATGGGAAGAAGGCAAGCCGGCGGAGGCAGTGTGATGCTTTGGGCAATGTTCTGCTGGGAAATCTTGGATCCTGCCATCCATGTGGATGTTACTTTGACACATACCGCCTACCTAAGCATTGTTGCAGACCATGTACACCCTTTCATGGAAACGGTATTCCCTGGTGGCTTGTGGCCTCTTTCAGCAGGATAATGCACCCTGCCACAAAGCCAAAATGGTTCAGGAATGGTTTGAGGAGCACAACAACTTTGAGGTGTTGACTTGGCCTCCAAATTCCCCAGATCTCAATCCAATCGAGCATCTGTGGGATGTGCTGAACAAACGAGTCTGATCCATGGAGGCTCCACCTCGCAACTTACAGGACTTAAAGGATCTGCTGCTAACATCTTGGTGTCAGATACCACAGCACACCTTCAGGGGTCTAGTGGAGTCCATGCCTTGACGGGTCAGGGCTGTTTTGGCAGCAAAAGGGGGACCAACACAATATTAGGAAGGTGGTCATAATGTTATGCCTGATCGTTGTGTGTGTTTATATATGAGTTTATCCAAATAGGCCTATTATCTGAACGTGTGTTGATGCCTCTGAAGGGAACTTTATTCAGATTTTGAAGACAATCATTGTCACACTTTTGTTTTTCTTTTCGTTTATTTCCAGCAGTTTACAGCAACAGCAATATAACATTATTATACTGTGCATCGACCTCCCTTGCATCCTTCAGTGGAAATAAATTACACACACTTTAACTTGCTTAAATAACATTAAAGTGAACAAACACTGAGCCACATATGAATGTAACCATGACATTTAGAAACAGACATGCCTCCAGCTCTCTTCCATCACACAGGTAAATGATGCATAGGTGGAGAGACGTCAGAGAAATGCATATTCATTTATAGGCTACTGCATATTTTAATGCAAATAAATAGTATGCATGTTGTATAATTAATCAACTCTAAAACAATGAATTTCAAACTGATTTAATGTTTTGTTGTTTTGGTTTGACACCACATAAAATTACTACATGCATTTCAAATATATAAATGATGTTTTGACACATAATGAGTGTATCCTTATAGCCTCAGAAATTGATTGGGTCATGAAAAGTGCCCATTTCATACCAGAACATCTTGACGTTTCCCAGTTGGTAATGCTTCTTTTTCAAATCTGTCATTATTTGCTATTATTGCTGTTAATATTACTGTTAACCTGAATTAAATTACTGCACTAGCTGTACGATTTTTAGAAACGCTTCTCAAAACAATATTTCTTTGGAATAATGTGCACGGTTGAATCATGCACCAGGTGTGTATTAAGAAATCAAATAGGGTAATTTAGATTCCATATTCACCAGCTTAAAAAAAAAAAAAAAGTTTTTTTTTTGCATAGCTGTAGCCTATATTTAGGTGAGGTTTACTTATCAATAATAATGAAGGAAAAGTGTTTTGCTGCAAAAACTGTACACATGTAAGCATGACACAGAACATCTGATGCTTTTTACAATGAACAAAAACAATAAATTAACATGTAAGTCTTGCTGAAACAAGACATAGCTCTCAAAAAGTGTAATCAAAAGCTCTGTTCCAAAACCTAATAATCTGCCTTACTGCCTACACAGGCAACTGTCTTCTAATTAAAATAAAACCGTGACTGATTTGGAACGCTCTACATAAGACAACATCTCAGTGTGCCTCACAAATAGCACACCTTATGTGAACAATTGATTCTGATGGCGTTTAACGTTAGCATGTTGCAAAGATAGCAACATGATATTCTATATAGCAAATATTGGGTGAATCAGACCATTTTAAGCAAAAAATTGGGCTTGGATATTTTAATGTACTTGCAAGAAGTCTCTCACAAATGCTGCATTAATTTTTATCAGGAACAAAACTGTAAAATGCTAATATTGTGAAATATTATTGCAAATTATTTCAAATCTATTTTAATACATTTGAAAATATAATTTATTCCTGATGCAAAGCTGAATTTTTCAGCATCATTACTCCAGTCTTCAGTGTCACATGATCCTTCAGAAATCATTATAATATGATGATTTAGTGCTCAAGAAACATTTCTTATTATTATCAATAATGAAAACAGTTGTGCAGCTTCATATTTTGTGGAAACAATGTTACTTTTTTTTTTTTTTTTTCAGGATTCTTTGATGAATAGGAAGTTCAAAAGAACAGAACCTTTTGTAACATTCTAAATGTTTTTGCTGTCACTCTTGATCAATTTCACGCATCCTTGCGGAATAAAATTATTAATTTCTTTTAAAAAAACAACATAACGTTTTAATTTTATATTAAATTGCTGTCTATAGGTTTTGGAACACAGCTTAAATGTTTGTTATTTGTTATACTATTAAATGTCTACTTTGTATAAGATTCTCTGTCACCTCAAACACCAATGAAGTCACTTGTATACTTGGTTGTCTTTTCATGTGTCTTTAGGTGGCTAAATGGTTTGGTTTTTATAGTCTCAGTTTTTTCATCTTACTGTTGCCATAGTCAGACCACAGCACAGGACTGTAATGCTGCTGTGAGTTCATGCAGTCTCAGTTTCCATTTGGAAATCTTTTCATAACCCTGCCCCAATCTTCCTATCGCCGCCTCCCACCTCCTCCATGTCGTCCTCAGAGAACGGGCTGTCAGCGTGGTATCCTAACGCAGATGTGTGATGCAGAAAGTCTGTGGAACGTGGTATATTTAGGTTGTCGTTTATGAACTTGTGTGGCCCTTCCTCCTCATCTTCTTCATCGTCCTCGTCAAGATCGTCCTCTTCCTCGTGCTCCTCCACACTCTGAGCGAGAGCCCTGCGGCCGTCCCTTCCTGGCCTCTCATTGGTCGATTTGGTCCCCCCACGTTGGCGTTCGACCTCGACCTGAGCGGCCTGTTCTTTAGCCTTGCGACTGCGTTTCCACTTCATTCGCCGGTTCTGGAACCAGATCTTGACCTGTTTTATACACAAACACAAAAGGTTATCAGCAAAATAGCCACATTCTGCCAAAGAAACAATAATCAAATAGAGAAATATAGAAAATAATTTTGGACACTACCATAATGGTGATACCAAATTAGTGTCCCCCCCCTCTTTGTCCGACCTAATGAGTAGAATTTCGGGTCTTTCATGTGTCTTTTGATCACCAAGGATTCATTAATTTGATCAAAAATACAGTAAAAACAGTAATATTGTGAAATATTATTACAATTTAAAAGAACTGTTTTCTATTTTATTATATTTTAAAATGTAATTTATTTCTGTGATGCAAAGCTGAATTTTTCAGCATCATTACTCCAGTCTTCAGTGTCACATGATCCCTCAGAAATCATTCTAATATGCTGATTTGCTGCTCAAGAAACATTTATTATTATTATTATCAATGTTGAAAACAGTTGTGCTGCGTAATATTTTTGTGGAAACATTGATACTTTTTTTCCGGATTCTTTGATGCATAGAAAGTCCAAAAGAACAGCGTTTATTTGAAATAGAAATCTTTAGTAACAGTGTCTTTACTGTTACTTGTGTCACTTTTGACCAATTTAATGCACCCTTGCTGAATGAATTGAATGAATTTCTCTCTTTTTTTTTAAATGACCCCAAATTACAATAGTGTAAATATGGTAATCATTGAACTGTAGTATACTGTATACAGGGCTTGACATTAACTTTTTTGCTCACCAGCCACTGTGGCTAGTTGTTTTCCAAAGTTACTAGCCACTCAGCATTTTCACTGGCCACAATTTTGACATTGATACCATGGGGAAAAACTGCTATATAGATATTTTTAATATTATCTCATAATTTGGCAGCAGGTATATTAGGCTGCTGTCACTTTAAGACCTGATGCACGGATCCATTATACTGTTACACGTGTGTTTTCTTTCTCAACTGTTTACGTTCACTTAAAACATAACTGACTGTGTTTACGTGAATACTCGCAAAGACCGACATTTTGACATTATTGTGTGTTTTTGACTGTTTAAGCGCAATAAGCAGCGAAAAAGAACTCAATTTAGTACTGAGAGGTGGCTTTATGTGCCGCACTTTGGGTGTGAGAAAAAAATCTGCGGGAATGAGTAAAATTATGCGCAATACATGCAATCCCACGCCGGAATTCAAGCCCTGTAACACCAACAATATTCATCTGGAGCAAATGAAGCGAGTGAGTGAGGGGAGGAGGGTTTGTGTATTAACTCGCTGTCAGAGAGATGAGAGAGAGAGAAAGAGCAGCTGATATTGTTTATCTATTCTGCGGAAAATGAGTATTGGAAGCGTTTCAGATTGATATGTATCAAAAAATCTGTATTTTTGACATCACTGTTGCACTTAGTTTATTATTTCAGATGCCTTTTTAAAAGACTACAATTGAAAAATGTATATATTATATATACAATTCAACCCGCCACTGCTGAAATACACCTGCATTTGGCGGGTTGGCGGCTGTTAATGTCAAGCCCATATCAAAATTCTTCCACTCGCTCACTTTCACACTTATTTACCTGTGTCTCGGTCAGCATGAGCGATGTAGCCACTTCGAAGCGTTTGGGCCTGGAAAGGTACTTGTTCAGTTTAAACTGGTTTTCCAGCTCCAGTAGTTGTTGACTGGTGAATGCTGTCCGTGGCCGACGACATTTACCCATCAAACCGGACTGGGGGGCGGCTGTAAAACAAACAGAAGGAAGGCGAACATTAATAGGTGGTATAAATTATAAACAGGTTAAACACAAAAGACCATTAAATTGAGTTTGTTGTGTTGTTAGAATGTTTCTGTGTGGTTTCTATAGTGGTTCATATCTTTGGGTTATGGGTTTGTTCAAGTCTGCGCAACACTAATAACTGTGAATATTCTGCTCAAGGTTAACATAACTTTATGTTGATCTAATATAAACTTTAAACTAAGGGTATAAACGTTTAGCAGCATTTTTACTTAAAAGCCTGCACTATCGTCATTGCTAAAACTGTAAATCTCTTCCAAATTAATAAGAGGCCTCTTGTGCCTGTGTATAAAAATTAAGCACCAGCCAAAAGGGATGCAAGATACTGTAATCCACGTCTAGATTATTTTTATGAGATTTTTGTCTCTTTTATATAATGTCAAGGACTTGCAGGGTTGCACACACACACACACACACACACACACACACACATACACAAAAGAAAGCCTAGAATTTGTAGCTATCATTTACCATAATAGCTTTACTGCAGCTTATTGTTAAACACAGTGGAAGCAGGGCCGGGCGGCCATAAAATGCAAGAGCAAGCCATTAACTTAATGAAAATTCAATGAACGCTTTTGGGATTTTATTGATGAACTACAGTATGTTTAAGGTGTTTGTTTATAGTTTCTCTCTCGCACAAAGACAATTTCCATCGAGCTGACATTTATGGCTTTATAAAGCAGCCAAAAATAAAATTATATTATTACAGTTTGGTGTAAATCAACACTATACAGACCATTGTTCAGTCACTGTCAAACTGACTTTATTGTCGAGTTGTTGTTTCTTTAACTATCTGTGGATAATATCATCTTTCAATCATGTCTGTTAAAGATGGCTATATATTGGCTATTATATATAATTTTCTATTATATTATACATTTAAAATTTCTGCTTTCAATTTTAAAAAGCTATTTTAATTTCAAATGCTTCATATTTTCCTGATACTGTCTTATCATTTAGCCACCTAGATCGTCATTAATTCAGCAAACTAATTTCGCCACATGTGACCACCATGATTTCAGTTTAATAATCCATCAAACATGAGTTATAAACATCATAATTGCTTAGTGAAAAATTAACTCCACATCTTTCAAGAGTCACAGGTGTGTAAGCACATCTTTCTCCCTCTGTTTGCGTTTCCTCACCTTTGATTATGTTGAAAAGGATTTCATGAGCTTTTACAATGTTTGCTTTCAAACTGACAGTGGCGGTAATGCAACAAAATTTGGTGTATGACGGTAATAATGATGCTATAATGATGGAGGTTTACAATATATGCACTCTGAATTTGGAGAAAAGTGATACCTTATTCTATTTTCTTCTACTTTTTTCTATTTACATCAGATGCTGTTTTTGATTTCAGAAAAACTGTCATTTGCATTTGCTCATGTGAATTCTGAGTACTTTAAAACAGCACTATTATGGAATAGGGAATTGTTTCTTTTGAAAATCTAAAAGTCTATTTAGAACAACAACAACAAAAAAAAAGTTCCAATGGAACTTCCAATGGATGCTTCACAGATGTTATTTAAGCAGGTAAAAATAACCAGATTTATATATTCTAAATCATATTCTCTCTCTCTCTCTCTCTCTCTCTCTCTCTCTCTATATATATATATATATATATATATATATATATATACACACACACACACACACACACTGTAAAAAAATAAATGTTGGTTTAACTTTAAAAAATAAGTTACCTGGTTACCTTAAAATGTTTAGTTAATTGAAATTAAAAAATTTGAGTTAATACAATAAAGACGATTGGTTTAATCAACAGAAACTCAAAATATTATGTTATCTGAACCACATTAATTATTAAAGTTTATTTGACAAAAGAAAAATTGTTGTGATAAATCATGAAAAAATTATTTTACTTATTATTATTATTTTTACAGCGTACGATTAATATATTTACATATATGGCCTGTTAGTAGATCGACGGTTTAGCAGCATTATGTTAAATGAATTATTAATTAAAGTTTACAAGGTGTTATGGTGCTTCAAATTTCATAAATAAGAATAGGAAACATTAGTCAATAATTTAATGCTTAACAGATTAATTAATGCATTCAAATAGTTAGAAATGTCATAAAACTTTCATTAATCATATATTAGATTTTCTATGAACATTAACTGATGATTTAAGGATTGTTTAATGTTTAGTAATGATTTAACAAAGTTACCCACTCATCTGAATGCTACCCCACTCACAGGTGTAATCGGGCAGTCGTGGTACCATGATGCCAGCTCGTATCCAGTGCTCCAGCGGTAAAGATCCGGCCATCGCCGCCGCCTTCAGCTGCTCCGGGTACGGCTGCGTCAGCTGCGTAAAACCCGAGTACGCCAGGGCAGGGTGCTGACCTCCCAAAGCTGAAATGGGGTACATGGGCGTCGTGTACATGGCTGGAATTGAAGTGAGTCCCGGGTGTGGGAGATTGAGCAGCCCTGGTTTAGGTATGATTCCGGTTTGGAGGTGTATGGCGCCGGGGGTCCCACGGGGGGACGGAGTGTCGGCGCGCCTGCAGGACACTGGGCTACCCGTCGGGCTGTCGCTGCTCAGTCCAGGTGATACTTCTCGGGTCCCTCGATGGGGTTCTTCAGCCAGAAGAGCGTCGATCCTGAAGTTCTTTGATTTTTCCATTGCGACGCGTCTAGGTTGTTTGGAGTTGGATAGCTGTGTTTTACGCACAGATGCATGCGTTTTAAACACGATTAGTGAAACTTTCTGCTCTATTTATAACTTGTGGGATATGAGTCTAACTGATATGCGGAACTCAGCCCATGAGACGACCAAAGTATCTATATAGTTAATAAAGTATCTCTAAACTTTTACGCACAAGAAAGAAAATGCGTCCAGAAAGGATACGAGCGCGTAATCGTGCTATATCACAGCTCTCTCTTGTTTAGAACAGTATCTCTGTCATCTACTCTGCTCTCTGAACCTCTCCGCGCGTTCACATCTCAGTCATAACGCCGTTGTGAGCGCTGATTGGCTGCAAAGGATGTCCTGCGGGAGTAGATCACTTGACAGTTTTCTAATTAACTAATCATACTGTACTACAGACACTTCGAGCTCGTCCTTGGACTGAGACTTGCCATCAGAGCAAAGACGCGCGCGGAGTTTCCAAAGCGTTTCTCATGGTTTACAATGGTTTACTCAATCGCACCAATTGCAAGTTTAAAACTATCCCTAAATCATCATCAAAAAAAAAAAATAATAATAATAATAATCTAAATAAATGACATAATTTCTTGTCGCGATAAATTTATTTATTTTGTAAGATTATTATGATGCTCTTAATATTTGTAAGACTTTAAAACCTGCATTTGGTGCAGGTTTTATAGTAATAATATAATAATAACAATTATTATTATTATTCAGTATCTCACATAATATATCAAATAAAAAATGATCTCACTTAGCAGTTGTCCAAGATGTACCCTATTAATACTAATAATGTGATCTTTTTACGACCCGCTTATTTAATCTCGGCTGTAATATCAATATAATTGAATTTTATGACTTTATATTGTAGATAGTGCGTGAAATTACGCATTAGCCTATAATAAGTCAGATGATTATATGTCACATAAACTTAAAATATATGGTGACATCCAAATTATTAATCTAATCTAAACTAACCGGTTTCGTTCAATTTTATGACTAAATTAGGACTATATGGATTTAGACAAATAAAATATGTGTAAAGTCAGAATGCTACTTAAAGTAACGTCAGCATGCATATACTTTTTTACAGTAATTATTTAATAACTGCTTGTACTGCATGAATTTATCTTTTCATATAAGATCTCATCACCTCGAAAATACAAATTGTTGCTCATTTTATTTATTCCAGCATATATGAGGGGAATTAAGATGTCTTTTAATAAATTAATTTGAGACAGAATAGTCGAAAAAACACATAAAACAAAAATGATTTCCGACTGACTTAACATAGTCGATATATTTTACACGCTTCTGTATAAGTGCAAACACAAACAAACAGGCCTAATAAACATAGTTGTAAACCTATATGTAATAAATGAAATACAGGCAATTCATTCAAAACCTTCATTCCATCCATGAAGCTTGTCGTAAACACGCAATAAATCGAGACGAAATGAATTGCAATTCGCAATTGTTATTTTAAATATTGCCTACATGAAACGGCGGCGGACGGTGGATTAATAACATGGAAAACAGTCTCTGTACAGGCGACGTGAGGCCGAAACTCTGATATTTTCGCCTTGACCCGAGAAGATTGGAGCATCCCGCCCCTCTATACCGTAAACGAGCGCCGGGCTGCGGTGCTGAAGCGGGCTGTGACTCAAAACCTAGTGTGCTGCCTACCTAGACAGCATGTTTGAGGAAGCGGCCTACATCTGTCATGTCGTTGATATCTCTCGTTTTATAGTATAATAGCTTATAGCTTATATCCACCTTATTTTTCAACGCGGAAGTAAGGTGTTTTCTGTGAATGTGCGAGACTTCCGATTTATTAGCCGCTAAATAAGAATATCAAAGTAGGCTAAACTGTAAAACTGTTTGCGCTACAAACCAGCTTGTTTATAATTAAGACAACAGGCGGTAAAAAAAAAAGACATTAAAATAATATGGTAAGAAATACCAGTTTGCAATATCAAGCAGCATAATGAGCTGTTTTGTACAGCTAAAAATAACAAAGAATGACACCGGAAGCCAGACTCATTCAAATTACAAATGGCCGCGCCAGCTCTTACCTGAAAATATGGCGGATATTGTACATATTATTACATTGTAGCCTACATCAAAAAGCAAAAAATGTAAATAAATAGTTAATAAAAATAAGTGTTTATACGAGACGTTTTTGTCCAGTTAGGCAGCTCACTAGGTTTTGAGACACGGCCGTGGAGCTAATTTGCTCAAGAGAAATCAAGTGCTGTCCGCATATTCCCAGCAACCTCTACCTCTCCCTCCCCTCTACCGTTGCGCTGCTTTTATGATTTAAAAGTAATTTAAACAGCCCGGCCACTGGTAAATCCGTCTTTGGCACCCTGTGACAGAGGTGCGCAAATTAAATTGAATCAATGGCACCGCCGGCCTCGTGTCACGTCCTCTCTTAAGTAGGCCTATTGCGCGCGCGCACGCACACACACGCATGCAGGTTTGTTGCATGCTTACCAGTGATTCATTGCAATGACAGGCATTGCTAAAATATATCTGTAACAAGAATGATTGTGATTTATCTGATATATTTCTGTATTTTTATTTTAATTAAAATGTTTAGATTTAATTTAAGATATAAATAGATGCATTATACTGTACTTTATTGTGTTCTTTCTAAACATTATATCTGAATCCATTGGAAGATTTTATTGCTCATATATTGCTCTTTTATAGCCCAGGTGACTTAATGGAGATCTTCAGTTAAGGATCAACTCATGTTCCTAAAATTGTGGATGTACAGTACACTCTAAAAAGTAATTCAGGAGACCTGTTACCACAACTTAAATAAATACGTGGTTGCAAGTTAAAAATTCTGATTTATTGTTTTGATTAAAACTTTTAAGTTGCAAGCATTATTTTTGTAGAGTTCTGTTGACATATTAAAGTTGATCATTACATCAACTTAATATCATCTGTAATTTAAACTTAAATTTCTACGTCAATTAGCTTTAAAAAAAAAAAAAAAAAGTTGTAGTAACTTAATGAAATTGTCTTGATAACTTTGAAATTAGGCAGTGGATTTCTAGTTCCCAGCATGCTTTGCATAGGAGAATAAATGTAGAAATAAAGTATTAATTTATTTGTTTTTAGTGAAGGGAAAGACCTGTTAGTGTTTAATGCTGTTATGTTTGACATTTAAAAAGAGTAATTTTGAAGTTTTTGTGGTTACCATTGTGCTGAATGTAAACACTTCATTGACTCTATAAGCAATGACTGCGCTAATGCAGTGACAAATAATATCTTACTTGTTCGTTAAATATACATGTTAAATAAGTTATGTTCGCATATAGCTGTTGATTTGAACTGAAATAGATAAGATTAATTGGTTCCAGGGCTACAACAATTTTTTTGAGTAATCAGCTTATGATCAATTAGTGTCGCACACCTGTAGGTCATAGATAGGTGCATAGGAAAGAAGACTAGTGTAGTCAAATTACGAAAAAAAGCAAACAAAAAAAACAAGGAAAATCCCGCACACTATCAACTACAACAAAACCATAAAAAAGTTATTTATTGGCAACGTTTCAATCGTATGATCTTCATCAGGGCCTGCATCTGGTTTTGCAAATTCATAGTGTGCGGGATTTTCCTTGTTTTTGAGTAATCAACTTAAAAATTTGTGTTTATGCTACAAATTGTTAAGTTCCTCTAACTCAGTGTAGCTTGTTGGTTGAACATAAATTCACTCAAAGTTGTCATAACTCAAAAAAATTGATGCAAAATGTTAATTTTTTTTATTTTTTTATTTTTTGATAAAAAAATAACTATAACTAAAGATAACTATAACGATAACTATATTTGCGTCCACATCAACAAACGATAACGGTCTGTTTATTCTAAGCTCACGCTCTGCGGTTTCAAAGTGTGTAACATGTTTTTGCAGTTCTTGTTGCATTTACACAGCTTTAACCAGCAGATGTCCTCAGCATGCTATGTTTCAAGTGAATAGCTAGTGTAATCGATCTAATCTAACAGTGAATTTAGCTGACAAAGTCAATATAGTGGAATAAAAACAACAACACCTAGTCTTTTTCACTGCAGCTTCAAAGGAAGCAAGACAATGTTGTCGAAACTAGCGCTGGATACCTGAAGTAATTTTATGTTACACTGTTTGCTAGCCTGGCATAATGATCTCATCATTAATACTTCTCAGCATTTATTCTGAGGGTATGACCGATTGTTTTTCATATGTTTTTGGATTGACCGATTGTTTTTCATCCTTGAAAAGGGGGTTTGACTTGTCAAACAGTGGTGGATTCTGATTGGCTGTCAGTGTTTTATTGTTCAAATTCTTTCTGAAAGTGATCTCAACGATATTGTTTCTCTATATCATTATCATTATAGCTGTGTTGTGGACAGTGCTATTCTTTTATATTTAGAAGGATTTTTAGAACTATATCTTTATTGTTATTTTTATAGTTATCGTTCTTGGTGTGAACGGGCCTTAAGAGTATAAAGCTCTGCATAGCATAGTCCAAATGATTTAGTCAAGATGAGAAATGTTCAAGTCCAAGAAAGTGTTCAAATAGTTCATATCTCAGTTTGACCGCAGACGGGATGTTTGAGCACATTTTTGAGATCATAGAAAGTGTATTATTTCGCACAAAATAATGAATGCTCTAAAATAATGTTCTGTTTCACTATATGATGTAGTCGAGATCAATGCTTTTTTGAATGTTCCTGTATGTATACAGGACACACACAGCTCCTTAAGATCAAACAGTGCCTTTTTGATGTGCCTTTCAAAGTCAAAGTTTATCATTTAATTTTTGTCCTATAAACTTTAGTACCTGTCGTGTTTACAGAACATTAAAGGCCTTATCGCTGATTACAGACATATTCTGCGGTCATTATCGCAGCTCAGCAGTGATCAGACAGCCGTGACCGGCGGACGTCCTAGTGCCTCATGACCTCTGTTTGACCCTCTGTCTGAGTCAGCAGTTTCTTTACATGGAAATGAAACATAAATCTGATTTAGCATGACCCAAATTCCAGTCCGGGGCAAACTGACCTGTTGGTCATCTTTATTCTGCACTATACACATATAAAACACTTTAATTACAACGTGTGGAGCAGTAATAATATCCTGGAATTAATATTTGCGTGGGCAAACACAACCCCTCACATCAAAAAAATGTAAAAATCGAATCTATTATTAGATGTTTTATTAAACGCGTGTCATTCATGAGCCCTTCTAGTGTACCAACTTTTGAAAAATTAGTGTGAGGTTTCATCAAATGCATTATACTAATTATTCGTGCTCAGGAATGATCTCTGAGGATAGGTCCTTTCCTGGCAGCGCTTCTGAACGCTGATAAATATCCAGCTTTTACCTAAATGTCAGAAAGTAACTTAAAATCATTCTTTATCAATGTTTTTGTCCTCGATTTGCACTTCTCAGTGTAATTTGTGCTGCTAAACGTACTATGCTTTTATCGGGACTCATAAATTCATCTAGGCTGGCATTAAATGATGTGGCTTTATTATGTTGATCGGTTTTGTCATGTTTACGATGACTCTGTGATGGGTCAGGAATCAGTCATTTCTTCTGATAAGACGACTTCAAAGATAATTATGACACCTTCTCTGTTCTCCATCTGAAAAGATTCTTTATTTTTACATACAGGGTCATTTATGCAGTTTATCACAGTAAATATCTTAACCAATTGAATATTTTACCAAAATATTAATAATAATAAAAATATTATTTAAATAATATGTAATATTATTCATTTTTTATATTATCTTGATGTTTTATCAACATTTTATTATGAGTTTCAGCTGTATCAAAGCTTCAATGCGACTCATGAAAAGTGACCAATTTAACAATTTTATAGATGGAAATCATATTATTGATATATATATATATATATATTTTTTTTTTTTTTTTGGGGGGGGAGGGAACACAGCAAATATATATATATATATATATATATATATATATATATATATATATATACATATATATATATATATATATATATATACACAACAGCAAATTGACAAAATGTTAAAAAAAGATATTCCAAGTGTTTGTTTATTTTTTTTTTCTTTAATTATAATATTTACATGTTAATATTGTTTTAATTGGTCATCAGTTTATACATCTTCCCTGTGTCCTCCTCATGCACTTTCTATTCTGTTAGTATTTTGTAAAAACAAATATTAGTTCTTTAACGACATCATCCTCCAGGAAATGACATCATTATTTGGAGGGAACACAACAGCACAAACATCAATAAGTATGTTTTGCAGTATTAGTTGGGTTTGTCTCACTTTCAAACATCCGTCCTGTTCGATAAAATGACCGATATCTATCTGTGTGTTCATCTCAAAATGTCAAAAGATGGTTAAAATGAGTAAGATAGCAGTCAATTTCTCACGCAGAAATGGCTGTTTATTTCATCCTGATTATTTAGAATTTGATAAACAATCAAATTATAGTTGCACACTGTTGGTTCAACTTAAAAAAAGTAAGTTACCTGGTTACCTTAAAATTTTGAGTTCACTGAAATAAAAAATTTGAGTTAATACAATGAAGGCGATTGGTTAAATCAACAGAAACTCAAAATATTATGTTATCTGAACTACATTAATTATCTAAGTTGATTCAAAAAGAATCATTTTTTACAGTGATATTGTCTGAGCTTGACCAGAACATATTTTAGAAAGTCCGGTATACATTTAATATAAAATACTTCCTTAAATGAAAAGCACCTTCATTGTTTGAAAAGAGTATAATCAGCCACCTGTTTGTTTTTTCCATGCAGGTAACCTTACGCTTCCAGAGATGGTGTGAGGTTTATGACGGTTTAATGGGCCGCCTTTAACAACCAGGTTTTTTATGGCCCCACACAAGGGCCTCATTGTGTGCTTGTAGATAAACAACCCATATTGTACCAATCACACACAAGAAGACATAATTACTTTCACCCTGATATCCCTGCTATCTCAACGCACCATTATCTCTTCCTTTAAGAGAGAAGACTGAGGGCTTTGAAGTCTCCTTTCTCCCCGTATATATCCTCCTGCCCGTTTCCCGCTCTCCATAATCTTTCATTATCTCCACTTACCTTCAGCATATGTGCTAATTGATGTTGGTTTTGCCATGGATTACAATGAATCGCCTTTGAAGCTGGGCGGCAAAGTGACATATAAAGTCAATGAGGAAGTTAAAGTCATTAGCACACAGTAAGTGTGGTCTTTATTGGCTAATTTGTCTGAGAATGGCAACCTTTGGTTGGGATGGAGTCGGGACGCTTTCAACTTGTTATATAGAAGAAATCACGACCTAAGTTCAAGGCATTTGTTACAGTAATTTAACAAATTAACCTACACCATAGCTCAGATTTATATTGCCTTTGGTGACCTTGCATTATTTAATGTAAAATATTCATTTATTAATTAACTTTAACATTGCATGCAAATCGCTACATAATCGCTGAATGATGTGGCCTTTGGTCTTTCGATTGCAAGTCATCATGCTCAGTGATATATCATCTAATATATTTTTAGTCTACTTGTAAGTGGTGCTTTCTTCTGGCAAGCATCAGTTTGCTTATAGAGATTTGAACAAACCCTCAACCATAAGTAACAGATCACGATGTGTTATTGGTCCCACTGTCTGTGTATGAATAATACTTAAAATCATGTGACTTGTGTAGCAACCACCCTGAACACCCTAGCAATGCCCTAGTAATCACTTAGCAACACACTAGAAGAGCTATTTATATATAAATATTTATATTTAACCCAGCACTTGGGTTAAATGTTTGAAAAACCTGCTGGACAGTTTTATTTAACTCAACTATTGTTAAAGAATGACTACATGGCTGGCTTAAAATGAACCCAAAATAGGTTGGAAATTAAAAATCAGATACATAATTACTAGAGGCAACAACAATAATCAAAAGGTGAACATTTATTAATAAGCAATTTAATAAATGTTAATTATTTAATTATTATTTATTAAACTTATTAATAAATGCTCATTTCCAACCTATTTTGAGATCATTTTAAGCAAGCAATACAGCCATTTTTAAACAACAGTTGAGTTACATAGAACTACCCAGCATGTTAGGCAAACATTTAACCCAACCGCTGGGTTTGTCCATTTTCAACCCAACTTAGGTTGTTTTTAACCCAGCATTTTTTAGATTGTACTGTTATAGTATTTATTTATATTTTAAAATATCTTTTGTTTTTAATTTTATTTAAATATTTTTATATTTTCAGACTAATGTAAGTTTTAGTAATTTATGTGCTTTTATTAGTTTTTTTAAATATATATATATATATATATATATATATATATTATCAGAAGGATATAGGAGTCTGTTATTTTAGTTTTATTTATTATACTATTCATTAATATTTTATATTTAAAATACTATTATAGTATTGAGCTTTTCTTTTTAAATTTTCACTTTAATGTGGGTTTAAGTTTTAGTAATTTTGTTGTGTATTTTTGTCAATTATTTGTTATTTATTTTTTTTATCTTTCTATTTAGCTTTAATGTATTATTGTTTATTTCAGTTAAACCACATTTCTAATTTGGTTTCCTTTAAATTTTTATCTAATATTTACATTTTATTTTATTTTTTATTTTGTTTTATTTTATTTTATTTCAGCTTTTCAATTACCAAAATTATTTTTAATACTTTTATTTTTAGTTAACAATAACAACAATACACACTAGCAACCACCTTGTTTTCCACAAACAAAGTTTTTGTTTCTGTATTAGTTTAATCCTTGACACAGTGGATTTTCTGAGTAGTTTGACTGAATAAAGCAGCTACTGTCATTCTCAGAGAAGGGTGAGAATCATCTCCTGTTAGACATTGACCTCTCTCTGCCTCTCTAGTCTGAAAGCTTTATCTCCACATCCCACAAGAGGACAGCCCTCAGAGAACAATGCACCACCAGCTCTCTCTGTTCTTCCATTGTCTCACTCACACGTTCCCTCTAATGACCTGTGAGAATTGAAGACTTCCCAGACAACAATTGTGACAGCTCACACAGTGCCTAAATGGCTTGATTAATGATATAGACATGTTATGTTAAAATGTGAGTGTGTGTGGGCAGCAGATGTTGACACTATCTATTAACCACTTCAATTTGTCCTTGGTAAAAATTTGCATGGATATGCACGAACAGGACATCTATTTATCCATGCAGAAAGTGGACATCAGACAAGAATAACCATAAAGAATAACCATCTGTTGAACCAAAATGGAAATTTCGAGAGCATGTGTTGAGTTAAAATACTCGTGAAAGAAATTGCATTTTAAAGGAACATGCAAGCTCACAGTTGACTGCAACAGTGTTACATTTTTTAATTCTCAAGTTTTAATTTTGCGCATTTTTTTGCACATATCTTTTCACACACAATATTGACGCAGATTATCGATTAATAAACACTTATTTTTGCACAATTCCTTGCATAATGCTATGCTTCAAAACACTTTTACCATATACGATATATGAACAAATACATTTTTACGTTTGTATCACATGCCCCACATGCATGGCTTTTCTGAAGTAGTAAACTTGCTCGGTAGCTCATCTGGTACAGCACTGCACTTGATAAAATGGCAATAGTTGCATCAGAAAATGTGTTTTTATCTCACGTTTGCTTTTGTTAACACTATTGGTTAGGTTTAGTGTAGGTGGTATGTCATTTTCAAACGCGACAGAGCATGAACCTTTTAACAAATTGCCGCGATACATACAACCAACGTAATAAAATGTCGACACATTCACATTCATCCATTTCAGAGAAATTGAGCGTGCTTTTAGTGCACTCACTGGACATTTCACTTTAAAAGCAATGCAAAACGTGCAAGAAGCTTCATATAATTTTCATATAATTTTGCAGAAATTAAAAAGGATAGCAACCCCCCCCCTCCGAATCGGTGAAAAACGCAAGGTGTTTTTTAAAAGTTGAACTGATTTGAACTTGAGCGCCGCGTTTTTGCATTTTTATCGGTCAGATCAGGTAGAAATGACTCCTTTAAGGGTTAATTTCTTGTTATCCTGTGGGCTGTGTATGTCAAGGTATACCAATATTCATCCAAAGTCTGGGTCTTTGAACAAAAAAACAACTAATAATCAAGTGAATGCAGTCATGAAATATGTCAAATATGGAATATAACTGTTTCTTATGGCTAATTTTAATTGGGACCTTGTCATACATAAATGTGGACTTCAAGGGAGACATGAATTTTTTCTGTGCTATGTAAATGTGATTTACAATGTCTGGGTATAGAAGTCTGTCCGAGTAGCTTTATGCCCAAATTATTGACCTGATAGACTGAGGTTATTGAGGTAAGTAGTCTAACGGTTTTGCCAATAGAAACCCTGTTGAAATTGCAACACGTGCCAGTTTTGCACTTCACTGCCGACTGTCGAGCTTCGACCACTATCGGATTGTGAAATGAAAAAATCAATTACTCAGTCAAGCTGACAAATTTTATTCAATTCCTCATAAATTATCTGGACAAGAAATGGCTTTTTGGTGGCAGTATTTCGATTGAGTGTCTGTGTCACCTTAGCTGTGATCAAATGGAGTCCAACATCTCTCTCAAGCTCTTATTGGATGAAATTTATTCATCAACAGCTTCTAAGTAAAGGCCACAGCATTGGTGAGAGGCTGCATTAGAATATAAGAGTATGGAAAAGCAATGAACCTAATATTGACTTCTGACTGAATCATTATATCATTTATGAGCACAGGTTGACACGGCTCACTACTGTATATTATTAGCAAGACAGCTGTTCCTTTTTGCTTTTTGATTAATCACTGGCAAATATACCATGCATTCCTAATTTTATTTATGACATTTTTAAAGAATGTGTTCATTTTAATTTTCAGGTCGTATGCCGTATGACTCCCCATGACTTAGTAACGGATACAGAATGTAGTTACATTATTTGATAGATTTAATGGATGTGTTTGATATGTGCAATGGAAGTGAAAAAACTACTACATTCACTCTAAAAAATACTGGGTTGTTGCAACCCAATTTTGGGTCAAAAATGGACAAACCCAGCCGTTGGGTTAAATTAAAATTTGACCCAATTTTGGTTTGAAACAACTCAACATTTTTTAGAGTGTTGTAATTTTATAGTCATATAGAATCCATTTATCTTCTTTTGGAATTAATATATATATATATATATATATATATATATATATTCTGAAATACTTAATTTATTTTCTGAGAACATTCAGTTGTTTTTGTCCCCGCTTTGTTTTTGTTTAAAATAAATGGACATCATTTAATTATTTCTTTAAAAAAAAAAAAAAACTGACATAATATTTAACTGAATAGCATCATAACTATTTGACAATATGGTTCAAACAGAGGTTTGCAGAAGTTTGCTTCAAATCTCCTATGTATTTCTATATATTTAAACATATAGGTCTTGTTCAACTGTTACAAAAAAATAAACTTCAAAGCCTCAATCAATAAATAAGAGAGAAAATAAATTTAAAAAATACCATGATTCCACATATATATATATATATATACACACACACACACACACACTATATTGCCAAAAGTTTTGGGATGCCTGCCTTTACGTGCACTTCAGTGACATCCCATTCTTAATCCATAGGGTTTAATATGGAGTTGACCCACACGTTGCAGCTATAACAGCTTCAACTTTTCTGGGAAGGCTTTCCACAAGGTTTAGGAGTGTGTTTATGGGAATTTTTTACCATTTTTCTAGAAACGCATTTGTGAGGTCAGGCAGTGATGTCGAACGAGAAGGCCTGGCTCACAGTCTCCGCTCTAATTCATCCCAAAGGTGTTCTATCGGGTTGAGGTCAGGTCTCTGTGCAGGCCAGTCAAGTTCCTCCACACCAAACTCACTCATCCATGTCTTTATGGACCTTGCTTTGTGCACTGGTGCGCAGTCATGTTGGAACAGGAAGGGGCCATCCCCAAACTGTTCCCACAAAGTTGGGAGCATGAAATTGTCCAAAATGTCTTGGTATGCTGAAGCATTAAGAGTTCCTTTCACTGGAACTCACACCATAATCCCCCCTCCACCAAACTTTACACTTGGCACAATGCAGTCAGGCAAGTACCGTTCTCCTGGCAACCGCCAAACCCAGACTCGTCCACTGGATTGCCAGACAGAGAAGTGTGATCCGTCACTCCAGAGAACACGTCTCCACTGCTCTAGAGTCCAGATGTGGTGTGCTTTACACCACTGCATCCGACACTTTGCATTGCACTTGGTGATGTAAGGCTTGAATGCAGCTGCTCGGCCATGGAAACCCATTCCATGAAGCTCTCTACGCACTGTTCTTGAGCTAATCTGAAGGCCACATGAAGTTTGGAGGTCTGTAGCTATTGACTTTGCAGAAAGTTGGCGACTTATGCGCACTGTGCGCCTCAGCATGCACTGACCCCGCTCTGTGATTTTATATATATTATTTTTTAACATAAATTCTTAAATTTAATTCATATAAATTCATAAATATTTTTCCCATAAATTTCTAGCACAACTGACCCATTCACTAGTTCCCAGTCCTCTCCTGAAAACTCTCATGAAGATAAAGGCAGTCAGCGATGTCACTGATAGATGCTGTGGGGGGGGGGTTATAATACTCAGTTCATTTCATCAGTAGGGTTAATTAACTGGCGCTCGACTGGACCTGAGGTTAATCTGTGTGCCGAACTGACACATTGCCGTTCATCACTCTCATCACTCCATCCCCCTCTCCTCCTCCTGTCCTCCTCTTTCGTGCACTCGTCCAGAGGAAGACGGGTCAATTAGTTCATGTCTTTTTACACAGATGGCCCCTTGGCCCTGGTGCCAGCAGCTAATTGACTGAAATGAGTGGCCACGCCCCCTTATAAAACACATTCAACATGTTTAATCAAAGATTGGAGGCAGTGCACACTGCCAGGCTTAAACATAAAGTATTAGTCATTGCACACACTAATATAAAATAAAAGGAAAATTAGTTTTAAGTGCCTCCCAAATGCCAGCATTTTAAAGCAATTTTAATTTTATCTATGGTATTGGCACTTGTTGATTTAACAACACTTGTCACATGAAACATTCATCTTAAAGGGATAGTTCACCTAAAAATGAAAATTATTCTATGATTTACTCGCCCTTCAGCCATCCTAGGTGTATATGACTATCTTCTCTTAGACGAACACAATCAGAGTTATATTAAATAATATCCTGGTTCTTCCAAGCTTTATAATGGTAGTGAATGGGGCTCGAGATTTTGAAGCCCAAAAAAGTGGGCTACGTCATATTTCGGGTCAGAGGTCATTCTCAAGGGCTTAGGGTGTTCCATTTAAACACACTGCAAGGGTTCTGCCAATAGTGGGCACTCGTGCAACGTAAGCAATGACATACATCAAATTAGCGAAGGAATAGGCATAATAACAGCCAGATATTCACTTGTTCCGTTCCTGAATGATTAACTGTTATTGAACGAATTGGTTGAATGAACGATTCAATGACTCACTCATAAAGACAGTCATGCTGTGTCAGAAATCGAATACTTCCCTACTTTATAGTATGTGAAAATTAGTACGCCAACAGAGTAATATGTCCGAATACATAGTATTCGAAAAACAGTAGGCGACAAGTCCCCGGATGACCTGCTTCCTCCAAATTCTGTGAAGTGAAGTGACACAACTGATGTTGGTAGGTCATATGACAATGACAACATGGTAGATTTAATATGTCCAAATTTCATTCATACTACCCATATTCATACTATATTAAACATACTTTTTAACGGTCGCGAAGTAAGTATATATTCAAATGTAGTACCTACTTAGACAGACAGTATGCAATGGTACGCAGACCGATCGGTGAATAATATCAAAGTACCACCAGACCGGTTCGAAAGCATTTGGAACCATCTGCTCTCTAATCCGCACTCGCAGTATCATACACTGATCGGTCTGTGCAGCGCTGCATCAAGTCGAACACACTTAGTCACTTTTTTTTCCTGGACAGTTCGGTTGAATAAATGATTCAGTGACTCAATGATTCAGATGAATAAATGCTTCAGTGTATTTTTCACAATACGCACCTCGGACTAACAACAAACACCCAGGCCCTGTTTACACCTGGTATTAAGATGTTTTTTGGTCGATCGGATCACAAGTGGAAGACAGGTGTAAAGGGATCAAAAACGTTTTAAGCTTGTCTACTTTTGACCACTTCCAGAGGTAGTCGAAAACGCATTCGCAAACATACCAAGCGCAATGTTCTCGCACCATCCATGATTTCTAACACACTTACCGTGTTCGATGTGGTTTTTGCAGCTGTCAGAACAGAAACCAAAGCTGACGCTCTCCATGTTTTTCCGTCATCTCTGGTCTCGGATGTAAATTGTGTGAGCTTATTTTGTTCATTAGATAGAAAGATCTGAAAAATCCCATACATTTACCCACTAATAGACCCTACCCTCGAAGAAATCAGGACAGAAGTGGTTGAAAGTGGACAAAAGAGACAGATTAAAACACAGTATTATTAGGTATGTGTCTCCCTCATTTACTTGTGATCCGATCAAAGAAAACGCATCATAATACCAGGTGTAAACAGGGCCCAAAACATAAATGACATGAAAATCTCTGCAGTCCAATACATCTCACGACACAGGTAAAATACTCTTGTGCAAAGCTTCAAGGAGATGAATGTGCATATGTGTGCATGTATATGTGTAAACCTGTCTATTTGTGTGTCTTGAGAGATTACACACCTCATTTATCAGAGCACTTCACCTTGTAGCAGAAGGTTGTAATCCAGAGTGGAACCATCCACTTGGTATAATTACACCCATTAAAGGTGCTGCCATCCTGAATTCCATCACCTCATTCAATGTCTTCCCCTGATCGCTGTATTTTCGTCTAAAAAATTTATAGCGTATACCAGAACTAGTAATAAAGATAATTTAAGCTATAGTAGCAGAGATGATTCCAAACACCGCTAATTAGTTTTTCTGCATTGTAAGACATTCTAGAAATCAAACAGACAGCATCATAAACACAATTGCATGAAATGCATATACATACTTAGCTAACAGGGAACGTTCTCAGAGATTTGGCTAACGTTCTGGCAAGGTTCTCTTAAAGTTATGAATATTCTTCCAGTAACGTTGATAGAACGTTCATTCAAAGTTGTCTGGTCTTTAATAATGTTCTCAAAACATTAGCACAAATACATTATTCATACATCAATCTTGGAAAAGTTTTTTTTTTCTTTTCTGAAACGTTTTATTTGAATGTTTACCAAACATTTTTAAAATGTTACTACTTGTTTCTATGGAGCCCCGCACATGACACGTAAGGAAAAAAAGTAGGCCTAAATCATGTGCGCGATTTACTATATCGTTCCCTCGATTTCCTAAATCGTGCGCACGATTTACTATTTCGTTCCCTCGATTTACTAAATCGTGCGCACGATTCACTATTTCGTTCCCTCGATTTGCTAAATCGTGCGCACGATTCACTATTTCGTTCCCTCGATTTACTAAATTGTTCGCACGATTGAGCCTGCTATTTTTTTCTTGCATATAGTGGTGGGCCGATTTCAAAACACTGCTTCATGAAGCTTCTGAGCTTTATGAATCTTTTGTTTCAAATTAGTAATTCGGATCTCCTATCAAACGGCTAAACTGCTGAAATCACGTGACTTTGGTGTTCCGATCCACTGATTCGATTCGTAAATCTCTGAAGCAGTGTTTTGAAATCGCCCCATCAATATATTGTTGAAAAGTCGTTTTTTTGGGGGGTTTTTTGGCACACAAAAAGTATTCTTGTCGCTTTACAATATTAAGGTGGAGCCACTGAACTCACATGAACTGTTTCAAATATGTTTTTAATACCATTATGGATCTTGAGAGTTTCAATGGCTTTGCTCTTAATAGAGGCCTCACTGAGCCATTGGATTTCATCAACAATATCTTAATTTGCGTTCTGAAGATGAACGAAGGTCTTAAGGGTGTAGAACGACATGAGGGTGAGTAATTAATGACAGAATATTTTAATTTTTTGTATGAACTAACCCTTTAACTTTCGTATAGCCTAACCAAGATTAGGAATCAGCACTGGACATTTTGAACAAAGACCATTCAGAAAGGACGTTTTTAGAACTTATTTTTGTTAGCTCAGTATAGTTCATACAGTCATTTATAAACTTGTTAAAGGCCTAGCAGCAAAGAGGTGAAAAAACACTCTCTTAATGGTTTATTTTGACCATTAATATCCGTATCAAATAATATCACTCTTATCAACTGTTTGTGTCAACATTCCAGCAAGACGTTTAACGCAAATGGTTACTGCTTTCTCGCTGTAATCATGATAAGTGATACTAAAAAGTAACTGGATGGATGAGTGTGTGTTTGTGTATATGCAATGAGATGAGAGGATCCAGAGACAGATAACAGCGTGTCACTCCATCTTTGCATTTGTCTATGCACACTCCATCAATATGAAGCGGCTGTCAGCTGCCTATTTCAGGAAAATTAAACGGGCTTACGGTAAAGATGCTCTGCAAGGGAGGGGCGTGAATGAATTTATGTGAGTGTGTTTATAACCTCTGCTTAATACAAATGCAAAAGTGCTATGAGCACTTAAAAAAGACTTTGGGAGACCGGGGTTAGTTGTCACACTTTTACCACAGTGAAAAAGTACTTTACCACAGTAAAAGTCGATCTCCGTATAGACATTAAAAACAAATCTATTTGACATATCCTCAGTTATTTATCCTATGTAAAAGGGACCTTCATGCATGGACATACTCCACTATACACTATAAGGTAAGCAAAAAAATGCAAAAAACACAGCAAAAAAATGTGAAAGTTAGTATATATATATATATATATATATATATATATATGTGTGTGTGTGTGTGTGATTGTCAATGTTTTTGTGAATTGAAACCTATAAAATAAAATTCCAACTTTGTTTTTAAGACATGCAACATACAAAAAACACAAAAAATTTGACTTTTGACTCAAGTCCTGTCCTTGTGAGACAACTAGCCCCAGCATCCTCCATTTGGATGCATTTGTGTGCATACATAGCAATTGTGCATGCTTGCATGACATTACAATGCAAAGAAACAGATGGACGCACACACAAACGCACACACTTTTCTCGTATGAGATTGATTGCCTGCAAAGCAGTCTCATGCAGATGGCATCTCTCCTTTTGACATGATAATGGCTCTAAATTGATGAAGACATCTCACTCATTCTCTACCAGCTCGCTGACAGGCCTTACCCAAACACTTCAACCTGCTACAACCACCCATCAATCACCCGCAGCCCCTCCCACCTTATGTCCAAGCACTTGTCCATTTTAATCAGCTAATTCTCTCCTTCACCGTCACCCCGTTCACCGATACAACACTGTGTTTTGCCCATCTTCCCTCACACTTAATCTGCTTTAATGAAGTCCTGATCTGCCAATTAGATGCAATCACAGTGGAGCAGAAGATAAATTTAAACCATCACACTGGCCAAGCTGGAAGAAAAAACACTAAAAGAGATACAGATACAGTAAGCAAGGACAGTTCAAGGACTTCTGCAGATTTGTCAGAAGCTGATTTCTAGATTTGGTGTCAAGGTTGCAAGATTTGTATTGTAGGAGGTGACTTTATTATCAATGAATCAATGAATCTCCTAATGAAATGTTGGAAACCAATTGAGCATAAACCCTAACCCTAAGTATTAAACTGCATCCTGCACTGTTTGTATTTAGTTCCTACACAAACCATGCAGTTTTTGAGTTTTTGCTTTTCTAAGATGCCAAACTTACAATTTTCATCTAAAGCATGATAAAACCATATCAAGAGCCGAATATCATCGGTCCTGTTTGCACCTGGTATTAAGATGCGTTTTGGTTGATTGGATCACAAATAGACATAGAAGACACATTCCTGTTTACATCTGGTGTTTTAACCCGTCTCTTTTGTCCACTTTCAACCACTTCTGTCCTGATTTCCTTGAGGGGAGGGTCTATGGGCAGGTAAATGTATGTTTTTTTTTTTTTTTTTCAGATCTTAGATCTTATGAACAAAATAAACTTGCACAATTTACATATGAACGTGACCAGAGACGACAGAAAAACATAAGGCCACAAGACCAGCCACAAGACCACGACGATCGCTGTGAGTGTGTGTTAGAAATCAGGAATGGTGAGAAAACATTGTGCTTGGTACATATTTTGTCTTCAAACCAAACTTGGGTCTTCAGCCGACAAAGTTTAAATCCCATCTGGCTAGAGCGCTTCCCATAATGTTTACGCGTTAGGTCAGGTGGAGAGTAGGTGGTCTTTTGGGGCTGTACGAACGCATTTGACCACATGAGCGTCTACACTACGAAAGCAATCCGGTCAAATGCATTTTCGACTACCTCTGGAAGGCCCTGTTTCCACCTGGTATTAAGTTGCATTTTGGTCTATCGGATCACAAGTGGATGACACTAAATACAGGTGTAAATGGGGTTTAAAACGTTTTGACTCACTTTCCACCACTTCCAGAGGCAGTCAAAAACGCATTCATCTGGATTGCTTTCTTAGTGTAAACGCTTATGTGGTCGAATGTGTGTAAACATTATGAGAAGCGCTCTAGCCAGATGGGATTTAATCTCGAAGAAATCAGGACAGAAGTGGTTGAAAGTGGACAAAAGGGATGGATTAAAAACACCAGGTGTAAACAGGTATGTGTCTCCCTCATCTACTTGTGATCCGATCGACCAAAATACATCTTAAAACCAGGTGTAAACAGGGCCTCTTGATAGGGTTTCTTCAAAGTAAATCTATTTTATCATCCATCAGATGAAAATTGTAAGTTTGGTCTAGCACAAACAGTAGGATACAGTGTAATACTTAGGGTTAGGGTTTATGCTTAATTGGTTTCCAACATTTCATTAGGAGATTTATTGAGGTAGTCGAAAACGCATTAATCCGGATTGCTTTTATAGTGTAAACGCTCATGTGGTCCAATGTGTTCGAACAGCCACAAAAAACTGTCTACTAAAACTGACCTAACACGTAAACATTATGAGAAGCGCTCTAGCCAGACAGGATTTAAACTTTGTCGGCCGAAGACCCAAGTTTGTTTTGAAAGTAAAAAATGTACCAAGCACAATGTTCTCTCATTCCTGATTTCGAACACACACCCACAGCGTTCGGCGTGATCTCTCCGTTTGTTTTTCTGTCGTCTCCGTGCGAGTTCATGTGTAAATTGTGTGAGCTTATTTTGTCCTATAGATCGAAAGATCTGGAAAAAAACCCCATACATTTACCCACCCATAGACCTTCCCCTCAAAGAAATCAGGACAGAAGTGGATGAAAGTGGACAAAAGAGACAGATTAAAACACCAGGTGTAAACAGGTATGTGTCTCCCTCGTCTACTTGTGATCCGATTGACCAATACCAGGTGTAAACAGGGCCATAGAAACTTGAGAATGGACTCTTTTGACCACCTAGCAACATCCCAGAATGCCCTAGCAACCATCTGGCAACACCTTAGCAACCATCCTAGGTTTTTATTAAAAGCATCCTCAAATAATATCATGTTACATGTAAGAATGTTAGCATGAGCAATCCAGGATACTCCACTGTTATGTTTCATACTGTATATAAGTGGGTTTTAAAACATATGTTGTTTTCCCCGTTCTAGGCCACTTTCTCGCCTACCTCAGCGTTTTGCACGACTAAAGAGAGTTGTGATGCATTTAAGAGCATCAATAACATCCAACCTGTGCTGACCCTGAGGCAAATAAAAAGTTATTGATTCCGCCAACCTCACGGCACCCTTAGCAAAAGAGACTTTTTGTTGCCCCTGATGAAACGCTTTCATCTAATCACTTGGCAAAAACTAAAGAGGTGGACGGCTAAATAAATAAATAAATAAATAAACAAGTAATGCCTCTGGAGATAGAGTGCACACCTTTGGAGATGAAATTAGCCTGAAGCTGTTGCAAATCAATGAAATCGATGCAATCAACTTAACTGACATAGGTGGCGCAAATCGTCCAGTTGGGGATCGCTCGCTCACAATTCTGTCTTAATTGCCCTCCAGGGCCAAGTTTGCGCATACCATTTGTTCACTTTAATTAAATTACAAAGACAGGTTTCCAAAAGTCGTAAGAGCGCTGGCTTGGCACAAGCCCAGTAATTAAAACGACACCCTTTTTGATTACTGGAATGTGCCCTAATGAACTCATTATGTATTTTAACCCAAACACACCAATTACTGAGCTGGCAGAAGACATGCAGCTTACTGTAAAAACTCAAGGCTTTTGCAGAAGCTAATAATTTAAGCGAGAGGTTTCTGATTTTAATGTCCACCCTGAACATGAAGTGGTAATTGGAGCAGTGGCACAAATGCTGTGCTCTGGTGCTCATGTCGCCAACTTGAGTTTGAATCTGGCTTGTGATCCAGCAGATTTCCTCCCCCAGCTCATTTTGATGAGAATTAAAATTGCAATTGTTTTTACATATATTTTATTTTAGATTTTGTCTAAATTTGTCTATGCTAATAGTATTACCTCACTGATTCTTGAGATAAGGGACAAAACATGTTTTAAAGGTTAGTTTTTAATATTTAATAATACATTATTTTTTAACTGATAAATTTGTAGACAAAGGTCTCCGCAAATGAACCATGTCAGGGAACAGTTTTTTTCTCAAAATATTTTTTCTTAGAATGTATATTTATTCACTTCGGAACTTGATTTGTGTCAACTCCATCAGACGCAATAAAAAGCATGATATTTTAATTTGATCTATCCAACAACAATGTAAAGTCTTTAGTTATGTAATAATGGTGTTCAGTAAAGGAGCTAAGTGAAAATATATATAATTTCGGCGTTGACAAAAACTGACGGAGTTCACAAATACTGACGGAGTTGACAAATACTGACTGTGTTGACAAATACTGATGGAGCTGACAAATACTGAAGGTGTTGACAAATACTGACGGAGTTGATAAAAACTGATGGAGTTGACAAATACTGATGGAGCTGACAAATACTGACGGAGTTGATAAATACTGACTGTGTTGACAAATACTGATGGAGCTGACAAATACTGAAGGTGTTGACAAATACTGAAGGCGTTGACAAATACTGACGGAGTTGATAAATACTGACTGTGTTGACAAATACTGATGGAGCTGACAAATACTGAAGGTGTTGACAAATACTGACGGAGTTGATAAATACTGACTGTGTTGACAAATACTGATGGAGCTGACAAATACTGAAGGTGTTGACAAATACTGACGGAGTTGATAAAAACTGATGGAGTTGACAAATACTGATGGAGCTGACAAATACTGACGGAGTTGATAAATACTGACTGTGTTGACAAATACTGATGGAGCTGACAAATACTGAAGGTGTTGACAAATACTGACGGAGTTGATAAAAACTGATGGAGTTGACAAATACTGATGGAGCTGACAAATACTGAAGGTGTTGACAAATACTGAAGGCGTTGACAAATACTGACGGAGTTGATAAATACTGACTGTGTTGACAAATACTGATGGAGCTGACAAATACTGAAGGTGTTGACAAATACTGACGGAGTTGATAAAAACTGATGGAGTTGACAAATACTGATGGAGCTGACAAATACTGACGGAGTTGATAAATACTGACTGTGTTGACAAATACTGATGGAGCTGACAAATACTGAAGGTGTTGACAAATACTGAAGGCGTTGACAAATACTGACGGAGTTGATAAATACTGACTGTGTTGACAAATACTGATGGAGCTGACAAATACTGAAGGTGTTGACAAATACTGACGGAGTTGATAAAAACTGATGGAGTTGACAAATACTGACTGTGTTGACAAATACTGAAGGTGTTGACAAATACTGACTGTGTTGACAAATACTGACGGAGTTGACAAAGGTCCAGCTGGGGCCAAATATATAGTATATGTAAATAGAATCATGAAAGAAGAATTCCCCATATGCAAAAAAACATTAAATCATATTATATAGAATTTTTGAGAGCACTCGTGTCAACCATCAGACATAAAACCTGACAAAAAGTTGACGTCTAACGGAGTTGACAAAATTGAATATTTTTCCACCTTAACCATAAGTTGTACAGTGCAGCAATTTTGTTTTCTTTCTCAGTTGTAGCAGCCTTAATGAACATATCAAAAATGCCAGGATTTATCCCACAACTATTTACAGAAACTATTACACTGGGATGACATGTTAAAGCTGTGACCGCAGAGACTTCAACACTGTATAAAATATAGTATAGAGCATGTATTTAAATAATACTAACAAAATTATTTAAAAGTAAAAGCAATGAATGTCCTGACTATACAGATTTCCTTTAGATGTATTTTTTAAGTATTTTTATTTTGATGAATTTATTTATTTTTAACATAAAGAGGGCTTTTGTGTGTAGGACATGTATTGTCCCTTATCTCAAGAATCAGTGACCTGTTTTCATGCTCAAAGCTGATATGATTTCATCTACCAAAAAACCTCTTCATATACAATTTTTAATAAATATAAATAAATAAAAATTTAAAATAAAAAGTATAGCAGGGGCTATGCAGAATTTTAATAAATAGGTTTTGGTGAGTGAAAAATGGTATGGTAAAAATGAAACAATAGAGTTTATAATTTATATTATTTAAAAATAGGCCTTTCTATCTCAAAGCTGATATAATGTATAATGATATATACATTTATATGATTTATAAGTCTGATGCCCTAAATGAACTTCATCAGTAAAACACACCGTAGTTTTTATTATTATTATTATTATTTTTTATGACACTTGTTTGCCTTTGAAGTTTGCATCTTCTATCTATCATTCACCTGTCATAAAAATATGTGTAATTCTTCAAAGGATGTAAAAAAGCCTATATGTACAGTGGTTACAACCCAAGTGTTGTACAACCAAATCATAAATTTCACTTCCTGACTGTTTTTCAACACATTTAATGACCTGCTTCAAAGAATCACTCTTTACTTTTCTGTGCCTTAAAACGAGCTAGCTCGCTTTACTAATAATTATTCTATGCATTTTACATTTTGATATTTTCTAATGCAATTAGTACAGTAGCCTAATTGTGGCTTAAATGTTCAAATACTCTTTATCTTCATTAGGAACAGTATATTTTTTTTTTATTGTTGATAATTTCTAACTTAATGTAGTGAAATACATTTTGTTAAAGGTGTGGTTGTGCTATCTTTATTTTACATGGCTTTTATCAGATATTTGGTAACATTATATGCCACTGTAAAAGCGCTTGTGGGATTTTTGGCGCCATTTATTAAGATGAAATCATCATGTCAGTCTGTTTGTACTGCTCGTGCTCTGCTGGGTCTCAAGAGGACACGTTTGAAAGGAGAAGGACAAAACGAAGAGCTTCTAAAGGGATTGAATTGCTTACAAATGATGTGACGTGTTGTCAAAACGCAAGGTGTGCAAGAGGCGCCATCTATTGGTGTGTTTGCAAAGGTAAACGCCATGATTTTTCATTCAAGTTCACTGTGAAGCCCGTATCATACCTTCTTCTTCTTCTTCTTTTGCTTCTTCTTCTGCGTTTCTCTTTCCTTGCTTGACTGTGTGATTTGTGAACTTTGTATTTACAATAAAGTTTGCTAATGCATTATCATTAGTATTACATGATTATTTATAATACATATTTTTTTATAAAACAAACAAACAAACAAACAAACACACTTCCTTGTGGTTCGTTAAAGTAGGAGTGTCATTTGATATAAAAACTACATTTCCCATCATGCATCTATGCGGATAAAACTATTGCATCCACGTGTTTTTATTAACAGCGCGCGGTGCACGAGGCGCTACAGCACAAATCTCAAATTTACTCTACTTTACCTGCAGCATGGCATCTGAACTAGGTAATCTTTTGTCGTTTTTACTTTCTGCACACTTCTGCTTACAAATTAAATACTTTTCGTTGTTTGTTGTTGTTGGGTGATGTAGCACGTAATGCCGTTTTGATCGTCACAGCCTTTACTTACATTAACATACAACTTTATAGACGATATCAGGTTTTTGCAAAAGAGTTTGCATTCTGAAAACTGATCTGATATCTCGTCACTAGTTAGAAAAAAGCACCATGGTAATACCATGCTTTTTGACACTGCCATTATGATAATACCATATTCCAAAATGTCTGAATTTGTCTGTTTTACAGTACCATAGTATCAGAGTACTGAGGGTAAATACCATTGTATCACTTAGCAGATTTACTATGGTTCTTGGGACAATATACCATGGTATTCTTGAAATTGCTCAAGTGCTAAAAATAAATAAATAAATAAATAAATAATAATTTTAAAAAAAATGCTGGGTTAAAAACAACCCCAAGTTGGGTTGAAAAAGGACAAACCCAGCAATTGGGTTGTTTAATCCCAATTTGGGTTAAATGTTTGACCCAACTATTGTTTAAAAATGACTATTGCTTGCTTAAAATGAACCCAAAATATTTTGGAAATGAACATTTAATACGTTTCATAAATAAACATTTATTAATAAGTTTAATGAATAATAATTAAACAATAAACACTGATTAAATTGCTTATTATTAAATGTTCATCTTTTGATTATTATTGTTGCCTCTAGTGTCTGATTTTTAATTTCCAAATTTTGGGTTCATTTTAAGCCCACCCATATGGTAATTTTTAAACAATAGCTGGGTTAAATAAAACTGCCCAGCATGCTGGTCAAACATTTAACCCAACCACTGGGTTGTTTTTAACCCAGCATTTTTTAGAGTCTTCCATGCGTGAATTTCAGTGTCATTATTACTATACTGTGGTACTGCCACAGTACTTATTTACTATGGTACTTATTTACTGTAGTACCATGGTGTCAACATACTGTAGTAATGCCATCTGATTCCTTCATTGTTTTGCTTTTTGATGAAGTTTGGGTTTGCGCAAAAGTGATGCGTCATGCAATTGAATACATACAGACGATTGCATCTTGCTGCAGTTGTTAAAATATCAGACTTTAATTTGTCTTCTGCATGCACAGTTTATGATTGTCTAATTGATGGTCTCTTTCAGCACTGCTGAGTGTGTCCGATAAGTCCGGACTGGTGGAGTTTGCCAAGCGGCTGGTCTCAGTGGGTCTGTCATTAGTGGCATCAGGAGGCACCGCCAAAACTCTCAGAGATGCTGGACTCACTGTCAGGTCAGACATCTTGCAGTTTTAGTATTAAATTATTAAGTAATAATAAAAGGCTAGTTCATACAAAATGAAAGCTTCTCTTTTTTGTTTTCCATACAGGGATGTCTCTGAGCTCACTGGATTTCCTGAGATGCTTGGAGGAAGAGTCAAGACCCTTCATCCCGCTGTCCATGGCGGCATTTTGGCCAGACAAACTCCCTCTGATAAGGCTGACATGGAAAAACTAGGGTTTAGTCTTGTCAGGTAATACTGTTTAGTAAGAAAAGTTTCCAGTGCTATCTGTTATAGAGGTAATAACATGGTATTTGTTTTTCAAGTTCTGCTTTATAGATTTTAAATTCAGGTCATGGTATTTCATGATTGTCATGTGCCACCAGTGCACGATATAATCAGGTTTAGTGGTGCTAACATGTTTTCCAATGGTTTTTTTGTTAGAAGTAGAGACTCTGGTAATCTAATCACTGATAATTCAAATAGTGCTGCTGTGGTGTGACCAAAAGTCTTGATCTTACTATGAGCGCTGTGAACTATGTATGGGTCATAATGGTGCAATCATGGCAGGTTAAGCTTGTAGTCTAGGTGTTTTTGTTCATTGTAGCCTGTGAATCAATTTTTAAATGATTGCATCAAGAGAAAAGACCGTAGTATCTAATCTTGATGTAAACTTGTGTTTTTCAAGAGTGGCTGTGTGCAACCTTTATCCGTTTGTGAAGACTGTTGCGTCCCCCAGTGTGACTGTGGAAGACGCTGTTGAACAGATTGACATCGGTCAGTACAGTGTTACAGTAATTGTTCACAGGGTTTTAATTAAAGGGCTCTTAATTGACCCTTTATTTAGTATTTTCCTTGACTAGAATTTAACAATGTTATGCTTTTGTATGTTTAAGAACGTTAGAATGTAGGATAACTTAAAATGTGCTTTAGAGTGAAGATTATAAGTGTAATGGTAAATTAAATTATGAAATTATGCATTTATTTTATTGTCTCAGAAACCCTGTCAAGCACAGAAAATTAAGCCTTTTTTCATAACATTTGAACATATATATATATATATATATATATATATATAATAAATATGCATATGTAATATGCATTTTACATTCAGAACATGTATATATCAGTTTATGGCAGTGTTATTTTAGTATAATTACTGTTAAATTATAGTAGTTTTGAATAAGCTTTAAGTTTTGTATTTTTGTTTTAATTTTAGTAATTTAGTAATTTTATGTGCTTTAGTCACTTTTATTAATATTATTATTATTATTAATAATATTTCTGTTTAGGCAAAATTTATTTCAAATTTAGTGATTTTAGTACATCAACTTATTACTTTTTTGCCAAGGCAACACTTCTAATTTTATCTTCTTTTTTTTTCCCCCCCAAGTGTAAGTTTATCTAATATTTATATTTTACTGCATTTCAGCTTTTTTCGTTTAATGAAAACAATTTTTTTTATATAGTATTGGTTAAAAATAACAGATGTGGTAGTGTTTATTGTATGTTTTTATTATATTTATTATTTGTAACATTTCTGGGAATTGTGCTTGATTTTAATGTCTAGCAATAATAAAAAAATAAATAAAAAAAATAAAGGGGGGGGGGGGGACATCTTTGTTCTAGCAACCTGTTTGAGATTCACCCTGTTGACTCCAATTTCACCATTAATCTCACAATCATATTTAGGTGGAGTTACTCTTCTTCGAGCAGCGGCTAAGAATCACGCCAGAGTCACTGTAGTCTGTGATCCGTCCGACTACGATGTTGTTGCCAAGGAAATGGAATCTTCCGACAACCGTGATACCACAATGGAAACACGCAAAACTCTTGCACTCAAGGTACCGGGATGATCCTTTCTGAGAGGATTTTTGATTAAGCTTTGATGACCCACTGACCTTTGTGCACATCCAAAACTCTGTGAACCCCACATGACAAGACTGTCGCTAGTGGGGCGAAAGGTGGTGACAATTCTAGGGAGCTCCACGATTTCATGCGAGGGGGACCCCTCCCCCATCTCACCACCTGGAATGGGGTTTTAACCGAGGGGGTCAAATTTTAATGTAGTACTGACCTTGATTATAGACCAGTGGCATGGCTTTCCAGTACATGAGATTTCATTTTGTTCTCATTGCATTCCAGTTCTAAATTAATTAAATACGTGTACACATGCTACGTTACTGAGTAGCTAATGTTCTGATTTGTGTGGTAAATCGGGTTCAGACATGAATTAGAACTGAGCAGTACGCTTACTCGTTTCTGCTTCATGCTTTGTGCCCTTTTACCTCAAATAAACGGTCAGTATCATCTATTAATCATAATCTAATTTAACTCTCTCCCTGCCAGCAGGGTTTTTTTTTTCTTAAGTTGCCAGCCACTGCCAGCGTTTTTGATCATTTTCAAAATTTCATGGCCCCCAGAATATTTTGTTGTATGAATATCTGAACATGCAATATATCAAGAGAAAGTATTTTTTCTGTTTCTATTAAAGTATTATTCTAGCTTCATACATTCTTTATCAACACTTGAATGTGGGTACATTTAATAAAAAAAGCAACATTTTGAGCAAAAAGCTGAGAAAATGGCATTTTTGGCAAACACTGTCTGGATGGGATTCAGAACGATGATTAAAACAAAAGATCCACCTAAACTTCGCATTCCAGGGACTAAATATGTTATTTGGGGTCGCTTCAACCCGCGGACGTGAAAAACAACCTGCAAAAACGGTGTTAAAGTAGCCCAATTCTGTGGGGAAAACCACAGACTTGCCAACACTATAATTGTATAATTGTTAATTTTATGTATCTCATCTGCTGTTAAATTATCATATTTATTTGTTATATTAGCCACTCTCTCTCTGATAAACCCATCAATCGGCTTAAGGGTTTCTATTTCGTTAGACAAATAACAAGGACTTCCATTTCAGTTGTTGAAATATCCTTGTGTGTGAATTTGTATTTGTAATATCTCAGGCATTCACACACACTGCTCAGTATGACGAGGCCATCTCTGATTACTTCAGACGTGAATACAGTCGAGGAATTTCCCAACTGCCTTTGCGGTACGGCATGAATCCCCATCAAGCTCCTGCTCAGCTCTACACTATACGCCCAGCACTTCCACTTTCCGGTATATGATTGCACTTGCTACTACCAGACAAATATTCAACCACAAAAGTAATAATATTAATTTTCCTCTCTGTTTCTGTTTGTGTCTCAGTGCTGAATGGATCTCCAGGCTTTATTAACCTGTGTGATGCTCTGAACGCCTGGCAGTTAGTAAGAGAGTTGAAGAGAGCTCTTGGTTTGCCAGCCGCCACTTCATTTAAACACGTCAGCCCTGCAGGTATGAACACAAACTACTGTAAAAAATCTTGTAAAATATTAACTGCTGTATTTGCTTGCTTTTTATATTTGTTTTTATGTAACTCTTGTATTTTTGTCATTGATTTTTGCCACGAAAGTAGCCTCAGATATTGACATGCCATTAAATAAAATTATACTGCTACTACTAATACTAAGAACACAAACTTGCTAGTTAATTTTGACAGCAAATTTTTTAGTTTTAGTCATAGTCTTTTGACTAAAATGCCATTTAGTTTGTCATATTTTAGTCATCTGAATTGTTTGTCTAGTTTTATTCGACTAAATACCATATGATTTTAGTCTATTAAATCTACATCAGATTTAGCTGACTAAAATCTAATGGGTTCAGTTAAATTGTAATGCATCAATTAAGCATTTTCTAAAATTTCCAAACTTATTATATACTCCTGGGGAAAACATCTCTTAACATCTATCTTTCAAGCAGACATATGTATTTGTATAAATTAAATATAGATTAATTTTTATTAAAGCTATTAAAGTTATTCAGTAATGAACATTGAGTGATTTTCTCATTTCTTTTGTTATTTGATGGACAGCGGCAGGTTTATTAGGCTACTGTCACTTTAAGGCCAAATGCGGATATAATGATACACATCCGATATTCTCCCAACTATTTATGTTCACTTAAGACGTAACCGACTGTGTTTACATGAATACTCGCCATAACGGATATTTTGACATCATTTTTTGCGTATTTGTCCATTCAAGCGCAAAAAAATGCAAAAGAGAGCTCAATTCAGTACTCGTGCACTGTCTGAGAGGTGGCTTTCTGTGTGCGCACAGAAACCGGACCGAAATTTTCCCGTTGTCATGCTTTTTCACATTTATACATATGTATGCTCTTCTCTTTCTCCCAGATGTTCACAATTTTAAATGTTTTATGAGACGTGTGTAGCAAGTGTATGCCAACTTTGTCCCGCCGGTTAGATCAGGTTACAATTCAAATGTGCGCATCGACTACGCAGGACATCAGTTCTGACTGGATCTCTTCCCAAACTGTCCATAGATTTACATCATAGTTTTTGTTATTCAAAACTGTTTTTTTTATTTAGTTATATTTTAATAAAAAGTTATCGACGAAAATTGACAAAATTATTTGTCAACTAAATTAACACTGCTTGCTTGCCAATGAAAGCTTGTTTCTACCACTGAATAAAAAACAAAAAAGGTAATTGTGACTATCTCACAATTCTGAGTTTTTTTTTATTTTTGATCAGAATTGTGTAATATAAACTCGCAATTGCGAGTTATAGTCGGAATTGCGTGGTATAAACAATTTTTTTTTATACAATTCTGACTAAATTGTCTGTATTTCGTTTTATTTTCTCAGAATTGCATGATATAAGTCACATGTGAGTTTATACCTCGTAATTCTGACTTTATAACTCGCAATTGTGACTTTATCACGCAATTCTGGGAAAAAAGTCAGAATTGTGAGATAAAAAGTTTTTTTTTTTTTTTTCTGTGGCGGAAACAAGCTTCCATATTACCCAGATGAAAGCTCACATCTTTGTTGTAGAGTTTCAGCAAAGATCTGACAAATTTTCACATTTCAGGAGCTGCAGTTGGCGTCCCATTAAGTGAAGACGAGGCCAAGGTGTGTATGGTGAATGACATGCTCCAGGACCTCACCCCTCTCGCCACTGCATATGCCAGAGCCAGAGGTGAAACATCTCTTCATGCATCTCCACACTTTATTTTCTCACCTTAGTAGTAAGAAGAATGAATCGTCAGGCATTAATCTCACATGTAGTTTGGCATGTTTAAGCCTAAAAAAATATGGAAAAATCTGAAAAATGTCTTGTAGGTTCTGACAGGATGTCCTCCTTTGGAGATTTCATCGCTTTGTCTGACATCTGTGACGTCCCAACTGCCAAGATCATCTCCAGAGAGGTGTGTGAGAGAGAAACAAAGAATAACTTTCATCACAGAAAGTTACATCTAAGAGTTCATATTCTCACAAAGCATTAGCCTCTTATTTAACAAATACTTTATGCATTTTATACACAACTTTTTTATTTATTTTTTTTTTTTTAAGGTGTCCGATGGTATCGTCGCTCCTGGTTATGAGGAGGAAGCACTGCGAATTCTTTCCAAAAAGAAGAATGGAAACTATTGTGTCCTTCGGGTAAATCATGCTTGTTGATTGATTAGAGACTAGTATAGAATTGTCTCTAGACTGTTATTGGACTATGTTAACCATTTTGGTCAAAACAGCCTTTACTAAATAGAAACTGTTGCTTTTATTTGGTATAGTAATGCTGTACCATGGTACTTTAATATATACATATATAATAATGTATACATTATGGTGGTGTAAAAGTTTGGGGTCTGTAAGATTTGTAAATGTTTTTGAAAGAAGCTTCTTATGCTCGCCAAAACTGCATTTTTGATTTTTAAAAAATGCAGTAAAAACAGTAATATTGTGAAATATTTTTTGACAATTTAAAAGAAGTTTTCTATGTTAATGTATTTAAAAATGTAATTTATTCCTGTGATCAAAGCTGAATTTTCCGCATCATTACTCCAGTCTTCAGTGTCACATGATCCTTCAGAAATCATTCTAATATGCTGATTTGCTGCTCAAGAAACATTTTATTATCAATGTTTAAAAAGGTTGGGAAACCGTGATGCATTGTTTTCAGGATTCAAAATGAATAGTATTTTATTTGAAATAGATTTAAGTATATTGGTCCATGTGTTTTAACACAGCTCTGTCTAAGCCTTCATAATGTATGTCCTGTTCTATTAGATGGATCCTGACTATGAACCTGATGAAGAGGAGGTGAGGGTTTTGTTTGGTTTGTACCTCAAGCAGAAGAGGAATGGGGCCGTCATTGATAAAGAGCTCTTCAGCAACATTGTGTCAAAGGGCAAGGTAAGAAACTCCGTTAATGGGCGTGATCCATTGGAAATTGATTGGACTGTGGAAGGAAGGCTATGATATTATTGTTAATTATATAAGGTAACTTATTTTCATCACAGATAATGATTATCTCATTGCAGCTCTCTGAGAGTGCTCTTCGAGACCTGATTGTAGCCAGTATTGCAGTGAAGTACACTCAGTCCAACTCTGTGTGTTATGCAAAGGATGGACAGGTAACCAAATATTTTTTTTTTTTTTTTTACTTGAGCTATTTTGAACCATGTAATTGTATGAAAATTAATTTTTAAAAAAATCATTAGTATGGTGTGTGTTTGTTAGGTGATTGGCATCGGTGCTGGGCAGCAGTCTCGTATCCACTGCACTCGGCTGGCCGGAGATAAGGCTGATAACTGGTGGCTCAGGCACCATCCCAGAGTGCTCAATATGAAATTCCGTAGCGGAGTTAAGCGTGCAGAGATGGCTAATGCCATTGATCAGTATGTCAGCGGAACAATTGGAGAGGTATTGTATTCAAAAATTGGTAATTTGTACTATTCATAGAGCTATATTAGCCAGCCTAATTAATCAGATGATATTTTGCTGCCAACAACCATGCTTACTTGACCAGAACTTTCAGAGAATAATTTTTTTTTTTTTTTTTTTTTTATAATTGTGTGGAATTTGAGGAGTTATTGTGCATAAGTTTATTTTTGTAATAATTTTGGGTTATGAAATTATATATTTGGATTTTGAGGTGAAATGAACCAGACTTTTCTGTACAGTATTCATGAGATTCATCCAAAGAAAATATGAAAGACAATGATGCATGAAATTACGGAATTTGGTTGGAAATTTGGGAGAAAAATTTGCTTAGCAAATGTCACTAGCTATGTTTCCATCACCTTGTTTTTATGCACATTTTGAAGTATCGCATCAGAAACGAGTAATGGAAATGCCAAATTTAGAGAAAAAAAGTCACTTACTTAGCAAAATGCTCACTTAAGGTGGTTTTTGATTTGTATGAAAGGGTTATTGCGAATAATAGGAGAATGAAACGCATTTGCAGAATAAATTCTGACAAAGCGAACATTAAACCTACACGAGTAATCGGCTGTTTCCGCTGATGGTGTTTTATTTACTGTTGGATACTAGGTTATCAATACCACCGTCTTCCGCTCAAACAACTTGAAGGAAACGCACCTAATTCACTTTTGTTTTTTTGCAAACTTTGAAAATAATCTCTTTGAAAAGAATCTTTGAAGTTGCGGTCAGTGATAGATATTTTATTTGTGACAGGTTTTCCGATGGCATTGAATTTTTGTTTGTACGTCAGGGTCCGGATCTGGAGATTTGGAAGAGTCTGTTTGAGGAGGTTCCTGAGCCTCTGTCAGAGGTGGAGAAGAAGAACTGGATCAGTTCTCTGCAGGCTGTGGCCCTCAGCTCTGATGCTTTCTTCCCCTTCCGGGACAATGTTGACCGTGCCAAACGGGTAAACGGCCTCTCCTAGTTGCCAAGCTCAAATCAGTTTCCTTTTGTGCACCTAATTTATCCATGCTGTCTTATGCACACTTGTATACATGTCATCAAAGTAGCTTGTTGCTGTATTATACATTCTGTATGTATATACTTAAGATGGCATATAAAAGTGACAGTTTTCTATCTGTGTGTTTTTAGAGTGGTGTGGAGTATATTGCCGCCCCCTCTGGCTCTACTGCTGATGAGGTGGTCATCAACGCCTGCAATGAGCTGGGTATTTCCCTGGTGCACACCAACATTCGTCTCTTCCATCACTGAAAAACACTTCAAAACATCCAGCTGAATACAAATATCCGACTAGCTTCACTGTTACAAAAGTTTAGTGTTTAGTGTCTTCAACATTTCCAATATGAAATTCTCCATACACTTCCTGATGCATTCCATTGTGCTGTCTTTAGTGTCTCGAGCATTACAAAATAAAAACACAAATCAAAATGGTTTCTATTAAGGGTTTATTTGCATTTATTGACATGTTTTGTTTTTTGCAAGGTCTACTTTAGAACCTCATTCCAAAAGAATTTGCTTTGAGTGAAATTTTATAAATACAATTTGTCATGAGTTTTGCAAAAAAAGGAAGAAGAAAAAAAAAAAAGGATTTAACAGTAGTGAAAATGGTGGTGACAGTATAACATTGACAGTCTGAAACAAATAACATTCTATACAACCAAACACTTCTGAATGAAGGGGATAAATAGTCAAAGAATTTAGGAAATTAATAAAAAAAAAAGTATCAATCTTAAAACAGTGCTGACTCTAAATAATCAACGAGCCATGTTTTTAAAAAAAAAAAAAAAAAAAAAAGATTAACAAATTGAGACTTGATTTTTGGTACATTGGTGTACCCCAGTGGTGCTCTAACATTCTTATAAAACAGTGCTTTATTTTCCTACTGTGTCTCACATTTGACCATATCAATTCATACAGGCTGAAATCCTTTGAAAATACTGTTAAGGTAGTTTTTTTTTTTTTTTTTTTTTTGTAAATTTAATTGAACTAGAAATCTGTATTTAAAAAAAAAAAAAAAAAGATTGCATATTAATAAAGAAATTCTTTCCCATTGTAGTTTTGGTATCAAAAAAGTAGACAGTATTAACTGACTGCAATGGGTAATATCTTGTTTTAATATTGCAATTTTTTTATTTTTTATGTATAAACCACACTAGCAAACACAAAAGTAAAAGCCAATCAAATTCCTCAAGGCTGTGAATGATGCATCACAACAGACACTGTGTAAAGCAGCAGCTGAACAGATGTGGTAACAAACAGGGAGGCTTTAAGGCGATATGTGATTAGTACGTTCTCATATAACATCACATCTTTATTACATGTCCCACGTGAAATGTTGCATAATGGGGGCAGGAAGTCATGGTGCAGTTCTGTCAGAAAGGTTTCACTCTTGGGTTTTGGGATTGGCCACAGCATCTGCAAGAAGCTCAGGTCGGAGACATTCGATGGGGCATTTAATGTTCTGGAAGAACAAAGTGAAATATGTTATACTATAAAAACCAGAATGCATAAATTCAAATATGCATGAACCATGGCAATAGATTGTTCAATGCACATTTAGCAAAGAAACAGGAACATTCGCATCTTGAAAAACTGCCTTGACTAGCTTAAGAGCGATTATTTTTGTTTTGTGGCCGTTTGAAATGTTTGAAGGCAGATACTCACCACCCTGTGGCCGGTGTTTAAGCGGACGGGTTTCAGCAGTTCGGAGCTAATCTCTGCACCAGGCCTTCTGCAGTTCTCACAGCGCCAACCCTAACCGCAACACGTACACAATGCATTTCACCAGACTCAAGCATATCAATTTAAAACACTTGTTTTAAAATTTTCTTTCTATATTTTGTCCATGCATATGGACATGAATTAAATTATGTATCCATACCTGCTGTCCTCCATAGCATGTGCAAGTGCAGATGGCCCCCAAGTATTCCTTCTGCCACTGGTTTCCGATCTGGTACATCTTTCCGTCATCGTAACATATGGTCTCATCTATAACAAAATGCAAGAAATTTTAATTCCGCTGCTTGGACCTGAAGAAACTTGACTATACAGTGTCTTAAGAAGAAGGACTTACGTGGTTCACACTTGAACTCTCCTTTACCATTGCCCAGGCAAGTGCAGCTCATCAAGTGACCATTTTCTGCCCGTCGCTCCCACTTTTCACCAATGCGATAATTATTTCCACTGTCGTGACACCATTCTGTGTAAAAACAGGCTTTTAGAGTGTATACACTCTTGATAGACAGGATTGCCTACAGGATAAAATCCACCATTTGACCTTCAGGTGTGAAGTTACTCACTGGAAGAGTCACATCTGAAATGTCCACTTCCCAGGCCAAGACATCTGCACCAGAGTTTGAAGCCAGTCTCTGACATGCGCTCCCATTCCTCTCCAACGTCATGGTAAGTGGCTGTGAAGGTGTCATAACAAGAGTCCTTGCTGGATGAAACATCTCCTGGAACTGTTGGTTTTATAGGAAACAAAATGAAGGAACATTTAATACATAAGCATCATAAGCATGTCCATGAGCTTTCATCATAGATCATAGATCCTTTCTTGACCTGTGTTTCCAGCGGTGATAATTTCCTCCAAGATTTTGTGTTTGAGAGCTCCTTTCAAGGCCTCCACAATGACATTATAAGAGGCACCAGAGGTGAGACCAATCAGGGTGGCGCTTGTCGAAGTTCCTGGGAGACGCATCTGCGAAACAAGAAAAGGTCAATCTTAAGAGCAAAGGTGAGGTGATAAAGAAATTCTGTACATCCTTTCCAGGTCCTTACCTGGAACATCTTCTCATCTTGATGGGTAATGGGCTGACAGGACACCAGGTAAGCAGAACTCTGCTGGTAGGGCTGCCATGAGATGGTGGTCTGGGTCTGGGCCTCCTGCGGTCTTCCTGTCTTGTCCTCTGTAAAACCAAAAGGATGGCCATCGCCAGGCCTTTCACTAACCTGAATAATCTGAGGTATACGACCCCCATCGGGTCCCACCTTGGGGATGTATACTAGGGTCTCCCCAACTTGAGGCACATAAGGCTGTGGTCGGGGTACGTTAGGCTGAGAGGTTGGTTGACGATGTTGAGGCTGGTAGCCTCTGTTGGGTTGACTGGGCTGGTTATTGAATTCTGTGTACTCCACATGCTGCCCGTGCGCATCAGGTGTTTCATGTCCATTGGGAACCACTACATGAACTCTGTTGTCAGGCTCAGGCACATCCAGTTTGTCTCGGCCGCCATGGCTAGGCAGGTTGGGCAGATCAGAAGTCCGCTCTGTGCGGGAAAAAGGTGTTAAAAGCAAAGCAGCGGGTAAAGAGGCAGCCACAGTTGCGTCTACAAGCCAGTAAGGCATTGAAAGTCCAGTCAAGTAATGACAGTACTTGGTGACATAACTTTAAAGGGTTGTGGGTCCAAGAAATTTCTCAAACCAATGTTTTGCAATTAAACAGTGAGGAGGAAGTGCATGATATGACATAAGAAGATTCAGTCCAAAGAATACACTTCTCCTCAGAGTGAAAATATTGGCAAAAGTGAGATTAAATATATGGTATGGACCAGCCCTTTAAACACTGATCAAGGTTTTTGATCATAGTAGTCCACTGAGAGAACACTTAGCTTGAATCAACAAGGTAGTGATAAGCTAGCAAGTGTGTCAATTAAGCAACATTAAATGCAATTTACCTTCATTTTGCATTTCAATTATAAATGCATTTCACTATTAAAAAGCTAAGCACTGCAACTAAGAAAAACTATGGCTTAGCCAAGAATCTTTTACTAGTAAAAGGCAAGCGAGTGCAATAATCAAAGCTTTTATAAAAGCAGTGCTGGCTAGTTTAACAAAATGTGCTGTACCTTTCGGCAGCAAAGTGTAGCGGAGTACACCTTATGTATCAATATGTGCATTAACATTTTAAATTTACATTATTCATTAAGCAGACTGTTTCGGCCCTGTTAGGCCACTGAAGCATGCAGTTTCAAGGATTTTTGTTTCATTACGCACTTCATTCCACCTGGCGTACTTTGTTTCTTCTGTTTTGAAGTGGTCAAAAATTGTCTCTGACCCACTCCATATCTCCCAGCATGTTGCCATTTAATCCATTTCCACTTCCTTTTGACGTATCCAATTTATGCTATTTTCTTTCTTAATTAACCGATTAAATTGAATATTGAAACAAAAATATGAAACTAAATAAATTTACTTAAATGGCTACAACACAGACTTTTTTTTTTATTATTATTGTTTTTTTTTATCCAAAATCAACGTTTTTATTTGAGCAAATACTTACGAGTTGTGGCAGTGCCAACCAGTGGTGCACTCCTCTGGGAATTCACTAGGGCAAAGATCTTAATGATGTATTCAGTGCCTGGTTTCAGACCTGTAATTAAAATTTATTTTATTTATCAATTATGCATTTTGTTTTCTAACATCTATGTATACCACACATGGGTGTAACATGATGCAGTCTCAGTACCAGTGATGGTGGCATAGTTCTGGCCAGCGTTAGGACGTGGTATAAGCTCGTGAGGCCGACCACCTGATTCTTCATAAGTGATGTAATATCCTGTAATTTGTGTTGGAGGGGCTTGCCAAGTAAACGAGATGGAATCGGGGGTCAGGGAGGTGAACTGAAGGTTGGTAGGAGACTGAACAGCTGGCCGAACTGTGACGACACAGGGCAAAAATAAAGTTCATAAAGCTCATTCAAGGAAAATGTCAATGACTTTATATTGAGACTTCATGCATTAGCATTAATACAGTGTATTACTTGTACCTGTGGTTACAGTCATTGTGAATGGAGGGCTTCGACTATTTCCGTTCAGTGTGTACATGTTGACCACATACGTGACGGCTGGCTGCAAACCTGAAGTATGAATTAAAATTCTTTCAATAAACAGCAGTACTCCCAAACATGGTAAAAGAAGTTCTGAAACCATTTTTGGGTTTATCTAAAACAATCAGGATGCAACATTTACAAAAAGTACCATGTTAACCCTATAGATTTTGGACACTACCATAATGGTAATATGGTATTCTTTGAAGTAACTTATCAAAGAAGTTCAGTTTACTCATTGAGCTGACAGTGGTTAACCATTAATGCTGAAACTGATGGCCTATAGGCGTTACTTGGATTATGTACCAGTGACAACGTAGGTTCGTTGGTCAGTAGGAATAGTTTGCCTGAAGGCGGGGTGTACTCCATTTTTGGGTGTCGCTTCAATAAGGAAACCTGTCATTGGCTCGTTATTGACGACGCGCCATGTTAGAGTGAATGAGGTGTCTTTCACATCAGTGACACGGACTCGACGAGGAGGGGTTATATCTGTGGAGCCAAAGAAATTGCAGTTTCTATTTATTACAGGAATACTGATACTAAAAATCATTCTACTATAATCAATATTATGGGGAAACCCATTTACTGTCTGCGGTGGTGATTTCTCCAGTGAGTGGAGTACTGCTCTCTGAACCCCTCAGTGCATAGACATGTACATCATAAGTGGTGGCGACCTGTAAGTAAACAGCAGATATTTAGGACTAAGATGGATTAGTCACGATTGGTTAAAAATGGCAATGCTTGGATTTATTTTCTTATGACTTCCTTGGAACAAAAACATTGAAATGCGACAACCAATGTGTCAAACATCCTATATTTATTACCTGTTTATTGGAATATATTTTGATATTTGAACATTGTCCCTGGCAATAAATCATTTTACTTGTGACCACAAAGATTAATGTATTTGTAAAATGCAAGAAGGTAGACATATTACCATAAGCCCGGGCACTAAGACTTGTGTAGAGTCAGGTGAAACATTCATTTCTTTGGCTGTGACATACTGGTTCTTGGGGGAGACCACCACGCGGTGGCCAGAAAGTCTGCCATTGGGTGCCTGCCATGCGACAATAAAGGAAGATGGACTAATGTCCAAGAACTGAATATTGGTTGGGGCAGGAACCGCTGAGAAAGGTGAAAGAACACAAATCAGGACAGATCCCCCCTAACACTCAACCTCATTAACTGACTAGCTTGAAAAGCTAAGCTGAATTACAATGTGCCATACCAGTGGGCTGAGTCTCCTCATAGGTTGTTTGCTGAATGCCCTCAAGGGTACGGTCCGGGTTACGTCCTTTCATGGGAATGACTTTAATGTTGTACATGGTTCCTGGGCGCAGACCCTGAAGAACTACACTGTTATCACGACCACTTGGGGCTGGTCGGTACTCTCGTTCTCCCTCCTCTGGACTAGAGTACAGAACCCTGTAGGAGGTCACTCCTGGAACCCGTGGAACATCCCATGTCACAAGCATGGAGGTGGAGTCCACATCAGAAAAGGTCAGGTCTCTTGGATGCTGCAGATTTGCTAGAGATTTGGACGGGGAATGTTAAGGGAGTATGTATAGGGTGGTTTGGTATAATTGCTAAAGCTCAGCAATATTAACTGGAAGGATGCTGGTTCGAGCCCCGTAAGGAACAAGCCATGATCAATTGACCCCTTGAGCAAGACACTTAACTCCAGGCTGTCCAGTAGGACAAGTTAGACCTGAACAATGATTTCAAATTTTAAAACGTTCAATGGGTTAAAATATATATAAAAACACTAACCTGTTGTAGCTTTCTGGACCACTGGGGTGCTCTCTCCTTCCTGGCTGAGAGCAATTACATTAATTGTATACTCCACTGTGGGTACCAAGCCTCTGATGGTCATTTCTGTACGCTCTAAAAAAGGCAGAAACAGAATAGTTACTATACCAAGTCCAAGTACTAAGAACTAATTCATCCAACTCAGCTTAAAGGTCATGAGTAGGAATAAAAATTGATAAAAGGTTAAAGAGCAAGAGATGTCTCACCAGGGCCGACCAGCTCAGAGAATGTTGGTCCTTGCCCATCCTTGGGCGTCCCTGTTACTCTGTACCCTGTGATGGGACCTTTAGCTGGGCTCCACCGGACAGTCAAGGTATTGTCTTGAATATCAGTAACATCTAAATCTGATGGGGATGAAACACCTGAGAATGGAGAAAAGGAAAGACAATACAGTCGCAAGAAATTTGTGGTAAGTTAATGGTCAGAAACTGTAATAGATTAAAATGACTTGTGCATGAGCACTTACTTCCACCTGCAGTCCTGTGTGTGATGATGACTGGTGTGCTGGAGGCTGGGCTGTCCCCTCTGCCGGTCACAGCATACAGTGTGATGGTGTAATCGGTGTCTGGCCGCAGACCTTGGATGGTAGCAGTGGACTGTGTTCCTGGAACAGTGAACTCTCTGGGTGCATCTCTTTCCCCTGGGAGTCAATAAGAAGGAATCAACTGCATTTACAAGTTTAAGTGAACTTGCAGCGGCAGAACCACAAAAACACTTTAAAGGGGACCTATTAAGCACCTTTTTACAAGATGTAATATAAGTCCCCAGAATGTATCTGTGAAATTTCAGCTCAAAATACCCCACAGATCATTTATTACACCATGTTTTAAATGCCCATTTTTGAGAAAAACATGCTGTTTTCGTGCATGTATTCTTAAATGCGAATGAGCTGCTGCTCCCCACCCCGCTTTCCAGAAGAGGGCGGAGCCTACAGCTTGTGCCTTGGATACTCTGCCAAGAAAATTACTCACTGATCTTGACTGAATAACTTTAGTAGCTTTAATAAGAATACATTTCTTATTTGAATGCTGCTGTTAAATGCTCTGGCAAGGAGAGGCAGACTGTGTACACACACTCCCGACACACATTTATGTTTAAACACCCCCTTTAATTCATTTGTCATACCTGTTTCGCCATGTGTGATCTTGTAGTAGCGTACAGTGACTGCAGGGGCATCCCAGGAGATGGTGATGCTAGTGGGAGTGGAGGACGTCACAGCCAGGTCAGTGGGAGCGTCAGAGACTACAAGAAGTAAAACAGGAGTCGCATCATTCTACCTCACGAAGATATAGAAAAAAAAAAATCTTTAATTTCCTAACTTTTTTACCAGTTGCTTGTGTTCCAGTAAGTGGTAGACTCTCTATATTTCTGCTGACAGCGTAAATAGAGACAGTGTACTCTGTCTCAGGGGCCAGGTTCACCAGTGTGAAGTAATTTCTTGTCGGGGGAAGTCTCTCATCTTTAGGGCGCCCATCCCTTGTTGGCTGATAGCGTAGGCGGTATCCCGTAATGACGGAACGTGGGGCCATCCAGTGCACGGTAAATGAGTTGGTGGAGACATCAGAGAAGTCCAGATTTGTCGGGGAATCCAGTTCTGTAAGGATGAGGAGGAAAATAATTAAGAGTAGGAACTGACAGGCTTGAACAGAGAGTGGTAAGATAACTAAAAATTGAATACCATTTCTTATATTCAAATACATACTTGTTTTCTGAACACCAGTTACAGGTTCACTCTCTTTGTCATCATAGACACACACTACTTTCACCAGATACTCCGTGTTTGGCAGCAAGTCTGAATCAAAAAAAAAAAAAAAAAAAAATCAGAATTAGCAGATGAAATGTGTTTGGTCTGTAAGATTCACATGGAACCAGCCATCTTGTGGTTTGTTTCCTAAAGGGTGAAATAAAAAACTTTGAAAGCATTAGTAAACTCTTACTCTGAAGGATGAAGCTATTGGTGCCACCTCCTACGTTGACTTCCTGAGTGTCATCATCATTGTTTGTAGGATGGGAGCGGATGACAAAACGAGTAATTTCGGATGGCTGAACAGAAGGTGGGGTCCATAACACACGCATGGAGTCTGAGCCCACCTCTGAAAAGTGCAGATTTGTGGGGGCTGGAACAGCTAAACAAGAGGACAATGAGAGAGAATGAAGTCATAAACTAAGTCAAATGTTTGTCAGCACTGATTGAAATGTGTTGGCTAATTTGTATACAAAAATGCTATTTAACATGAAACATACAATGAAGACAAACAATTTGATACGCCACCTAGTGAATGCAAATGCAAAAATATTCCTAGAAATTCATCAGTATTTTGATGTAAGCATATTATTGATTCAAAAAAGTACACTGAGTTTGGGAAATAGCAAATTGCTAACAATCTTGGCTAGCGAGGAAATAATCAAATAAAGTGGTCTGAGCGAATGATGGTTGGGAGATGAGGGTCTCGGCCTCTCTTTTACGTCCATATTCTCCATTCCTTTCCCACTTCTTTTACTCCCACCCTCCGAAATGTAATAATAAACCTATGTGGGATAATTCACCAGTTTGGGTTTGCTGTGTGATCACCGAGGGCTCGCTCTCCGCCTCATCTGTAATAGTGGACACACTGATTTCATAATTGATGCCTGGCTCCAATCCACGAATAGTGTAATAGTTGACGGAGGAGTTCACCATATCTTCCAAAATAGGAAAACTCTGGCCGGCCGTAACAACTGTAATATGGTATCCAGTAACCACTGGGTAATTTAGTGGGGTCCATTTAATTCCGATCGTGGTATCCGTGAAATCAACAAAGCTGAGATCACCCACCTTGGGCACATCTTTAATCGGTTTACAAAGATGCATTCATGGGAAGGGAGAGAGAAGACAAGACAAGACACACAGAAGCAATGACAACGAATAATTAAGACAAGCAGCTAATTACTGTTCTCATGCAATGAATGGCCAATTAATAATCAGCATGCACATAATGGAAATTAAATCGATTTGAATTAGTCATACTACAAAAAAAAAATGTCAAGCTCCAACTTTTCTAGCAACTGTCAAATGCAATAGATATTTGCTAACATTTATAACCAAACGTGAAACAACCATGCTTGTTGAGAATTACACAATTATTTTCATGATGCATAAACAGATTAAACAACACTAAGGAATTGCATTGCTGTATTTTCTTAGTAATTGATCGCTCTATATTAAAAGCAACTGTCTTTGTGGATCTTTACAGGGTGTGTGTTGTCTAGGATCTGCAGCATTTAACTAGAGCAGAAGCAGGACTATGTGGTCTAGTGGACATAGTTCAGGGCTGAAGACTGAGCTTTTGGTTGGAGCCATGTGAGAAGTGAGCCATGAGTTATCACCATTGTGGCCTTGAGTACTAATTAGTGGACAGAACATGGTGGTTTGGCTTCCACATAACATCTTGCAGGAATAAAATGCCATCTGATACTATATATAACTGTAAGGATAGGTTTACTAGCTAGTTGCCATTTAATTGTCCATTGTTGACGCAATGCCTGGGTCTATTCATAGGCACTGAACCACAAGGAGAGAGCAAAAAAATTAAGATTGCCATGGCAAAGCTGACAATAACAAGGCCTATTGGTTTCACTCTTGATATTTAAATGGCATACTTGTGATCAACAGTCTTTTATGTATCAGAAATGCTTTAAAAGCAGCAAATGGCAAGAATATATGCCAAATTGCAGTCAGTGTGAACACCTATTTTTGGCTCACTTTTTAGTCCATGATAATCAGGTGATTCTCTGGATCAATCATGGTGGTTTTGATCCAGCAGAGCATGGCTTGAACTTACCTTTATTTATTTTTATTACTATACTGTTCACTATAGATGGGGTCTTACCTTGCGTAATGGTGGTGGAGATAGGCTCACTCTCTATGTGGTTTTTAATGGTGTAGACACTGACATTGTATTCAACTCCAGGACTCAGGTTGTCAAGGGTACATGAGGTTTCTTCTCCTTGAACAATCTCCTCTTGAGTAGCTCCACGCTGCCCATTGGTTGGTGTGCACGTCACTCTATAGCCAGTTATATCTGAGAGGATAAATGGGATATTTCAATAAAAATGGACACTTACAAAATATTATTGTGACAGTACTATGGTTGAGGGATGGTAATACCATTTGATTACCATATTCATATACCACATGGTTAGGTTAACTATGTATATAGGTTCTTTAAAGAACACCATGGTGTTCTTCAATAAACTATGGTTTGTATTTATTTATTTTTGGTAATACAATGAATAATGGGATAAAAATAAAGGCTAACAGAGAGTGTGTAGAGTTTAGCATATACAAAAACAGAAAGAGTTAGAATTAAACACACTAAATGTAATAATAAACATGACAAACAGATGAAAGATAAGTAAACACACAAAGAATAGTGGGAGCAAAGGATGACTGGAAGAACAAATAATTCCCAAGAAGAAGTAATGGGATGAAATTAACCTCAATATTTGCAACCAGTCACATACACACACAGCCTACACAGATGGCCAAGGTTCAATAGCATGCTTCAAAGAAAGGGTGAACAAGGATAAGAAGTGGGTGTACAGTCAATATTTACCCGGACTTTTGGTTCTGCTCCATCTGACATTGAGGTTACCGGTGACAGGGTTAGACACCACATTCAGGTCAGTTGGTGGGGATAGGGCTGTGATAGAGCAAAGATGAATTAGAAAATGTATGTACTACTTTGAGCCCTTCAATACAGGCTAGAAGTCTGAATAACATTTCATTTAGTCTCAGAGGTCTAGTAATAAACCAACCTGCACTTTTTTCTCTCATTTAGACAAAGTAGGATTGACTTGAATTAGACTCATCAGTAACTTACATGTCACAACTTTATTTGTGATAGGTTTGCCATGCTGTCGGCCATTGAACAAGGGCTGCAAGCTGTAGGTATACTCCAATCCTGGAGTCAAACCGGAAATGTAAATACTGCCTTTCCCAGAGGTCTCTTCTCTGGGAGCCTCACCACCTTGGCTGGGCCTCACAGACATCTGAGAAGAGGATACATATTCTTAAGACAGGAAGTCAAAGTTGAAACGTCACAGGGAAATACATATGTTTTTTTTTTTTTTTTCCTGCAACACCTGCTGGAAAATCCTGATGATAAGAGCTTAAAGGGATAGAAGGCTTCAGAAGGGCTTTCTTAACCCCCTGGAGTTACTTTTATGATGGATGGATGCACTTTTTTGGGCTTCAAAATAGTGAGCGCCATTCACTACCATTATAAAGCTTGGAAGAGCCAGGATATTTTTTAATATAACTCAGATTGTGTTCGTCTGTGAGAAGATAATCATATACACCTACTTGTAGGATGGCTTGAGGGTAAGTAAATCATGGGATTATTTTTCATTTTCGGGTGAACTATCCCTTTAAGGTGGTCAGGCTGGTTCATGGTAATAGTAGCTGGTCCAAGGTGGTCTACCAGCTCGAACTGTTCACTAGGAAAGCCTGATGTTCCATCTATGACCGTTATTGACCAGCTTGTACTTGCTAGTATCGATATAAAACCAGCTACCATAAGAAGCTGGGTTTTCCAGCAGGGAATGGAAACACTTAATGAAAGGTAGATGATGTATCTCCACAACTCCTGAGTACAATATGCAAACTCCAGAACGTGCCATCGGATATATAACATTTACAATATAGCTACGATCTCTTCATCTGTTTTACACAAGAAACTGCTAATGTGGCAACCAGGAAATTGTAAATAAAGTGTTTATACCCTGTAGCTGAATCGTGCTACGGGGATCCAGGTAACGATAATGGCCGTGTCTGTGACTTCAGTGGTGAATCGAGGAGCATTACCCGTTGGCTGAGCTGTAGAACAAAAGCAAAAGAGAGGATTTAAAAATGAGCACTCCTTGTAGGGCACTACTACACTATTGTTTCACCTCAGGAGAAAAGGTTACGCACATGTTCTGAAGGCATCAGTGATTCCCTCGCTGAGCGTGCTCCCTTGCTCTGAGTGCAGAGTGACTCTGTACTCAGTGTCAGGCTGAAGGTTGCTAAGCTTGTATTGAGACACATGGCCAGGGACCTTCAGCTGTTTGGGGCTAGAGCTGCCGATGCTGATGAATAGACGATAACCTGTGACCTGAGCTCTGGGGACAGACCAGATGACCAGAGCACTGTCATCAGTGATATCAGTAAAGCGCAGGTCGGTAGGGGCATCAGGCTCTGAGGGAAGAGAATGTTGAATTGATGTTTACCAAGGAAATGTAGGGAAAACTTAAAAAAAAAAAAAAAAATGAACAGCTCAAAGACAAAGGTATGAATGTTACTCACTTGTAGATTTCTCCCCAACCAAAGGTTCACTCTCCACTCCTCCGTTGACGGCATAAATATGGAACCGGTAGAGTGTGCCAGGTTGCAAGTGTGTGAGCTCAGCATAAGCATTTTGCATCACAGGAAGCTGAAGGGGTCTCTGGGCCCGGCCGTCTGTGCTTACAGGCGCAAAGGTCACGCGGTATCCTGAGACCTCATTAGGAGGACCAGTCCAGGTGATGGTGATCTTGACATCGGTAACTTCATAAAACTGCAGGTCTGTGGGAGCTTGGACCTCCTCTGTTAATGAGGTGGAAAGCAAAATGGCAATATTTCAGTACTCTACTACAAGGAAAGGTATGAATGATCAGTAATGTAAACACAAGAGTTACTTTGGGCAAGCTAGGATTAGGTGTCTGTTTAAATCCTAACCAAGTATAAGCAAAAGAAAAAAGAAAAAATTGTGATGATTAGTTTGACAAGTACCATTAAATATTTATTTAATTGGGAATGTCTATATCTCCTGCTGAAAAGTTGCAGAAGTGCTGGTTGACCAGCTACACCACCTTAGTTTTGCTTGAGAACAGCATGACCAAGCTGATCCATTAGCTAGGCCAGGTTAAACCGAGCATAAACCAGCCTGGACTAACATGGAATTCATGTTAGTTTATGCTGGATTTTTCAGCAAGGTAATCAATGCATGCTTTCTTGGAGTTCAAAGAAAGTATAGAGTTCTCTATTAGCTTAAAAAGAAAAACAAGATTCCACAATGAAGAAAAGACTTTTCACAGTTCTCATAAGGAAGTGTGTGTTTGGTAAAAAGACGTCAACTGGCAAGACGAGAACAGAAAGACACTCAAAACTTCCCAGTCCATCCTTATAAAGTTGTTTTGGCTCTGACTATGCACTAAATCTCATAGCTCAGTCATTTGCTAGAGTCAGCTCTCAGCGTGAGGAGGCAGAGAACTGGCAGACATCTTTACACGTGAGTGAGAAACTTGGGTACTTTCACTAGCTTAGTGAACTGAGTAAATAAAGTTGTTTGAACTCAAATGCAGACATAAAATAGCCTACTAGGAGTCATGCCTGGTTCTATGAGGGTGCAAGCAAGCAAGAGCACCCTCAGCTGATACTGTAATAATATATTGGCGAAACAGATTTGGCAAGCGCTCCACTTCATATTTGTGTTTGCACTCTGGAGCACGTCAAATTTATCTATTTGCAACGTGTTTTTGCAGTGGTGAGCAATGTAGCAAATCAAAGCTGCAAACATAGCTGTTGATCTCTTGAACGCAATGGCCAATCAGAGGTGTTTACTCCACTCACCACTCAAAACCATAAAAAGTTTTTATTCAGTGCTGAGTTATGCAGGCTCTTGAAACCTCTCATTAACAAACAAAGTGTAGACATGATGTAAGATATTTATTGTGCATTGCTGGCAGCTTCATTGATTATAACAGAACTTTGTGAGATCGCGACGAACTGACAAAGTGACAGCGTTATGACTTAATAATATAATAATAATATTGCTAATCTGCTATGGTGGAACCATTGCTTAGCCTATATCTGCACTTTACTAGAGCACCCTCAGTAATTTCAGAAGCACCCTCAGTGATTTGATTCTAGAACCGGGCCTGCTAGGAGTGTGCGGGTGTAAAACATTTTGACACAATCAGAGGTAAGCATACGAATGTTGAACTAACTCTGAACAAGAGGGGCAGCAGAAAGCTATAAAAACAAAAATTAAACTGGGAGGTGCAGCCTACAACATGTCTCAACATGTCCTCCTCTGTCTCCAGATCATTTCCTGTCACTTTCTACTATATCTAACAAAAGAGAATCCCAAAAAAGGATCTTCTGAACTCTTACCAGGCTGTTGCTCTCCAGAGGTGCTGACCTGTAAGACCAAAGGTTCACTCTCCAAGTTGTCTTCTACTGAATAAATACTGACATTGTATGACAAGCCAGGTCGAAGGTCACTCAATGTCACAAATGTTTGAGTCTCAGGGAGGATGAGCTCAGTGCTGCTGCCCTCCACTGAAGGTGTGTACACCACACGATAGCCTGTGCACATACATTACATGAAAAAATGGTTTATTTTATATTTCTGTACATTATCAGCAGACAAACTAAAAATGCAACTTTAGAATACAACTCTCTTAATTCACAAATGTTGGTACACAAATTTGCTCACCAGTTATAGGTGCTTGGGGTTTGGACCATCTTATCACAATGGACGTCTCCTGGACATTTGAGACCTCATGATTGGTTGGAGCGTCAGGTGCTGTGAATAGACAGACGGTTAATTTAATGTGCAATACAATCTGATGACTGCCCTCTAGTGGTTAGGTGGTAAATTGGTAAATGTAATAAAATTTGTTTTGAACAACTGAAAAGTTTTTGTTGTCTTAATAAAGAACTTCATGTGGCAACCCATTCTTGGCATCAAACCAACAACAAAACCACATCAGTAATGAACTTTGCTGTTTGCTCTGCAAATGCAATGTGAAAAAACACCTAAACAGTAAAATTGTTTAATTAAATAATGCACAATACTGTTTCATGCCTGGTACGAAATATTCATGGCTCTTTAATTGTCTCAAAAAGTTAATTATGGTCCCTATACACAGTGATGGTCCTCTTACCAGTGGTCTGAGTTGTTGTCAAGATGAGATTTGTATCTCCTTCTGGACTGACTTCAAAAACTTGTACGTTGTACCTACGGCCAGGCAGAAGATCTTGGATGTTCACTGATGTAGTTGTTCTTGGGAGGTCTGTGTAATTAAAATTAATAAAAATCAATTAATAAAAGTCAATTACATTTTACAAAGTCACAAGAAAACCTGAGAGTTATATTCATAAAGGGTGTAATCAGTTTTGGTTAATTCCCAGTAATATACAATAACAGATAATATACATTTGTAAGGATAAGAAAGGTATCATAAATTTAGCTTCTTTACTTTATATCAGGTTAAAAAAAATGTATGGTCCAGTCAATGTTCATGGGCATTCTAGAGTAAGGAGTGTCATTAGTCATCAGATGTTACGCTTCTGCCGCAAGTCAACAGAAGCTGGTTATTATAGTATATAAAGTTGTAAATATGGATATTTTTCTTACAAAAACCCATCAATTCACTTTAGAAGGCCTTTATTAACCCCCTGGAGTCATATGGATATCTTTTATAATGAATGGATGCACTTTTTTGGGCTTTCAAATCGTGAGCACCATTCACTACCAATATAAAGCTTGGAAGAGCCAGGATATACACCTAGGATGGCTTGAGGGTGAGTAAATCATGGGATAATTTTCATTTTTGGGTGAACTATCCATTTAAGATCATGCAAGAGCTTTCTTTCCCACAGCCGTCGTGTTGGGCATTAATATTTCTATTCCTTTTTTGAACTAGTGGCATGTCTCCAACTATACTCACCAATCACACGTGATGGGGCTCCTTCCTCTGAGAGTTCATATGCCACTCTAAATCCAGACACTGTATCGGATGCAGATACCCAGGAGATGACGAAGCTGCTGGAGGTGATTTCAGTAACGGACTCTGAGGTGTCCACCACTGGCGCAGGCTGGGTGGTCTCACCCTCTGCTTTGGCCACTGCAAAATGGGGAAATTTTATTTTTTGTTTCAATAGCACGGTTTTTGAAATTCCTATAGAATAGAAACAGAATTGAAGATAATACAAAGTGAAAAATCTACATACAAGAGCCATATGTAGTGGTGAAGTCAAAGCGAGTGACCTCTCTAGGTCCATAGCGCAGAATGCTGATCAGTTGACCCTCATAGGTCAAGCCCGGTTTAAGCCCTGAAATGGTGTAGGAGTTGATGTGGCCAGGAATGGTTGCCTCCTTCCAGGGTGTGCGTGTATTTTTCTGTGAAAGGAAATTTTTTTTTGTTACATTTAGCGATGGTACATTTCTTTGACTGCTGAATTTTTTTCTGTTTGTGGAATCACTATATTGGGTTTTTTCGTTTGCTGGGAACACAATAAAAATGATTGGTGTTGTGGTGAAGTAAATGCCACAGAAAAAAACAAATGTAATTTTTACATGAAAACGTTAGGTCAAGAATTTTAAAAAATAAAGTAAATTCTATATTAGTATTCAATTCAAGTACTGATTATAAAATTAAGTAAAACCTACTCAACTTTTCTGATATTGGTGTTCCCATCATGCACTGGGGCATGAATATTTAATAAGGTTGATTTTTTTGCTTTTTTTCAGCTGTTTTTATACTGTTTTAACATTGCTTTTATTGTTAGGTTTAGTAACTGGAAGGCCTCTTTCTTTTAGTTAATCAGAAAAAAACTTTCCACTGAAGTCCATGATTCATTGTGTCAGTTTGAAGAGTAAATGTGTGTTTTTAAGTTCAAGGACTGTGCCTTGTTTGTGTGTGATGAAATCTTATCATGCACTTTTAGTATAGGTGATCATGCCTTGCCGACGGAGGTACACAAACATTCTCTGAAGGGACAAAATGTCTCTCGTTCCAGGAATCTAGATTAAAATCGATGCTGTTTGAATGCTTTTTTACTGACATAAACTATATTACCATATATACCAGAAAAATCCAGATCTGAAAATCCTCAATGAGAAATGTACAAAACAGAAGACTTACGACTCTCCACTTGAGGATATATTGTGTAATGTGGGCAGAATGGGGAGCGTTCCATTGGATGGGATGGGAATTCGGCTGATTTCCAGCTTCTGTGATGATGACCCGAACAGGAGCTTTTGAGGAGGAGGATAAACAAATAATGATTGTTAACTGGCTGATAAGCTATTTCATATTGTAAATGTCATTTACTCTGCAGTTGTATTTAATGACATATGAGACAAAACAGGTGATTAACTCACATTGAAGGAAAAGAAAACAAAGAAAAGGAGAGAAGACTTTGAAAACAGTCTGTTTCATATTAAGTTTGGATAAGGCAATCAAATCTTTTGTCTGGCCAGATGGTTGAAAATGGAACAAAATTACCCCAGTTTGTCAAGTGAGGGGTGTTAAACAGTCCAGAGGAGGATTGCATGGGTGCAGTGTTAAAAATCACACCTGGCCAAAACATTCTGCACCCACTTTACCCTTTATTATCCCTAGGCCTTCACAGAGTTTGGTTAACAGCTGCATGCAATTCAAGGCGGTGAGGTCATTTTGAACAATTCTGATGTCTTCACCTTTGGCAGAAAATACATCAGCTTTTGTGGTGTCAAAACCAAAACGGGAAGATGGTAACCCAGATACAAATTCACAGTGGCCCTTCAAAAGCACAACCGTCAACATACAGTGTTAAAGACAATCATTTACAGATGGTCTGAGTACATAGTGCGGCTGTACTTTTTTGGTTCTGTGAAGGTCGTAAAAAAACAGCTCACACTTTCCTCAAAAAAGGCCAACTGCTAACAAATGGCAACCTGTCTTACATTACTTATTGCTGCTCCTACAGGCCATTTGGTTGCAAAGAATCGCAACTGAACATCAAACCATGGTATTAAAAGCTATAACTGCTGTTTGAGAATCACATTTGGTATTTTACACAAGTTTGCCGAAACATAGACTAAAATAAAACTCTAATGTTGATCAAAGGCAGGATTTTCATTGAATAACAACAAATTTCGGTCCGTACAGTAGTGTATATATAGTTTTTTTTTTTTTTTTTTTAGAAAATAGCAGCCTAGAAATTCTGCTAAACATCTTTTGTGCTCCATGGAAGAAAAAAAAAATGCCATAAACATCTGTCTTATCTGCCTAACTTCAAATGATTAATGTTTCCCCTGTAGAGAGGTTAGATGGAAGTTGATCTACATCTGCTGATTTTCAAAGAGGTTGTTGTTTGGTAAATGATGGGCGACAGCTCTTTTAGTGGGACCATTTGAGGCTTTTAAAAGAAAAACAAACATGCATAATCAAGTGTTAGTCAAGTCAAAGAAGGGTAATTGTGGGAAAGTGACTGTTGCATAGGCGTAAATTGCAGATGGGATGGGTGGGACATGCCCCCACTACTTTTTGCCAAAGTCAGTTTTGTTCTCACCACTTTTTGAAAGCCACTAAATAATATCAGGCTCATAACGCAAAGAAACAGCATCTCTAATCCGTCTTTCTTTACATTTTACTTTCCCCACCAGCGTTTTTGAAAAAAAGTTGCCAGCCAGTACCAGTATTTTTGATAATTTTCACAAAAAATTTTATGGCCCCCAGAATATTTTGTTGTATGAATATCTGAACTTGCAATATCTGCTTTTAAACAAACAAACAAACAAACAAAAAGCTTTTATTTCAACTTCATGCATTCTTTTTTTTTTTTTATCAACATGTAAATGTGGGTACTTTTCATTAAAAAAAAGCAACATTTTGAGCAAAAAGCTGAGAAAATTGCATTTTTGTCAAAGATTATATCTGGATCGGATGATCAAAACATAGATGGAGTAGACTGAGTCCATCAACACCCCCAAATCTTGCACAGTCTTAAAGCTCATCCTGGGTCGACATGTCATTCGATAACGTTAGGCAGTTTTGATTTCTATGCTGTTTAATGATCACGTTATTTTACATATGCATCTGCTTACATATGCTATCGCTTCTTCCTGCTTCTTCTTCGCTTGTGTTTTGATCAGGAGATTCAGTACTCTTTCAGAATATGCATAATAGTGCCCCCTACTGTATAACAGTGAAAACATGGAAAGCCGGAAAATTCCGCCAATTCCGCGGGAAAGAGTTAATTCATACATGCTTCGCAAAATAAATTTTCATTGCACTCTTACCTCGTGTTCGAAGAGATGAAGTAAACAGAATGCTTGCCATTTACATATTTAGATTAAACATATCACTCCCATGAGTGGAGTACACAAATTACATGAAACCATCATAAAAGTGCTTGAATAATTATATATAGAGTTACAATAATTTTAGGTTTCATCATGATAAAATGTAGGTTTTTATATTTAGATTTAGGTTTCATCAGGATTCCCCCCATTAAAATCACCACGGTCCCCACCACTTTTTAAGACAAAATTATGCCAATAGACTGTTCGCATTAACAGTACTGCTTCTTTCCATTTACATTATTTTATTTAAACTAGGTCTTTTATGAATGCTGGCTGAAGCTGTGCGATCCCTTACCAGTAGACTGCAGAGGCTCGCAGGCCAGTTCTCCAATGCCGTTCCCATAGCAGGAACATCTATACGGGACGCCTTGGATGACCTTGTTCCATGTCTGGCCAATCTGGTAGAACACCTTGGTCTCGGGTTCCTGGCACTGGTCTAAAGGAAAAGAATAAATGGTTTGTGCAGACAAAGTAAAAATAGTCTTTCTTTCATTTAAACTCTGACATGTTTACAAAAACTATTGTTTAGAATAAGTCTGTTCGACTTGAATTGAAGGAAACATGGACCATTCATGTTGTAAAATACTTTGAATGTATAAAGGGAAGTTCTAACATTTTGAGAAAAAGGTTAGAAAAAGAAAACAGAACAAAAGGCTGAGCATAGCAACAAAATTAGCAAATGCCAGCTTACCGATGGCATCACATTTCCAGCGACCACGGCCTTGGCCAAAGCATGTGCAGTTCATCATGTAGCCCTGGTCATGACGCTTCTCGAAGGTCTCATTCACGTCATATGTCTGTCCATTCACAACGCACTGGTCTGAAATATGCAGAATTTTTTGAACGTGTTTATGATGACATATTTTGTATTTATTGTATTTCACGATGTGTCGTGTCCAGAACTACTTTTTTGTTTTTCAAAAATCACCAGTATATTTGTAAGATAAGTGTATTTGGGAACATCTAATGACCTTTGAGCTGAGTGTGGGAAATGCAGTTCCACTCTCCACGTCCATTGCCCTGGCACGTGCAGCGCATCATGTGACCAAGTGTGTCATGGCGCTTGTCCCACTCGTCACCCACGCGGTACATTACATCATTCACAGTGCAGACTTCCTCATGAGCTGGAATAAAACAAAGAAAGGGAATTTATGATTGCGTTAAAAAACCAAATACTTATAACAAGGACTTCTATTCATAATGCATGTAATGTTCGGTGTCCATTCTGATCTCATTCTCCCTGGAACAAAGCCAGGAATCATGTCTGTGTCTGGAGTGGAGCCAGGCTTAAAACCCTGACAAGGGCGGACCCCATAGATCCAGTCAGCGGAGCCACAAATCAGTACCACATTACATGGTCTTAAAAAATTCAACTCCCTTAATGGCTCTTAAATACAGCTCGAGAACTCATTTGCAGGCCACTGAGTGTCATGGCCCGAGCACATAAATGACCAATTAAGGCCAAAAAAGCTATTACTGTCTATAAAACCTGACTTCAGCTGAATGCATTAAAAAGAACCAGTATATTTAAACAGATAACAACCCACAGTTATACTCCTACTGGCACACAGAGTACATGAAAACTGTAAAAATGCGATCTTTATGTAGCTATGTGCTGAAATCTTCGAGTATTTACAGTATACTCAAAAAGTTCAGTTTTGGTAACACTTTAGTTTAGGGTCCAGTTCTCACTATTAACTAGTTGATTATTAACACGCATCTTACTAGGATATTGGCTGTTTATTAGTACTTATAAAGCACATATTAATGCCTTATTCTGCATGACCATATTCTACATCCCATAACCCTACCTAATACCTAAATGTAACAACTATTAACTATTAGTAAGCAGTAATTAGGAGTTTATTGAGGCGAAATTTGTAGTTAATAGTTCATTAATAGTGAGAATTGGACCCTAATATAAAGTGTGATGAAAATTTTTATTCCTAAGCTACTAATATATTTCCACTATTACACAAAATGCTGGGTTAAAAACAACCTAGGTTGGGTTGAAAATGGACAAGCTCACCAGCCATGGGACAGAATCCGTATTTCCGCTCTCCATCATAGTCAGTAGTGGTACCACACCACTTCATCCCATCACGACGGCCATCAGATGTGCAGTCGGTGTAGTTGCGTCCATTATACTTGAATGGGAACTGGCACAGAGCGCCATTAGAGTTTCCTCCACGGGTCGTCACAAGCTCTGAAAGACCAAAGAAAGAACAATCAGACAAACCAAGAGTGAAAACTTGACCCATTACTCTACTAGTGATGCAAGCCACCATGTTTTATCTTGGTCAACCAGCTTTACTAGAAAGACCATGCAATGTGGCTAGGGTGGTCCAAACCAATTATGGACAAGTATAGACATTTCTGCTGGTTTAGGTTGGTCTATTCTGCAGGGAACATGAAGAAAGAGGCTCTGAAATGCACTTACGGTTCTTTCCGGTACAGAATGAGTACATGCCGTCACTGTCGTAGTCAGACGTGGTACTGCACCATAGCTGCCCATCGGTTCGGCCCTCAGAAATGCAGGAGTAGTAGGTGTTCCCACTAAAAACAAAGGGGAACACACATGGCCGCCCACCAGAGTTGCCACCATAAACCTGGGACTGTCCATCTGCGTAAATTTAAGAAAGGATAACATCAATCATTAGAAATGTCCCACCAATATTTTAAAAAAAAATTCTATAGTCATTCTCCAACTTTTTGGGAGATAATCAGTATGTGTCATTGGGTACAGAATGAGGGTCAATGGGTTGTCCAAAACAGGCCCTTTTCCTATAGCTCAAAGAGCAAAGCACAGCCCTAGCAATGCCAAGGTAATTGGAACGATTCCCAGAGAATGTACAAACTGGTAATATGCAAATTAAAAGCTTAGTAAGTCGCTTTGGATGAAGCGTATGCCAGATGCACAAAAGTAAACGTTTTTGCCATTTTATTCATAGAAATAGTAGAAATGGGTGAGAAAGGACTTGAACCTACATTAGTCACATGACCTCCAAGTTTCAACAAGGTTGTAAAGTAAACATGCACGTTAAGTTCTAAGAACTGTATAACACTGTAGTGTAGAAAATATCCCGAATTTAAACATCACCTTGCTCCTCGCAGCTGATTCCTCCTCCAACGCAAGTGCACAGCATTTCCTTGCTGCCCTGAGTTCTGATCCAGCTCATGCCATTGAAATAAGACACACCTGAATCGGTTTTACAGTTACCCTCCTCAAGAAGTTCAGACAGGACGTTGACTTGGTTCATCTCTGTTGAAACTCTATGAGCCATGGAAGAGCCAGAACCTAGTCACAAAGACAACAGAGACAAGCCGTTTAAGCTTATGGCCAAAAAAATAATAATAAATTGCCTTGTGGGAATAAAAATTCTAAATGGTTCCTTGTTGCTCTGTATTTTAAAGTAAGTGCACTTACGTGTACTTACAGTGCACTTACCTAAGAAAGTACTGGGTAATATAAGGTAAATACATGGGTTGCGGTTAGGTTTAGGTTCAGGGTTAGTACCTAGTTATTACCCAATTATTGTAAGTACTGTAATAATTACATAGTATGTACATGGGGAACAGGACTGTAAAATAAAGTGCTACTGGGTTCCTATTGGAATTTTTAATGAAATGTCGGATCAGTCCCACTGAGATCATGGGAAATATGATTCTATGATCCTACTGAAATTAATTAATTATTACTATCTGACAGCAGATTTTGCACATTTACCAATGGCAGGTGTTGCATGGGAAGCAGCATGTCTATCACACTTCCATTCTCCACGACCGTTGCCTGTGCAAAGACACTGCAGAGTGTTTCCATTGGAGTCAGTTTTGGTCCAGGTCTCACCAATACGATATGAGGTTCTGGTGTCCTGGTCATTACAGCGGTCTGGAAAAGACAATGCAAGACATGTAGTAAGTGGTAAGTGGAATATAACAAACATGGAGAAGCCTCTTTACTAAGAAACATTCATATCCATTCATCCCACCCTTTCTCTTCCGATCATCATGCTTGGCACAAGCTTGTTTAGGAAACACTTTCACACTATCACACTTCAGTAGGTCTTTATTTATGACCCATAATGAAGTGTTTTCCAACACTTTCCAAGCGGAACAGGTGAAGGAAGCCAAGATCTTAATAGTGTTTCTTCACCCACACCACTTCCTTTCACTGCAAGACTTCAACTTCAATAGCCCTGCAAACTAGTGCAGGCTGTAATTTTCCATGCGTATAATCCCATCCAGCTACAGGAAGCTTGCAGCTCTGCAGAGCTCATTGGTAATTACGAGGGTGTGTCATGTAAATAACTACAAATTCACGAAAGGAGATGGGAAATCGGATGGGGAAAATGTGTGAATGGGAAAAATGTGTGCTTTGGAGAAAAAAAAAAACAGGACCTTAGAAACAAGTAGGCGTCTACTGAGCAACAAACACAACAAAGAGGTGTTTTAGAAAATCTCTCACAAATTTCAAGTTTTTTTTTTTTTTTTTACTGATGTTGAAGATGTGCAACAGAAGCAAGCTAGTGCATGTAAACCTCACTCCCCTGACCTCAAGAGGCACACTAGTGAGTGACACTAGAGACTGCGGTCTTTAGCATCCTTGTTAGTGCGCCTACCTCCCACACCGGCAAACCCGGTTTGAGGCCCGCACAGAGCGGGGTGAGTAGGACCTGAGGGGTTACAATTGGTGCCGTGACCCGAATGGGAGTGAGGTTTAGGGGGGTGCGTGTAATGGAAGCAACTTACTTCTGGATGTGCAGGTGATGCGTCCGTTGCCCTCCCCCAAACAGGTGCAGTCCACTATCATCCATCCTTGATAGGGTTTTTGCCATGTCTGACCAACCACATATGAAGATCCTAGTGAGTCATCATAGCAACGCTCCGCTGTGAAGATACAGTAAATTTAGCATCTTGTTCTTACCACTCGGGTGTGGCATGCTAGCATGCCAAATTTCCGAAAACAGTCATAATCAACCAAGCAACAAATAAACAAAGCAACTAACAAACAAATAATAACTAAATCCACAAGTCATTGCCTATACATAACCTTAAATAAATGAATAAAATACATGCATACGCTTTCAAAGAAATAAAAATTAAGTGACATTTTAAAAATAGTCATGACTTAATCCCTTTTTTACAGCTGTTTGCAAACAACTTAAATATTTATCCAGAATTACAGGAATACCTATTAGTCTGCAAACTGTCTGCAAAGACAAATGCACTGGTAAACACTGTCTCACCAACGGGTTTACAGGTCCACTCTCCCTTTCCATTGCCAAGACACACACATTCAAGCATGTAGTCTCCAGTGTCGTGGGGTCGTGTCCAGGTGTCCCCGATTCTGTATGAATTACCTCCTTCATGGCAGCGATCTGTACAGAAAAAAAAAAAAAGAAAAGAAAAAAAGAAACTTATCAGTTTAGTAGAATAACGAGAAAAAAGAAACACTTTAATGTGAGCATTTTTTTAAATAAACATTTCATACTTTTATTTTATTTTATTGGACTTACTTGCGATGGTGCAGCTAATTTTGCCTTTGCCGGACCCAATGCAGGTACAGTCCCATATCATGCTATCCTTGGGTCGCTCGTAGGTCTCTCCGACTCGGTAGGAGCGCGCATTGAATTTGTCATAGCACGTCTCCTCAGCTACAGGTGCCATAAATGAGCATATAAACGACATATAACTTGATTTAAAAAATACTACAAATGTATTACTTAAATAAAGCTTCATAGCCTATTAAACACAGTTAGTTCAGCGCCGTGCGTAATTGCGCTGTCACAGATAAGCATTAGGAAAAAACGTAACCTTAATGTATCAAAGTTCAGAATGAAAGAGTATTAATCATAAAAACTGTCACCTGCAGGTTTGGATTTACACTTGACCCCTGAAGCCCCCTCACAAGTGCAGATGAGAGTGCTGTCCATGTACGGGCGCTCCCAGTTATCGTTCATCCTATAAAACCGACCATTGTCGTTGCATCCATCTAAAGTTAAAAAGACAAAATTAGCGTATATATTCCTATATACAACACCTATGTAGTCAACTTTTTTTCTTGTACAGTGGTCTGATTTATGACATGCCCTGGAAAGTTTGTTAGATTAGATTTTCTTTCTTCTTCAAATAAATAAGATGATGAACTTACTTTCATGGATGGCTAAACTCCTGGCTTCCTCGTAGACCGGGTCCAGACTGATTTGTTGCTGCGTTTGTCTTTTACTTTTCCCTGCAGATTTTGGCATACAGTGGACAGATCCCCCGATGCACAGCAGGAGCAGAAGCTTCTTTACTGAGATACGGGTCATTTTCACCCGTTAAGGAGAACAATATTGTGTGTGTGTGTGTGTGTGTCAATGTGCAGTATTTTCTGTTGCGCACTGAAGAGGAAGGCTCGGAAAGGTTCGCGGAGGCTGATTATCTTTGCGCACGTTTGTTTTTCAGCTGCCTTCCCCTGACTGTACTGAACCTCCGCCGTCCAGCTGATGTGGGACGAGTGCTCTTTTAAAGGGGGATTTTATCCAGCCCAGTGTGGAGAGAGAGAGAGAGAGAGAGAGAGAGAGAGAGAGAGAGAGAGAGAGAGAGAGAGAGAGAGAGAGAAAGAGTGTGTGTTTAGGGGCTTGAGGGGAGGGATCTCTCACCCTCTCCCGTCTCTGCGTGCGTAAATGTCGGGAAATCTGGCAAGACACAAGCATCACCTGCGCAGTCATAAACCCGCAGGTACTGTCATCTAGAGTTCACAATTTTCAGAGTTGAGCAAGTTATATTAACATTAGAAATATTTTAGATTATCTATATATCTTTATAAATGTGTATTTATAAAAAAAAAAAAAAAAAAAAATCAGTGTAGGCCTATCTATCTATTTTGAATTACAATCAAATTCATTTCATACCGTATTTCATTCATTTCAACAGTATTTCATACTGTTTTTCTTTGGTGTAGGCCTACTCTTTAAAATACACATGTAACAAATGTGCTATCTTTTCTCTTGTTTTTTAATTTGCTTAGCTTAAGATTTATCCTGGGGAAATAAAGAGAAAAGAGAGCAGAGCAATTCTGGGCATACTGCTTACCCATCATGCCTTGTTTTTTTTTATGAGTGGAAAATATGTGATATTGCTGATGCATGTTTTCGTCTAGCCTAGATGATTCTGGAAGTTACTGGGTAGAAAGGGAAATAGCTGTTAGCTACAAAAAGAAAAAGAAAAAAAGATTTAGTATTATGAGGCCTTCACAAAGTTCATTTACAGGAACTGATGTCCAGTGGTGTCCATGTCTAGGCATGCGACTCATTATATACTCTCAATGCCAGCGGTCTACTGCTGCAAGTTTGTTCAGTTTTGTCATCCAACTCTTTCCTTTTCACATCTGTGAAACACATCAGAAGAATTTTTAGGAATAATCCTTATAATCATTATAAAGTCCGTGAAATCTTGAGTGCTGCTGTCCTATAAGGTACTAAGACATTCATAAACTAAAATATTTTTCAGTTCAACTGTTTGCTAAAATTGTAAGCTAATATAATTTGTAACGGAAAAAAGGCTGCATTACATGAGAAAAAAACAGTAAAATACTTCATGCACAATTGACCAATCAGAATCAAGCATTCCACAGCATTCTACATGATAATATTTCAAGCATTCCACGTATTATTAACATTCAATTTAATGTGTTACTTCTGTGTGAAATTTACTAGCAATTTCTGAGTGAAAACTGTTTCTACACCATTTTTTTGTTCAGTGTATGGTGCCTTCTGTGTATGAAGTTGTCTCACACCCTATATTCAGTTACAGTAAAGCAGTGTTTTGAATCAGACTGTCTGAATCAGAAGAAAACAAGCACTCGCACAAACACCGCAGGCACGGAGCAAAGTCACGTCGACCATTTGACAAGTTCAAAAACCTCATGATTCAGAAGTGAATTGACATAACAGGCAGTGACTCAACGACAGACAGGTGAGCTCATCAAGACAGAGATATGGCCTCTACAGGATTTTGCCTCGAGCTGTTTTTTTTTTTTTCCCACTGCAATTTTTTAATGTATATGCTAAAGAATCAACAGAGGATTCGCTATTTAAACAAAATGTCATTGAGAAAGCCTTGCTCTAGTATATAGTTACATAACAGCGTGGATCTGTGTAGAGTTAGTTTAATATAAAGTCAGTGTGATTGGTGTGGGCAGTAAATCTAATCTGTAACACTTTGCTGAACTTTTCCCCTCAAAACTGATGCAAAACAGGTCTTCACTGACAGGGCTGCCTAACGTTCTCCAAAGGTTTACAAGCCTGCTGTTTCATCAAGTGCAACAAGATATTTTGTTCATTAAAGCAATTTGCCTCCCATTCCATGTGTAGATGTCACAATTCTTTAGAATTCATGTTCAACTCATATAGAGTTTAAAATCTAACCCTGTACAGTCTGGGGTTTTCGCGGTTGTGGATCTAAAACAAAAATATAAGATCCAAAATAGTCAAAGCACTTTGAAAAATACTGTACTCAATAGTCAATAGTCAATACTGTACTCAAAAATACTCAAGCTCGTTATTGCAGGATGGATTCTGATTGGCTGTCAATGTTTTTATTGTTCATCAGCTGGATAAAATCATTCTGAAAGTAATACCTACGATATAGATTCTCTGTGCCGTTATCGTTATAGCTGTGGTGTGACCTTGTGAACTCTGCTATTTTTTATTATTGATAACGATTTTTAGAACTATATCATTATCGTTATCTTTATAGTTATCATTCTTGGTGCCAACAGGTCTTTACTTTTTACAACTGATGAACAATAAAAACGTTGACAGCCAATCAGAATCCATTCCGCTTTAAAGGGGACCTTTTTCACAATATGTACAATAAGTCTCTGGTGTCTCCAGAATGTGTCTGTGAAGTTTCAGCTCAAAATACCCCACAGATAATTTATTATAGCTTGTCAAAGTTGCCACTATTTGGGTGTGAGCAAAAACATGCCATTTTTGTGTGCCTTTAAATGCAAATGAGCCGCTGCTCTCTGCAAGCTTTCCAGAAGAGGGCGGAGCTTTAACAGCTCACACTTTGGTTGCTCAACAACAACAAAGCTGGAGAATCTCACGCAGCCAAAATGATGATTGTCAGTAATGGTGCCTTACATTTATCAAACCGGAGTCAGACAACTTTTACAACTTTTAGAATGCACCTGGAGGTTTCTGAATGGTTAGTGGATAAATTTATGTAGTTGCTGTGGAGTTGATTCAACTCATCGACTAGCATGTGCCGTCATGTTAATCTTTTGTGCAAAACCCGTATGGATGCCCACTATACATAGCATACTTGTTTGCTAAACAGAGCCATACACACTAGGCTAACATTTATGTGCTATCAAATGCTGTTAATGGTCTAATATTTTCTCCAAAATATCGCTTGGATAGACATGCTCCTTTTTTAGCAATTGAGCTTGCCAGGGTCAACTTGCAGGCTATCTAAGCTAACGAGATTTTAAATAGTGTTCTGTGCTCGTCTGTGCAGCCAACGGTTGGCATGCTTTGCTCAAACTTTTGCCATGGCCTTAGAACTAGTAAACCGTTGTCGCTTGCAAAAACAAAATGGCGGCGCTGTGGGTGGAAACATGCAGATTAAGGGGTGGTAATATTATAATAAGATCCCCTTCCTACATCACAAGGTGAGCGAAATCCGACCGGCTTGTTTTTTTACATGCTTGCAAAGAAAGGCTTGCCAAAACATAGTTACCAGGTTGTGCTTTTTCAAGATTTCTGGGTTGGTAGATGCACTGGGGACCCGACTATAGCACTTAAACATGGAAAAAGTCAGATTTTCATATATGATATGTCCCCTTTAAAGAGCTCGAGCATTTAAAACTGCAAACGACAAAACTCAGTGCGTGCTTATAATAAATAGAGTGTTATCGTTCTTTGGTGTGGACGCTAATATAGTTATCGCTACGGTTATCTATAGTTATTGTTCTTGGTGTGAACAGGCCTTAACAATGATGTAAGTGCACAGTCACAGATATAATCCAGAACACCTTGCTGACATTCTCCAAGACTCCCAGACGGGCTATATGCTTCTCTTGCCCTCAAATTACTCTTTCACATTGCCTGAGAGAAAATTCATGAATACTATTGTAATTGGTTGTAGTTTTGCAGTTTTCTGCAGTAAGTAACTGAATCAGTCCTAGCCAAATGTGAGATGGGCCATCCCTTCTTGACCATTATTTGAAGTGTTATTAACTGCTTGTTTAAATTATTTCTCAGTTAAAGCATTGCCAAATGAAATATTACAGATTTGAATTTGCCAAGCCATCTGAAAAATGCTCAACACTTAACAGCTTTGTTCACCACATTTTTCATATTCTGTTGGCAACAGAAGTATGAGTACTTAAGTATGATGTACATAATGGTTAATGCAATGCACAAACCCAAGAACTCTCAGTTCCATGATGAAATATCTCCACCCAGAGTTCACCCCTGTTGTACCAGTGCTATTGCCCCCTTTTGTCAGCCATGGTTTTACATATTTTAACACTGTCAAAGGGTTATGGAGGTGATGGTAATTTGTATAGATGTTCAACTTAGTTGTAGGTTCTTTTGTCAATTTCCCCATCACTTAACAGCATATACACTGAACAAAATTATAAACGCAACACTTTTGTTTTTGCCTCCATTTTTCATGAGCTGAACTCAAATGTCTAAGACTTTTTCTATGTACACAAAAGGCCTATTTCTCTCAAATATTGTTCACAAATCTGTCTAAATCTGTGTTAGTGAGCACTTCTCCTTTGCCGAGATAATCCATCCACTTCACAGGTGTGGCATATCAAGATGCTGATTAGACAGCATGATTATTGCACAGGTGTGCCTTAGGCTGGCCACAATAAAAGACCACTCTAAAATGTGCAGTTTTACTGTATTGGGGGTGTCCTGGGGGGTCCGAAAACCAGTCAGTATCTGGTGTGACCACCATTTCCCTCACGCAGTGCAACACATCTCCTTTGCATAGAGTTGATCAGGTTGTTGTTTGTGGCCTGTCGAATGTTGGTCCACTCCTCTTCAATGGCTGTGCAAAGTTGCTGGATATTGGCAGGAACTGGAACACGCTGTCGTATACGCCGATCCAGAGCATCCCAAACATGCTCAATGGGTGACATGTCCGGTGAGTATGCCCAGAGTATGCACTGAGTATGCACTTGCCCACTCAAGTTGGTTACCACGACGAACTGCAGTTAGGTAGAGACCCCGATGAGGACGATGAGCATGCAGATGAGCTTCCCTGAGACGGTTTCTGACAGTTTGTGCAGAAATTCTTTGGTCATGCAAACCAATTGTTGCAGCAGCTGTCCGGGTGGCTGGTCTCAGACGATCTCAGAGGTGAAGATGCTGGATGTGGAGGTCCTGGGCTGGTGTGGTTACACGTGGTCTGCGGTTGTGAGGCCGGTTGGATGTACTGCCAAATTCTCTGAAACGCCTTTGGAGACGGCTTATGGTAGAGAAATGAACATTCAGTTCACAGGCAACAGCTCTGGTGGACATTCCTGCAGTCAGCATGCCAACTGCACGCTCCCTCAAAACTTGCGACATCTGTGGCATTGTGCTGTGTGATAATACTGCACATTTTAGAGTGGCCTTTTATTGTGGCCAGCCTAAGGCACACCTGTGCAATAATCATGCTGTCTAATCAGCATCTTGATATGCCACACCCGTGAGGTGGATGGATTATCTCGGCAAAGGAGAAGTGCTCACTAACACAGATTTAGACAGATTTGTGAACAATATTTGAAAGAAATAGGCCTTTTGTGTACATAGAAAAAGTCTTAGATCTTTGAGTTCAGCTCATGAAAAATGGGAGCAAAAACTAAAGTGTTGCGTTTATAATTTTGTTCAGTACAAGATTTAAAATCTTTTTTTTTTTTAAAGAAATTAATAATTTTATTCAGCAAAGACTCATTAAAGGTACACTATGTAACTTTTGGCCCTTTAGCTGTTAAAAAAACTGCTGGCATTTTTGCAGAAGAACATTGTTTTGGTTCGGCTCTGTGTGACTGCGGAAGAACGTCGTTTTTTCTCATAACTAAAAAAAGATAGTGGGCTTACCATAGTGAATCAGGGTAAGACAAAAACACATTTTGTAAGAAAGATCGATGATGTATTGACTCATTATTTAAATTTTGTTAATTTTGAAGAAAAAAGTTACATAGTGTACCTTTTAAATTGATCAAACGTTACAGTACAGACTCTTTCAAATAAATTCTGTTCTTTTGAACTTTCTGTTCATCAAAGAATCCTGAAAAAAAATTGTATCATGGTTTCAATGAAAAAATATTAAGCAACACAACTGATTTCTACATTATTACCACAAAATCAGCATTTCAGAATGATTTCTGAAGGATCATGTGACGCTGAAGACTGGAGTAATGATGCTGAAAATTCAACTTTGCATCACATGAAAAAATTACATTTTAAAATATATTAAAATAGAAAAAAGAAAAAAAATTGTAATAATATATTCACAATATTACTGATTAATATATCTTACCGATCCCAAACTTTTGAACAGTATGACAGATGACAATTTCTTGTCTAAGTTGGTGATTCAGAATAAGCTGGAAAGTGGACTAGCCATTATGCTGATGGCTGTGCTATACAAGACAAGAAAGAAAGCAAGAATGTATGACAAATAAAATTTAAAATTTGTTTGGAAACAGTTATGAGAAGTTATGAGAAGTGCAACAATAATAAGCTTGAGCTTTGAGCCAGACCCGGCATTGTGAGGAGACTTTGGAATCTTGTCCGACACCCACATATGTCTGCGAGGTGAAGTGATTTTCCATGTTCTTTCAGGAAGGAAGGGTCAGCGATCCACTCACCTAGGCAGAGTCACACATTTTTTTTGACCATTAAATCACTGGAGGAGTCTCTGTTGTTTCTAGAGTTCTGTGAATGTAGATTCTGTGTGAACGCCTGACTGGCTAAATATGATATGAGAAAATATACAAAAGAGCAGAATAACTATCATTTATCATGCAAAATTCTGACATCTCTGTATGCAATTCGATTAGAAATGACTATTAGATTATCCTAATCCCCAAAGACCATCATTTTTGAAAGAATTTTCGAATTTTTAAAGTGGCAGCTCTCCCAAAAACAAAAATTCCGTCATCAATTACTCTCATATCGTTCAAAACTAAGACTTTTTTGTTTATCTTCAAAACACAAATTAAGATTTTTTTTTTTAAAAATCAGATTTTTCCATTGAATGTCTATTCACCAAAAACATTCATAAAGAGATCGTAAAAATAAACCCATATAATTTGAGTGGTTTAAGAGACACGATCACTTCAAATGATGAAGAGATTTAATTTATGCTTTTATTCACATATAAACATTGATCAGCGAACATACAGTACATAGAGCACTCAAATATGATAAACGGAGGCTTAACTGTACTTGCTTGACATACTTCCTTGATCCCTCAGATTACATTAAAAATATCCTCATTTGTGTTCCAAAGATTAAAGGTAGGGTAGGCAATTTCGGAGAGGCTAGCAATAGCAAGCTAGCTTTGAAAGCATAAGATCCAACCCTCCCTTCAAAGCATCTCCAAAGCCACACCTCCTTCTAATCACATGAATGCGTACAGCAGAGTCTGCAAAGCGTCACAAAACGAGAGACGGTGTTAAATTACCTTATGTCTCGAAGCACATTACATTACAATAATTATAAACATAAACAACGTACAGAGCTCTTACTTGTACCACCTGACTGCTGCAGATTCATTTTGGCATTGATAGTGTTTTATTAAAGAAACACATAAATCCGAGTTTGAGGATGTGAACAGCTCCGAGTACTGTTGAAGATGGCTGCTGTTTGTTTGTGGCGCTCGGTGATTGACGTCTGTCTACAACTCTGAATAGCCTTACAAAATGCACTGATGACGTGTGATGTCTGCGCGAGCAGGGTGCGCGGAGGTATGGAAATACATATGCTGACAGGCAGGTAGGACATTGTATCATAGCATTCGGACCAAATGCAATGATTGGATGAATATTTTTTGATCCTAAGACTACCACAGAAGATTTATGTACATTTTTTTCATATTTAGACCTTCTATTATTGATGCTATCAGGATGTGAAGAGAGTTTCAACCAATATAACAAAAAGCGTGGAAGAAAAAAAAAAGGCCTACCCTACCTTTAACGAAAGCCTTATGGGTTCAGAACAGCATGAGGGTTAGTAATTGATGACAGAATTATAATTTTTGGGTGAATTAACCCTTAAATTCAAACAACATCTCGTTCATTGTAATTTCATAATTGTATGCAAATCGAAGAATGAGTTGACTTTGTTTTATGCAGACAGCAGGAGACAAATTTCGATAGAGCTTAAATTGCATTTAAATTGCACTCTCTCCACTGTTTAAAATGCTCAAACAGCAGTGCAGTGATCTTCATACGAATCTGCACTTTCATGACGTAACGCTGCTTTGACTGTCAGGAAGAAGTCTGCTGCGGAGTTCGTTTCAGTGCAGGCTCAGCAAAAGAGCGCATCGAGGGCCAAAAAGGAGGCGCTCGCGAGTATCCTTCTGAAACCTAAAATGACAAATGGGACACCCTACGGTCTCATGGACTTAACTGACATGACAACAGACAAGCAGCAGCCAATGTAAGTCCACAAGACTGTAAATACATATATGATGTGTGCCATTTGGGACAAGGCCCTTATAGTCTCTGCACTTTACACTGCGAACTACACTTGAGAACCTTCACTTCCATAATATGAAACGGTTATATAAAAGTGATATCAATGTTTTATGTCATCACTTCTCATTTGTGGTACATTGTGGTTGAGATATTTTCATGCCAGGACCAGGTGGGAGTACATTTACGGTCAGAGGAATAAAGCCTGCGAGACACTGTCAACCCTTTTAGAGGATGTTTGTACCAGATTTCTTTTAAATGTAATAGATATGTTTCCATGGAGTCTCTGTAGACAAACACAATGTTTAGCCAGAAACCATTGAGTCACATAGATGGCCTAAATTACTGTTAAATGCCAGATGTTACTGCAATTAGTATATAAAAGACAAAAACAACTTCTTCCATATATCGAAAATACACTATTCACCCAGGATAATCTGTCTTTTTGTAGATTCTCTTTTTGCAATATATATTGTAATGGTCTCTCTTATTCAGTTCTGACTTTGTCCAGTCAAAAGAAAACACTCAGATTGTCTGAGTTATGGATATTTTGGTCTTTCTCCATTAAAATAGATAGAAGAATCTTCATTTGTATGACTAGAAATAGCATTTCTGAGCTATTCCCAAGATGGTAAATTGATTAAAAAATCAAGCTTAATGACTTAATTTCACATTGTGTAATAAGGATGAATGATCTTCTGCTTGCAGTTATAAAATGCAGTCAAGTGAGGTATTTTTTTAACTTTCTTTACTTCCAGAGAAGGTTTTTGCTCTTGAAAAGTTTGTCTTGACTAGTCCTTCTCTTCTTCCTGTCCGCCACTTATTCTTTCTCTCACTCTTCCTCACTCTTCACCTTCAAGTGAAAATTGTTTTACATTCACCCACAGAATTCCGGTTTCTCCATACTAATCTCACAGAACGCCACTTCGCCTCATCCAGCTCATGTTGGGCTGACGAAGCTTTGACAACGTGCTGGATTCCACATAAACACGATGCTCCACTGAACCAGTTCCTGTTTGCCGGGACACTCTATGGTGAACGGACGGCCAAGCCTGGTGGTGGCGAGACCATGTTATCCTCAGGGAAACTCAGGGAAACTCAGTGACTCAGCGTTGGTGCTCAGGTAGACATGAGTGTGTGTTTGTTGACGGTGTGTGAATGGTGACGGTTGTTCAGTCACTCAATAGTGTCGGCAACGCTCTTGACCTCCAGACCACTCTTGTCTTTGCAGACGGTTGGTTTTTATGATGTCTCTTGTTTCTTGTGTTATGATGTCTGTGAGAAATAATGTAGCCTTTCTTAGGTCATCTGCAAGTTCACCAATAAACACCCAGATCAGTTAATCAATAACTGTCATTAAAACAAAGAGAAATAATGGTTTGATTTTTTATGAAGCTCATTAAGACTTAAAATATGCTACTTGAAGTGCATGCACTAAAAATAGGCTAAATCACTATTATTTACCAAACGATATAAATCACAAAACTCCGAAATTTATTTTTTGCTCTTCCAGGTTAATTTCTAGGTCAATGGGCTTTTTAACTCTTTCCCTGCCAGCGTGTTTTTTTTTTTTTTTTGATAATTTTCCAGAATATTTTGTTGTATGAATATCTGATCATGCAATATATAAAAAGAAAGAACAAAGCCTCTGATTTAAAAAAAAAAAAAAAAATGCATTCTTTCTTTTATTAACACTTGAATGTGGGTAACTCATAACAATGCAAAACTTTGAACAAAAAGCTGAGAAAATCAAGACTATAACATGCATTAGCAATGCTTTTATCTCTTGTTTATGCTCCTTTTTTGCCTGTGTTTTGATCCAGAGATTCAGTACTCTTTCAGAAGATGCGTAATAGCGGCTTCTATTGTATAATTAGTTAATGGGTTTTTGGTTAAATGCCTGAAATAAAGTCTGTGGTTAACACAAGATCAAGATATTTTTACATTTTATTCTACGACATTTACGTGTCTTGAAAAAGACGGCTGCTAACAAATGGCTAAATAGGACTACTGAGGTTGTCAAGGACTTTAAACATCATCACAAACTTTACAATTATAGATTTAAATAAAGATTCGGAAGTTATCGGAAGCTTAGTGGCGGATATGTTGAAGTCGTGCGACAGTGGTGTAGTACTTTAAAGCCTAACTTTAGCTTTTTACTTCTGTGTTTAGGCATGAAAATATTTGTGAAGATTATCTTGATGAACAAAACATGTAAGAGTCATAAACTTTTGTTGGTCACAGAGCTTTTTTTTTGCAATAATACAAAAGCCAATGGCTCCTATTGGCTCTTTATCGCGAATATATATATATATGTATATATATATATATATATATACATATATATATATATATATATATATATATATATATATATATATATATATATATATGTATGTATATACACACACACACACACACCTTTTCATGCCTCAAATAAAATATCTGAACTGTTAAATTTTTCCTCATGCTCACCACTGCTGGTAAGACTGTATCTGGTTAGTGCAAACTAAGTGTTTCTCAAATGATTCTTGACCTATTATGGAAACCTTATTAGCCTGGCAGAGCAGGTTATACTAAAGTCATGAATCACACTATCATCTGCACACCGAAAATGCTGGGACCGGGGGTGAGGGGTCATGTAAGAGGGGTCATTTCCATTGTAAGGTGATTGCAAGACTTCAAATTTCAGTCAGCACACCTTAGTGAAGTCTAAACAGTGTCTGGAAACTGGCAGGACAGGGTGGGACTTGAACACACACACAGTCTCTCTCTGCAGGTACAGGGTGAGAGAAGTAATGAAATAGCTGCCTCTACAAGACCCGGGAGGTGCTGTTTGCTAAGGTGTCTGACTGGTTTCTTTTTTTACATCTCATGCGACCACTAAAATGTCTGAATCACACTGTGGTTCTACAGTAGTTTTGTTCTCTACTGACCCCAGTGTAGTGAAATATACTTTATATTTGCATAGAAATACAATCTCTTAACCACATTGTCTTAAAATCAGACACTAGCAAAAATGCTACTTATAACAGGTGGGATGTAGACCAAAAATGCAGCAGAGATTATCTAAATGCAAATTATAAAGTGCAACTATATAATTGTGCATAGTTAGGATGGAAAAATGAATAGGCATATCATCTTTTAAAAGAGAGGAGAAAACATTTCCCTTATCTTTTGTTGTTGACGTCAAAGGCTGTGCATCTTTATCATCTGTATCTAGACCTAGTAAAATAAAGTGAATGTGAATATGGAAAGGTTGCTTAACATCTTTGAAAAACAAGGTGACTACAATGTGTTTTATGAGATGACAACAACATGAAACAGCGAAATTCAAGAGACATTTAAAAAAATGAACACTACTTTTGCATATAGTTTGGCCTGTGCAGTTGATGGTAATATGAATACATTTTATGTTTGATTTTTTTATAGGGATGCACGATATATCGGCCACCAAATCAACATCGGCCGTTTATTTTTAATGTTATCATTATCAGCCTGATAAGAAAATTTGGCCGTTATATTAAAGCCGATAAATAATGGATTATTTATTTCAGCTGAGACACTTCAGATGCACACTGTCCACCATTATAGTTTTGAATTGCTTGAAATATGATTGAAATCACTTCAAAAAGAAAAATACAGTTAAGTAAAGTCTGTCATATAGGCTACATAAGATTACAATGAGAACATTACAATTGTGTGCTTGTGGCATGGCTTTTAATGGGGAGACATTTGTTTTTGTAATCAGGCTCAAAAATTGTATAAAAATTTTGATTTAGATTTATCAGCCAATTATCGGTTATCGGTATTGGCCAAAATTTCATATCGGTGTATCCCTATTTTTTTATGATAATCAAGTTTGGTACTAAACCAGATAAGAACCACTGTCTGACGATACATAAAGATATATTTCCCCCAAATTATTTACAAAGCATTTACAATTCGGAGTCAATATTTTTTACCAGACAAATTTTAGAAAAAATAAAGTTTACGACTGGCACACTGCCTGTTATATACATTAATAATAAAATTTTGTGTGTGTGATATTTTTAGCTATATACAGTGACCCAAAAAGATATTTGGACGCCTAACCACACTTACATGACAATAATGTATTAAAAACCTTTGCATTTTTTGTGACACCACTGTCAAATTTTTCACACAAACTCTAATTTTTTTCTAATATAGTGCATATATTTAGAGAAATGCTCCCCTCTAGAGTTCATTTCTCTAGTGAACTACCATGCTGTGGACACTAAATGACTTGCCTGAGGTAAATGTGATGCTACGTGAGATATTACTCTCAAGCTGTTTTATTGATGTCTTTTTGCAGTTGAAACACTGGATAAGAGATAAAACATAAACATATCTATGCATAGATCAACTGTTCATCTTCTTCTGCACTTTTTCCTGTTGTGGCGGTTAGCAAAACAGCATTGCATTACCACGTGCGCCCCCTTCTGGATCGGAGTGTGGATCGCTTGTGACTAACTATTCGTCGTCTGACTGTATGCACAGTACGGACTCAGGATGAATACATGTACCGTTACAACCCTAGCCAAAACGCATAAAAACTTTTACGTTTTTAGTTGAAAGCCATGTCATGTAAATGGACCCTTAAATGTCTGAATGTTATTTTAAAAGAGCATTAGCACAAACACTTTTCCCATTTCACAAAAATAAGGGTTTTTTAGGTGTTAAATGATTATACAACAGATATACCAAACATTTTTGGACACTCTGTGGTTGTGAAATGCACTAATATAGTCAATGAGGGTGATGGAGAACTGACTTAATTCTGTACATCAACTATCACTATGAGAACTCTGGGTTAAAAGTCATTGCAAAAATGGCTCAGAAATGACAGAGAGAGAAAAGAGAAAAGCATAATTTGTCTGCAAATGCCAGTTGGTTTGATTTTCTTTTTTTGTATCCAATGCTTTCAGTTTTACGTATAGTGGATGTGTCTAAATACTTTTCAAGGCCACTGTATTGTTATATATAAACACAGTAATTAACAATATCTAAATATAATCATTTTCAGGGGCGTAACAACCATTATAAATTATAGAAAGGTCTAAGTTTGTCCCCTCAATAATTTTTTTTTGAGTCATGCATTCAAGCCCCCCACACACATTTTTCAAATAGTCCTTTATACGCCCTCATTTTAAATTGTAATATACAACTTAGATTTCATCATTATGTCTTATAAGTATCATAGATGATGAAATCTACTCGCCAAACAATTCTTTGTTAGTTAACACCGTCTACTCTTGCTATCCTTCCTGATGACTGTGGTCTCTCTTTATTTGGCAACATCCAGGTCATTTTGCCCAGACCAGGCCACAGTTTCATACCCATGCGATGTTGATTTAGTGAATGATGATAGTATGACCCGACCATCCGCTGGTACTAATAGCGTTCTCTGTTCTCCAAATGTACAGACACACACACAGGTTGGGGTGAAAGAGACATGCCTAAAATGGGCAAAGCTGTCTGTGTTTTCTCTGCTAGCCAAGAGCAAAAATGTCCTGAGTCATCACATCCAACCAAAGGCAAGTTAATGAACGCTCTGCTAATAATCTTTTCAGTGACCCTCTAGTTGAAGCTGTATTAGTGCTTGTCATCTAAAGCAACAAAAGTTTATTTGTATGGCCAATCACAAAAGCATGTTTTAAGCATAAATGTTGCAAATCAAATCACAGAAGGGCTGACAAAACCATCTTTAATGGTTACATTCAGAAAGATTACAATTACCCAGAAATCTTACTGCATTAACTGGAAATGAATGCTTTATTACATCCAGTCAGACAAGCCAAAAGAGCCAAGATTGTTCACAGCTGAGCAAACTCAGCTTTTCATCATTTATCTTCAGGACAATTTGTTTCAGATGTCATTTCTATCTGTAGGTGACGTAACCCAACAGCTGTACATTTGTGTTGTGGACGCCCTAGTATTTCAGCTTCCAGACTATTTACAAATGAGATAATCAGCTTGTTTGAGGCTTGATCCTAAAAACTTCAGTGTGTTTATCTGGAGAACAAAATTTAAAGGATAGCAAACTTTAGACCAAACGCAAGATCATTGAAGACTTCAGTGAACATGAAACACTTGTTCCCTGAAGTTAACCTTGTTTACAGCACATTTTCTCTGATAAATAGCCAGTCTTCATACATGACTAATTTGAAATAAACAAATATTAACTTAAGGACCACACAAAATGCTTGAAAGTAAGGTTTAGACATCCGAATCTCTTCTAGCCAAAAACATGAAAACAATTTGTACCAAACACATGCTCGGCTGTGATTCATCTAATCGTGGAAACAAGTACTTACAGTACACCAATTTAAAGACAGTCTCCCTGCATGAATCTCCTTTCTTAAGGCACTGAACCCTCTCTCTCTCTAAAACTGTGTCACACAAAGCTATAATCTTTGTTAACAGCCCAGAACTTTTAACTCTTGGGCAACCAGAACCCAAACATGATAACAGCATTGGCCTTATCCACTATATTTTTAACATACGTGTGGCACAGCCTTTTGTAACTTGAATGTTCGAGGCTTCTGGTGTCATTTGCTTCCTGTTATTTTACCTTTTCAAAAACAGTCTGTTATGCTGCTTGATAACTGGCATTTGTTCTATTATTTTAAATCAATCATAAACACTCTGGTTTGTAGCACAAATACTTTTACCATTTACTGCACTTATTTCTCTAGTTATTTACGTCTTGCACATTCAAAGAAAATAAGTTCCACATTGCAAAATAAGGTGGATATTGAGTGTATGCTTCTTCACAATGCTTAAATGGTTACATATACAGTATCTCACAGAAGTGAGTACACCCCTCACATTTTTGTAAATATTTTATTATATCTTTTCATGTGACAACACTGAAGAAATGACACTTTGCTACAATGTAAAGTAGTGAGTGTACAGCTTGTATAACAGTGTAAATTTGCTGTCCCCTCAAAATAACTCAACACATAGCCATTAATGTCTAAACCGCTGGCCACAAAAATGAGTACACCCCTAAGTGAAAATGTCCAAATTGGGCCCAAAGTATCAGTATTTTGTGAGGCCACCATTATATTCCAGCACTGCCTTAACCCTCTTGGGCATGGAGTTCACCAGAGTTCACAAGAGCAGACAGGTTTTCACTGGAGTCCACTTCCACTCCTCCATGACGACGTCACGGAGCTGGTGGATGTTAGAGACCTTGCGCTCCTCCACCTTCCGTTTGAGGATTCCCCACAGATGCTCAATAGGGTTTAGGTACCCTCAGCTTCTTTAGCAAGGCAGTGGTCGTCTTAGAGGTGTGTTTGGGGTCGTTATCATGTTAGAATACTGCCCTGCGGCCCAGTCTCCGAAGGGAGGGGATCATGCTCTGCTCATTCATGGTTCCCTCAATGAACTGTAGCTCCCCAGTGCCGGCAGCACTCATGCAGCCCCAGACCATGACACTCCCAACACCATGCTTGACTGTAGACCACAAGACATGGTTCCAGTAATCCATGTCCCATGTCCAGTGAAAATGTCTAAATTTGGCCCAATTAGCCATTTTCTCTCCCCGGTGTCATGTGACTCGTTAATGTTACAAGGTCTCAGGTGTGAATGGGGAGAAAGTGTGTCAAGTTTGGTGTTATCGCTCTCACTCTCTCATACTGGTCACTGGAAGTTCAACATGGCACCTCATGGCAAAGAACTCTCTGAGGATCTGAAAAAAAAGAATTGTTGCTCTACATAAAGATGGCGTAGGCTTTAAGAAGATTGCCAAGACCCTGAAACTGAGCTGCAGCACGGTGGCCAAGACCATACAGCGGTTTAACCGGACAGGTTCCACTCAGAACAGGCCTCGCCATGGTCGATCAAACAAGTTGAGTGCACATGCTCAGCGTCATATCCAGATGTTGTGTTTGGGAAATAGACGTATGAGTGCTGCCAGCATTGCTGCAGAGGCTGAAGGGGTGGGGGGTCAGCCTGTCAGTGCTCAGACCATACGCCGCACACTGCATCAAATTAGTCTGCGTGGCTGTCGTCCCAGAAGGAAGCCTCTTCTAAAGATGATGCACAAGAAAGCCCGCAAACAGTTTGCTGAAGACAAGCAGACTTAGGACATGGATTACTGAAACCATGTCTTGTGGTCTGATGAGACCAAGATAAACTTATTTGGTTCAGATGGTGTCAAGCGTGTGTGATGGCAACCAGGTGAGGAGTACAAAGACGAGTGTGTCTTGCCTACAGTCAAGCATGGTGATGGGAGTGTCATGGTCTGGGGCTGCATGAGTGCTGCCGGCACTGGGGAGCTACAGTTCATTGAGGGAACCATGAATGAGCAGAGCATGATCCCCTCCCTTCGGAGACTGGGCCGCAGGGCAGTATTCTAACATGATAACGACCCCAAACACACTTCCAAGATGACCACTGCCTTGCTAAAGAAGCTGAGGGTACCTAAACCCTATTGAGCATCTGTGGGGTATCCTCAAACGGAAGATGGAGGAGCGCAAGGTCTCTAACATCCACCAGCTCTGTGATGTCGTCATGGAGGAGTGGAAGAGGACTCCAGTGAAAACCTGTCTGCTCTTGTGAACTCTGGTGAACTCCATGCCCAAGAGGGTTAAGGCAGTGCTGGAATATAATGGTGGCCTCACAAAATATTGACATTTTGGGCCCAATTTGGACATTTTCACTTAGGGGTGTACTCATTTTTGTGGCCAGCGGTTTAGACATTAATGGCTGTGTGTTGAGTTATTTTGAGGGGACAGCAAATTTACACTGTTATACAAGCTGTACACTCACTACTTTACATTGTAGCAAAGTGTCATTTCTTCAGTGTTGTCACATGAAAAGATATAATAAAATATTTACAAAAATGTGAGGGGTGTACGCACTTCTGTGAGATACTGTAGGTCCTATGAATATCCTATGAATATTGCTTTGTCTAAAAAATTACCAAACAAGGAGCTGAGCCTCTGCAAAAATCACAGCATTTTGATTCCTGATGTTATTCAAGTGCTATATGATTCTTAACAGATGTCCTATTTAATACAAACATGCAAGTTTTGGGGAAAAGCACTGTAGAAGGTTTAAAGCAGAAATGTGAAGCTCATAATCTTTCCATAAACAATGTGTTTTATTAAAGCTGATGTACTTTTAGTTGTTTCTGCCACTGGATAAAAAAATTAAAAATGGTAATTGCAGCTTTTTTTCTCACAATTCTGCCTTTTTCTCTCAGAATTGTGTGATGTAAACTCGCAGTTGAGAGTTATAAAGTCAGAATTACGAGATATAAACTCGCAGTTCTGAGAAAAAAAGTATTTTATCTCCCTCAGAATTGGACTCTATAACTTTATAAGATATAAAAACTTGCAATTGTGAGAAAAAAGGTAAGAATTGCGAAATGTAAACTCGCAACTGCTTGAAAAAAAGTGAGAAAAAAGTCAATCCTTTTGGACTTTTGGACTCGCAATTGCAAGTTTATATCTTACAATTCTGATAAAGTTCTCTAAAAAAAAATATTTTAAATTGTCTCCATACAATTCCTCTCTCCAAATAGTTCCACTGTAAATCCATCACTGTAAACACAATAATTCTTTATTTATTTATTTTTTACAAACTAGAGACAACTTTTTTCCACAGAATTTTACAAAAGTTGTATTGCACCTAGGTCATTCTCTAAGCAATTGCTATAAATTCATTACAAATGAAGACAAAACATTTGCAAGTTATATCATACTAAAAACAAATGGAGCAAAAAAAAATGGAGCAGTTTCTCAGTATTTGATCAGAACTGATTTGATCAGAATTATCGCTGTTTTTATTGTGAAATAGCTCAGCCTTTACTGAGTGGAATAAACTTTACAAAAAACATTGTGGCAATGGTAGATGGTATCAGATGGTACTGAATGAATATATGAGTACTATATACATGCATTTAGTTGGCACTCCATGGTACATGTCCAAAATTGTATTTCAATAAAAACCATGATGCAGTTTTTTCTTACTAAACCTATAGAGTAATTTACTCTGCATGGCAATGGTTCACTCCCTGGTGCCAAGCTAGTTTTTGCAGAATGTCAAATGCACATTCCAGTGCCATTTTCCCATTATACTCTTAAAGGTCACACTGAGTCCAGTGAATGCCTTGGAATGGTAAAGTTAGTAGGCTTTTGTTGCAGAGCATATTTGTGTTGAGCGATAACGGCATCGTATGAGAGCCAACGGCATGTTGAAAATAAAGCTTGACACAGGACACAGTATTTAACATGGGCCTGTTTTCTGGATTCAGTTGGGTTCAGGATCTCACCATAAATTCATCACAGTATTTTAGGAATTTAAACGTTCCGATGCTGCACGCTCGCACACTTCCAAAACAAAGCCAGTCATCAACCGCACCCTGGACTCTCCTTTTAACACAGGAACTCCAGAAGGACAAAAAAGGGGAAATGCAAACAGCAGTCAGCATGCTGGCTTTTGTTGGACTCTTAACGGTGGAGTGAAAGTTTCTCTCGATTGGAGCCGAGTCATTTTTGCTCTCCTCCACATGACTCAGTCTCCATCTGTCTGTGGGAGGCGCAGACCCGGTGCTAATTAAGGTATTTCCCAGCAACCACCACTCCTGTTTTGGGAGGGAATTACTGCAGGGACTTGTTTTGCATTTTGCATGAGTGTATTGCCAGACATTTTCCATATGTAGGTGCTTAATGATATTTCACAGGCACTATCTTCATAAAACTGTTCAAAAACTGTGCAGAGAACTCAATAATGATACATGTTATAGAAAAACAAAGTTGCCTGAGCTAATATTCATTCGAAACGAATATTCTAATAACGTCCTACTCTAACTTAAAAATGGCAGTTCTGTTAGATTTGTTGCTCATACAATTATATAAATATCATTTCATGCAAATGTAAATATTTCCTGTGTGCGTTTTCCAATCTTTACCAACTTTTGTCTAACTAATAGAATCTTTATGGAATCTGTTGGTGAACTGCAAGAAATGGCTTATTGGCAATTTAGAAAATATAAAAATATAGCTGCGAGCAGCAATTATCAGGGTTCAAGCATTTTACGACATTTAAGCCAATATGTAAAAAAGTATCATGTTTTATTTAGCATGTTTTATGTAACCACTTAAATCATAGAAGGAAAAGACCATTTACAGCCAATACAGGCAATTTACCATATATGGTTGTACCAATATATGGTTTTTAAAGCTTTTTAACAGTTATAGCGCCACCTATAGTCCAATCTCCATAAAAGTATGCATACTTCTTTAGAATCATGTGCAGCATGTGCTCATTTAATGATGCAAAGTTCTGAGTTTTTGTTTAGGAATGATAGGCTTTTGGGTAGACTTGGTAGACATGTCTGTTTTTTAAATGACCCTGTTATATACATCCAAAGGCCAAAGTTTTGATAACTATTGACCTAGAGAGTTCCAAGAATTGTGCCACAGTGGTTTTGTCGAGGTTAAGCAAAAAACCTAGGACTGCTTTGCCAAAGTTGGTTTTTGAAATAATCTCCAACATTTAACGAACGATTCGAAGGACAGAGGTGGTTTTAGAGGCAAAGTTGAACGCATCTACTGTTTTTTTTTTTTTTGGAACTATTGCTGGTGCTGTGATGTGTGTATCACTCCCGCTTTCTAAGGGAAGTGGGTCTTACATAACCTAATAAGCAGACTGAGTGCAAACAAGTCTGGTTTTGTTAGACGAGAGCCAAGAGAGAAAATAAATACTTTCCGTCTCTCCATGGTTTTTTAAAGTGTACAGTATGTATGCGTACAGTCAAAAAGCGATGGTCAAACCTCAGACAGCGACAACATTGGGTAAGACTGTATACTGGCAGGACAAGGCCGACCAAATAAGCCTGCAGTTTAATGTGGTTATGTGAGGTACAGTTTGTTTCCTCGGCCAAACAAAGAGCCGGAGAGGAGACACGGCCCATGAGCCACAAGCGGGAAGTGCCACGAGACTTCCAGAAGGTGTGACATCATCGCGGTTCAGTGCAGTAAAATTACCCAGAAGAACATTTAACCATTAAATGTACAGTCTCTTGTGTGCCTACTTTTTAAGTAATTCTATGGAAAACGTGAGACAAAGTCAATGCACAATTCCACTTGTTCATTCCGACACTTGTTTTTAAGGGAATATAATTCGCATGGTGGTACATTACAGTACAAAATGACCATGAGGTGTGTCTTTGTTTACCAAAACAGAGTCTGTAGACTAAACATGAAGTGTCATATGAAGGCATGTGCATGTAATGCATTGATTCAACAGCTTGCCACCAATATTTTTGTAAAGCATATTTCTCCCATGTCTAACAAGAGACTGCATTACTTAGTTACTTTTAATGGAAAGTAATACATTATGTAACATTTCCACTACTTTTTCTCATTTGGGCTGGGCTTGCTTATATTTTTTTTAATAACAAAAACAGTTGTATTTTTAGCAAATATTAAGGCCCTTTCACACCAAAAGTGAAATGAATAAGCCTCAGGCTGAAGGAAATGCATATTTACGCCTGTACAGTAGAGGGCGCAGCTCAAACAAACCTCTCAGCTGTGTTGCCATTCTGGATTAAAGAAGAATAGGATACAGGAGATGGAAGTTCAACACTCTTATTTCTAAATTTAATCTAAAATAATATTTTTTTTCTAATCTAAAGTTACGAAGAAGTAAGTTCCGTAAGTTGAATAGGGAAGGTGTAAGACGTAGCGTAAGCTACGTAAAACTGCAAGAGTTTTACACTTTCTTCGTACGTTAAATACGGAAGGCATCTGGCGGAAGCTAGATATTTTACTTCATAACTTGTTAAATATGGATATTTTTTTACACAAACGCATCACTTCGCTCCAGAAGGCCTTTGTTAACCCCCTGGAGCCGTCTGGAGTACACGTTTATGATGGATGGATGTGGATGGAATCACTTTCTTCAGCTAATACTTGTGAGCCCTGTTCACTGCCATTATAAAGCTTGAATGCGTCAGGATATTTATTAAAATATATCTCAGACTCCGAGTTCATCAGAAAGAAGAGAGTCATATACACCTAGGATGGCTTGAGGGTGAGTAAAGCTTAGGCTAATTTTCATTTGAAAGTGAACTAATCCTTTAATAAAGTGAGATTAAATGCATAAAGTATATTTGTGTAATTTAATATTGTTAATTATTACAGGTTTGCATACAATTCTGAGATTGCATTTCACTGTTTATATTCATTTTGAGGAATACTTTCATGCTTTCAATACTTTTATGTTTTTGTGCAAATGAGATGAGTAAATGCATGTTCACATTTAGTCTAGAACTACAATAACCATCATGTTCACACATCGTACACCTCTGTGCTTTATTTCTCTCAACATGGGGACAGGAGAGCTGTCAGTCAATAAATGTGAAAAAGTAACTTACTTTACTTGTTTGAAAAAATAACTTGTTGTAAATTGAAAAAGTTATGCGTTACTTTACTAGTTACTTGAAAAAGTAATCTGATTACATAACTTAAGTTACATGTAATGCTTTTCCCCCAACACCGTTCTTGAGTACTTATAATGACGCAAATTAGGCATCTTTTAGAGAACATTTCTCAACATTTCTCCATTCTCAATCATTAAATATTTTCCATATTTGTTTTAGATAGAAAAGTCAAGAGTTCTCAAACATTTCTCACCAAAATATATCTCAAGACCAGCAGATGGAATTTTTTTTTTATCTTTACTGTATGCCAGCAACATCTGAAACAAAGTTGATAGATCAACCACAACTGATAACTCCATACACAATCCACTGAGCAATGACAGATAAACCTCTACGCTCTGGGTCCAGCACTGTTCTCCTGTCTTAGTGATCATTCATGTTTGACAATCAGCAGCTGTATTCGTCCAGTCAAGCCATGATGAAAAACCATCTGCTCAGAGAACAGCCTGTCCCTCAGGGCTTGAGATCACTGTGGAGATTTATGACTCAAGATGTTGATAAGCAAACAAAGACCTTTTTTGCTACTTTAAAAGGTTTGACTTTGACTTTATTTAACAATTATTGTCTCATTCGTGTCTATTTTTATTTCTCCTAAGGAATTTTACAAGAAATCTCTGAGACAAAGTTGGTGCTTAAATGAAACAACTAAGAACCTTGAGTTGCAAACTCTCCCCTGGTATTAATCTTTATAGAAGAATTGGTCTATTCTGCATACATACATCAAATAGGATGATATCCAGAAATCCTGCACTATTCATTTCATACAGTTTTTCAGTAGGAAGTGAAATACAGTAAACATAATTCAAAAGTTCCCTTATCTTCCTCTTAGGATGATACTGACTGTTGGGTTTCGACACATGTGCCAGACTGTTTTGGTGACAGGGAAAACATCAACTGTCTGGAAACTACCTGACTGATAAGAGCTCCATTTCTGGCAGCAAAAAAACCTGCAAAGTATTTCTGATTTGAAATTTAAGTTACTAAAATGCATATTCATAAACATAGGTTAACAACAACATGACATGCAGTTAGAGTTGTTCTAAAAGAGATCCTCTAAGTAATAATCAAGAAAAGAAAGAAAATATTATACAGTATATACACTAGCTTCAAGAATTATTTGAATTCTGATATTTATCATTTTTAATAGTTTTCCAAAACAAGCACTGAGAAGCGAGAGGCTTCCATTATTTTTTTTTTTTAAGTAAAAACAAAACAAAACACCAGAATTAAGCTCACTATAGAGAATAAAATAAACAGAATATCAACTGTTGTGTTTGTTAAGCACTGGGTATACTTGTTTTTTTTTTGTTTTTTTTGTCAAACACACAGCCTTGGAAAGTATACTTCATTTGACTCGTACGCATACACAGCCATTCGACACATGCGCAGTTTTGAGCAATCTCTCTCCATGAGTTACAACCCTTGTAAATAACTTTGTATTCTTTCATGCTATAGTTGTACAAATGAGGGTACTTTCTAACCTCTTGGCACAATCTCTTGTCTATGTATTATTATAGCTGTAGCTTGCATGCGTTCCGGTCTGTTCTGTTTATGCAGTTTTTCTTTGACTACTTTGTGAATTGACAACCCCAGGACACGGTTGCCACCTTGTGGATAAACTAATTACTGCAACAACAACAGCAAAAAAAAAAAAAAAAATGAATGCACATGTGCGAATACGTTGCGTGTACATGTATGCGCGGTTACAAAAATATGGCGGTGCGCCTGTATGAAATTCGTGTTACGCGCACTGTACCCTGACCCTCGCGTACGTGTAAAAAGTGAACTATACTTTGGGCTTTAGAGTTCCCAGATTGCTAATGGCACCCATACTTCAAAAATTCTTCATTATTTACGTTGATAGGTTAAGCTCTTTACACAAATGGCTCTCAATGATGGAAGAACTCTTGTTGTTATTCTCTTTCATGGGCCACTCGTTTGTTTTGCTGCTATTTGTTTGGGTGAGTGCTTTAAATGTTACTTGTAAAAAAACTTTTCTTTCTTTTCTGATTTATAAACATGAACCAAATTTATATAATGACCTAATGACTACATTAAATGTACATAAGTGAATGTATACAGACAGCACAACATTAACAAATAAAGTGCATGTTTGAATCAGGACACGCCAAGTGATATTTTACCAGGGTTATTTGTCATATTGACAAATCTGTGGATATCCAGCAGTGAATATATGTAGTTCCAACATTCATGCAGTTTTTTGGTTGAGTGATTTCATTCAGTTAAGTCATGTTAATTCACCCTGTAGAAAAAAAAGATTGACTGTATTACATAACAGACATCCCTGTAGTGAAAATTATGCATACGATAGGCAATCAAAAATGTAACTGTCCTGCCCTGAAGTCTCATTAGATGGTACTTTGATATACCATGACACTGTAAACTTCTTCAAACACCATGGCATTACCATCATAGGAATAAACATTGTTTATCCATGGTCATTTTTATGGTAATACCATACTTTTTACTTTATTTTCACAACAACAGTATAAGGAAACTATGTAAAGAATGCACAGAACTATGTAAACAAGCTAGACTCGTTAACAAAGCTTATTAACAGAAACGTCTCTCACACAAACAGTAAAACAGCAGGGGTTGCTCTGTTTCTTGTCTGAGAGCAATGTGGATCTTTTTCCCAACATACCAGACACATTACGATGACCATGCAGGCATGATATAACTTCCATGCACAGCTTGTGTAAGAGCGTTTGCTGCAAAAACAAAGAAACAAAAGACTGAGCAGTATTGCATTACATAATTAATTTACAAACCTGTTTGAATCTGTAACTGCAGTCTGCCTAAAATGTAATTTAACCTCTTATTACTACTCCATATTCCATGATTTATAATTACAAATGTTCTTTTGACAATACGATCCACTTGCAAAAATTTTGTTAACTGAGAATTTTTTCTTTCATTGTCGTTTCAATGATACAATACACATCCTGCCACCAAATTCAGTGAAAGACAGTAATGGACAGAAAAGTCTGTATGTGGTCTCTAAACACATTAAACTGTAAAAATAACTATTATCAGCTAGACACAAACTAGCATGTACAGCTTGTACCAAGACATGTCCTGTTCCAAAGAGTCAGTCATCTTCTCATTTGGATTAAAAAAAAAAAAAAAATACTTATTATGACTATGTATGCCATCTACTGCATGCCAAGACATCCACCAAAACACACACTCACACTGTGCTTTTAGCCTTTATCTTTTCTCTACACAAGTGATGCTCAAAGTTTGTGGTTTTCCGTCTAAATTAATGTTCATGAACAGTGGTCTATTACTCATCCTACCCAAAGCATCATGTTCAAACTGCAGCACGGGGCCTGAAATGTGCTACGAGTGACAAAATCAGCTGAAGGGAGAAGGATTTTATGAGTGTTTCTTTGCAAAGTTGCACCATAATTAACTGTGTAAACTAATGGACGCTATCCAATAACAACAGCAGACCTAAATTGCTCTGTCCACCTACTACTTTCTGTTTTTAAATCTTTACTAATTGATTTAATTTCATTCTTAAGATTTTTTTTTTTTTTTGCCTGCTGAAACCTTATGATTAGTAACTATAATGGATTTCATAATATATGTTCACTTGTTATTTAATAATATAATTTGTTATTTATTAAAAAAAAATGATATAATACAATTATATTAATATTTGTATTCGATTTAATACAGCAGTTTCTTATTCAATGTCACTGTTGCCTGTTTGACATAAATAAAAAAGATGGGCAAAAAAACCTTCTGTAAAATGCTTTAAACACACCTCACCTCACACCAAATATGGACAAACCCAGGGATTGGGTTGTTTTCATCCAGCCATTTTTTTCAACCTATTTTGGGTTTGTTTTAAGCCAGCCATATAGTAATATAGTAAACAGCATGTTTTTGCTCACCCCCATATTTTTTAGCTAAAACTTCACAGACACTTGACCAGACCAGAGACTTATATTACATCTTGTGAAAGAGGGCATAATAGGTGACCTTTAACCCAACCTGCTGGGTTGTTTTTAACCCAGCATTTTTTTAGAGTGCTCTGTCTCCATCTAGTGGTTGTATTCCTTAGAAAGACATACAGCTATAGATTATCAATGGCCTCTGTTTCAATTACTTGTATTGTTTGCAATATATTATGCCTTAATGTATATCTTGAATATGACCCACTATGAATTTCAAGTATTTCAGTATATTTAACTACACTTATTTTTACACTAAAATGCTTGATATTAGTACCACCATGATTTAAAAAAAAAAAAAAATTTATAAATGATACATTGCATAGACCTCCTCATTTAGCAGCAAGCATTTCAAAATGAGAAAAAAGAAAGCAAGCAAGAAAGAAAATTATTATAATAATTCTAATAATAATATTAAAATTCCCCAATTTTGAAAAAAATATACTAAGCATTGCATCCATAAAAATAAAAAGTCATAAATGCAACATTTATGACCTTTTGACCATTGGACTGCTTCTGTTTATAGGATGTCATATAAAATATATCATATCACAATAAAATGATATAACCTTCAGTGCTATAATGATGCCCGGCCCAAGGAAAATACTCATTATTGTTGATAAGTGATTGCTAAATATATATAGAGATTCTCTACATGATGTTAAATCGCTCATATATCATATGATCTTATGGCTTGTGGATATAGTGCACATTTTGAACCCGTCACACATAACAAAACTTCCGAAATATACAAGCAGCAGATAAAGTATGAGCTGATTGCATAGTTAATCAGTAGAGATTTCGAATATTTAGTATCTTGATTTATAACAGCTCAGTATTAGACCAGATTTAAGATAAGTTAAAATTCTGCTTCGAAATGCTGTACCTTTGGGTGGGGATAAATGTCTTGGGTTTAAATATTAACACAGTTATCTGTGCATGTCTCGCTCTCGGTTGAGGTGTTGTCTGGGATTGTATCTCAATCAGATGGATCATGGCTTTATAAGTCACTGTCAGACTGTACTAGGTCCACACTGTCAGGTTGAAAAGAAGCTTGGATAACAAACAGAACCATGCAGGGCTCAATATTGCCTGTTTTGGTGATCTTGGCTCTAGTGGCCCAGGAAAGGTAAGATTTTAGGGTTATGGCATTGCCTTAATGGTCTCCAGAGGTTGAATTAAGACAGAACAAAAAATTAAGTTCTGTTTGAAAAGTTGACTAGATCGTTCTGTGTAAATATCTGACATTAGGACATGGGATACCCTTTGAATGCAAAGACATTTGGATAGATAAGATCAGTCTTTTTTTAAGCATTACATCTGATGCATAAAGAGCCTGCTTTTCCGTCATTTGAGTCAGTAGAGTATTTTAATACATTACAGATTGGCTGGTGGACTGGAGCACAAATCTTATGACTACACAAAGTACCACACCATGGATGAGGTGAGATTATCCTGTACTTGCTGCTGTTGATTCACATTGATTGATTGATACGTTTATTGACCCGATAAATCTCTCCACACAGATTTCAGACTGGATGAATCAGATCGAAAAGGATAACCCAGACGTTGTGTCCAGCAAGATGTATGGACAAACTTATGAGAAGAGGAAAATTAAATTACTAAAGGTACTATCTGTGTAGTGCAATACTCCATTTGGTATCAACAAATAAAAGACAGAGGCTGCGTCCGAAATTGCATACTTCCCTAATATATAGTAGGTGAAAAACAGTATGCGGCAAGAGTCCTATGTCCGAATTCGCAGTATTAATAAAAGAGTAGGCAAAAAGTACTCAGAGGACCTACTACTTCCGGTAAGATTCTGAAGTGTGCATATGATGGATATTTTACTATCCCATGAGGCCACAGGAGAAGATTTGTGAATGAAAGTGAAGTGACGCAAGTGACCTAAGTGACTCAACTGACGCTGGTATGGTCACATGATAATAACAACATGGCAAATGTAGTGAATTCTGATACTATTAAATACCTTTTTAGTGCTTGTGTAACCCCTCCGTTCTTGCTCTGTGCGGGACTCGGACTTGTGTCTCCGGCATGGGAGGTGGACGCGTTAACAAGGATGCTAAAGACTGCATTCTTTAGCATCAGTTGCTAGTGCACCTCTTAAAATCAGGGGAGTGAGTTTTATCTGCACAGCTCTTACTAGCTTGCCTCCGTTATACTCACCCCCCTAAACCTCATTCCCATCCGGGTCACGGCACCAATGTAATCCCTCCGGTTCTACTCGCCCCGCTCCATGCGGGACTTTAACCAGGGTCTCCGGCATGGGAGACAGGCGCACTAACAAGGACGCTAAAGACCACAGTCTCTAGCATTAGTCACCAGTGTGCCTCTTGAGATCAGGGGAGTGAAGTTTACCTTCCCAGCTCTTACTAGTTGGCCTCCGTTACACTCACCCCCCTAAATAATGGTCATGGCACCAATGTAACTCCTCTGGTCCTACTCACCCCGCTCTGTGCGGGACTCAAACTGGCGTCTTTAGCACGCAAGGCGGCCACGCTAACAAGGATGCTAAAGACCGCAGTCTCTAGCGTCAGTCACTAGTGTGCCTCTTAAAATCAGGGAAGTGAAGTTTACCTTATGCACCCCATAAACCTCACTCCCATCCGGGTCATGGCACCAATGTAACCCCTCCGGTCCTATTCGCCCTGCGACGTGCAAGACTTGAGCCGGCGTCTCCAGCATGGGAGTCAGGTGCACTAACAAGGATGCCAAACACTGCAGTCTCTAGTGTCAGTCGGCAGTGCACCTCTTGAGATCACTCGCAAAGTAAGTACTAATTCAAAATAAGTACCTACTCAAGAGAGTATGCAATTTAGGACACAGCCAGAGTGAACATCTTACCAACTGGTGGATTTCAACCAACCTAATCATTGTATTTATTAGGCACAACTCAGATTTTCATGCCCTTACTAAAAACTTCTGTGGTGAAACCATGATGCAAAGATAATATTACGAAATAATGCCATGGTATTACCATAGTACTTTCTTGTTTATTTGTTTGAATCTGATATGCAGATCGGCTTTAACAGCAGCACACCAAAGAAAGCCGTTTGGATGGACTGTGGGATTCATGCCAGAGAATGGATCGCTCCAGCTTTCTGTCAGCATTTTGTTAAAGAGGTGAGACTTTACTACAGGGAAGTTATTATGAAGTACAGCACACACCTGACTTGTTATTCCCAAAAATATGACATCCATTACATAACATGACAGGCCATTGTTTATAATGTACTGCCTCTGTCTGTGAATGCAATACCACTGCTGAGTTTAGATGTTTTTAGGACTCAGGAACAATTTGTTATCCTAAAAATGCTCTGGATTTGGATGCTTATGTTACTTTCTTGTACAAAAAGATATGTGTAGAGCTCACAAATATTGATACTGCTGATACTGCTAATGGATGTGAAGCTCCTATTGTAGCTTGGTCACCCTGATAATGATACTAGGGAAAGAATTCACAAAATGTCATACCATTACAACAGCTAAATAAGACACAGGTGTGCACAATAAACAATGAGAAGTGAATGACACAGTATTTTGTGTAGACAAAATAAAGTCATTTTAAATCATGCATTATTTTTATGTGGTTATAAGAGTTCAATTTGTTAATAATGCTTTTAGAGTGTTTATATGTTTCTCCACCTAAACAACTTTAAACTGTTTTAATGCCAAAAAAAAAAAAAGATCCTGGGCTCCTACAAAACGGATTCGAAGGTGAACACATTGTTTAAAAATCTAGACTTTTACATCACCCCAGTGCTGAACATGGATGGATATATTTATTCCTGGAAGGATAACACAGTGAGTTTTATCCATTCGAATACTTTATTCTGACATATTAAATGATATTTGATGATCATGTTTTCATGTTTTTTAGCAAACTTATGTGATGTGTTTTAAAGACTAGACTATGGAGGAAGTCCAGATCACCAGGCACTGAAAACTGCACTTGCTTTGGAACCGATCTCAACCGCAACTTTTACGCTAACTGGGGGAGTAAGTAACTTTTTATTTTCGCTAATATATATATACACATGTATTTTAATATGCCTATATAGTTTTTATTAATTTAGTAGATTAAGTTAAACAACATGAAAATGAGAAACGTGTTGTTGTTTTTTTAGTTTTCATATATTTTATTTCAATTAACTTTTTTCAAGCAAAAAATGTTTTTTTATGGTTTTAGTTTTTGTTTCAGTTAACTATAATAAACCACATGAGAGCATGAAATATTCACAAGAATAATTTCCAGCACTGAAACAAGTTTAGATAACGAATGAACATCTGAAAAATGTAAATATCAGCTATATATGAGAGATAAGGGTTATAAAGATGACACAACACCCACAGCACTCAGTGTACTCTATTAATCTTGTCTTTCCTACATTCCCACCCTCTACAAGTCATAAATTGCAGGCTTAAGGTGGCAGAAATAAACCTAATGTTGTAATAGTAAGCAAATAAAAAGTTACAAGGGTAATCCATCATTCTCAGTTGCTGTGATTTTGCAAAGTAGCTGTCAAGCATGATATAGCAGACATGCAACCACTGCTAAAGTAGCTGATAATATTTGTTTACATCTACAATGATGTAAGTACTGTCAAAAGCGTCACATCATGATCTAGTCTATTTCTATTTGTCTTTGTTCACATAGTGGTCGGGATCTCCAGGAACTGCTGTTCAGAGATCTATAACGGTCCGACTGCTCTGTCTGAGCCAGAGGCCAAAGCCGTCACTGACTTTTTGGAAGCACATCAAAACCAAATGCTCTGTTATCTCACCATCCACTCGTACGGTCAGCTGATCCTCATCCCTTACGGACACCCCAACATCTTAGCACCCAATTACGATGAACTGGTAAGTAGAAATGCAAATTCTTTTGGGATAAATTAGGATTGGGAGCTTTCAAGCATACCGTACATTGTTTCGAATGAAATGTGCACGTCTGTCAATGTGTTTGCAGATGGAAGTAGGTCTCGCTGCGGCTAAAGCCATCAAAGCAGTTCATGGGAAGAGCTACAAAGTGGGTTCTCCCCCTGATGTGCTGTGTGAGTATGTTTACAATGATTGAGAAGAAAACTGTTTTATTCCACATAATGGTAATCCCATGGTGGCTGCCATTTTGAAATCACATGTGCAGCCAAATATTGTTCATTTTATCTTAATAAACTTTACATTATTAGACACTTTCGGGTGACCTAAATATCTGAAAATACTGTATTTGTTTTACAATAAGCAAAACTTCTGCTTTTGTGTGATGCTGCATTTTATTGGTGTCAATATCAAGTAGAGATGCAAAATACTGTATATCTATGGAAGCTTGATTCTGCCAAAGAATAAAACAATTTAAAAGATAATTGTGATGTTTTATCTCACAATTCTGACTTTTCTTCTCAGAATTGAGCGATATAAACTAGCAATTGCGAGTTATAAAAGTCAAAAATGCGGGATATACTGTAAACTCGCAATTAAATGAAATAAAGTCAGAATTGCTCGCAATCAGAATTGTGAGATATAAACTCAAAAAGTCCAGATATAAAGTTACAAAGTCCAATTCTGCTGTCTACTAAAATAGATGATTTTCCACAAATTTCAACACACTACTAACTGCACATTATGAAAATAATTATTTGCTTATCCGTATTGGCCTGTCGCATCACCCAGTGATACATAAACAAAAAATGAATGTGAGTTATCACTTGTGACAATGCTTTAATTTTCTTCACAGATGCAAATTCCGGCTCTTCACGTGATTTTGCCAGACTCACAGGGATCCCATACTCCTTCACCTTTGAGTTAAGGGACGAAGGGCAGCACGGCTTCATTCTACCCGAGGATCAAATCCAACCCACATGTCAAGAAGCTTACCAGGGTGCAATGTCCATCATAAACTACGTCCATGATAAGAATTTCAAAAGTGCAGCGATTACAGTCACAACCACATTGTGGACAACACTGACGGCCCTATGGATCTCAAGCACTAGTGTGTTTTAGAGCATTATTAATTGAAATAATAAAATAATTAATAAACAGAAGCATACAAAATATATTTTATTTTATTTTTTAGCATTATTATATTAGTGAGAAATTATGTGTTTTTTAATATTGATCGCAGAGCTCCATTTGTCCAGCTGATGGCAGTATATACACAGAAATCACTGGTTGAACACTTGTATAAACTGCTGTCAACATCAACAGCATCAGATAAGATAAAACAATAAAGGTATAACTAAAGAAAAAGGGACCTTTGTCAAGCCTGTCCTACCGTACACACCGAGGCCAACTCTAGACTCACTGAACCCCTCCTGTATTTATCACTGACTGACTGGATGATAAGGAGAACAGAGATATGCCCTGTTTGTGATATTAACAATTCCCAGAGAGATCAAGATGGAAGATACAAAATATACCTCTCTTCAGTTCACCTTTATTTTTTTTTTGCAGTGTTGGCCCATTGAATTCAAGCCAAAAGCCAACCAGGACATCAGCTATGTCTGGAATGGAATATTAGTTCACTGAGTACTGCATACTGTGCACTATATATACTATATACTGCCTATGTGTGAAACAGTATGCATTTTGTAGTATGCTATTGTTTTGCCACATAACTTGTTTGATTTTGTGAGTGTTGTCCAGTTATTATTTTGCAAATAAATGGTTTAAATCCAATTTTGTGAAAACCAAAAATTTGCATTTTTTTTTTTTTTGCACAGAATATACTGCACATATACTTAGTATGAATAGCATGATAGTACTGAGTACTACTAATGCCAAATTAAATTAAATAATAAAAATGTAATATATATTTTATATTTTAGCAGTCTAAAATAAAAACAAAAGAGTACAACAAAACAAATCAATTAAAATTAATAAAGATTACACAATATTTAAAATGTCTAATATAATTTCTATAAATGTAATCATACATTTTTGTTGGTAATAAGTTCTAATTTGGTTATTTTTAAGGTTATTTTAATGAATTATTAATTAAGGTTATTTTTATTAACTAAATATTTTTTTTTTTTTAGAATTTGTTTTTAAAATGTAGTCATAAATTGTTTTGGTAATAAGTTAGATTTTGGTTATTTTTATTAACCAAATAATTTTTAAGGTTTGTGTATATATATATATATATATATATATATATATATATATATATTCAACAGAAAAATAACCTTAAAATAACCAAATTATAACTTGTAACCAACAAAAATTATGACTACATTTTTTATTCATCATATGTATAGAAAGATTTGAATATTAGTTGCAGTCTCAAGGGAATTCTTCAAGTAAATCATCTATATCATAAGAGTTCAGCTGACAGAAAAGTCTGGGAACCCCTGATCTCATGCAGCAGACGTTCAACCTTTACCCGCAGCTATTGAACCATGGCACCACCACTATACCCTCATGAACTAGATCTCCCAACACAAAAGTCAGGCCATTGGACCATCATGAGAAACAGTCCCTCTCAGAGACCTCTCAATCTCCATTCCTGCTCTGTGGTGGCCCCGTATGAGAAAGACAATCTGTGTTTGGAGGAGGAGTGCTGGTGAATAATGTGCATGAGCGTTACAGTCCCAACAACAGCCATCCATCATAGCTGTGTGCTGTGACATGAAGGTAATATGATCGTCCACTGGGCTCCAGCCAGATCTGTGAAGAGACGTTCGGAGTGGTGAAAATAGAAGTCAGACTTGACGTCTCGTGATAGACGCACAGCTGGGCTTGAGTTTTTTCACTTTACTTGTCGTTCGAAGGCTATAGAAAGCATTTTTAACATGACTGTGGTGGGAATGTGCTGTACGTTAATGTGCAACATTAAGGCGTATTCATTAGTCAACGTCAAAACATTCAGTACAAGCGGTTTGTCATGATGTATCTACTGATCACAAGAATGTGATTTTTGGATCGTAAACTCATAGCTAAACCATAAATTGTAACTAAACCTATTACATTCAAATCACCCCCTCAGGAATTGTTTCTTTTTTCTTTTTTTCTCTCTCTCTTTTATATCTCTGGAGACTTAATGGGGATCTTAGTTTTGTATTTACAGTAAGTATAGACTATAGATTATCTCTCCTACATTCTTTATGAGAAATAAAAGCAAACAAAAATCATTGACATACAGCAAGAGTACATGTATACATTTAGAAATTATGATTATGTACACCACTGTTCAATGTAAAAGAAGTCTCGGTGACACTTTAGTATAGGGAACATATATTCACTATTAACTACGACTTTTTTCTCAATAAACTCCTAATTTACTGCTTATTAATAGTTAGTAAGGTAGTTGTTAGGTTTAGGTATTGGGTAGGATTAAGAATGTAGAATAAGGCATTAATATGTGCTTAATAATTACTAATAAACAGCCAATATTCTAGTAATATGCATGCTAATAAGCAACTAGTTAAAAGACCCTAAAATAAAGTGTTACCGAAGTCTCTTATGTTAGATAAATATTAATATTATTACAATTTAACCCTCTGGCACTGTTCGCGTGTTGGTCAAAAATTACCGATTTTTTTATTATTTTTTTTATTTTGCATCTTGAATGCTTTGGAGAACAGACTTAAAGGTGCAGTAAGCAATTTCTGAGAAACGCTGTTGAAAGTGGATCAGACCAAGCACCAAAACAAACTTGTAGCCAATCAGCAGTAAGGGGCGTGTCAACTCATTAGGGGGGAGGTGCCTGTGCTGCATAGTGTGTTTGTGAATTTGGGGCAGAGCTATCAAGATATCAACAGAGATTTTCAGAAATTGCTTACTGCACCTTTAAGTTTGCTCTCTTTTTAAAGACACACTTGGCAAATTATTGCTGAAGTGAAAAACAAAAAAAGTTTTTAAAAAGTGAACTTGAAAAAAGTTAGTTTCAAATGAAATATATATTTTCCAAAACATGTTTTACTCTATGAGACAACTGTGAGAAAATATATAATTATAAACAAGCTGTGTTCCAAAATTGAGGTTGATATCTCAAAAAATTAGCTTTCTGTAAGAATTTGTTTTGGCGCAGTACCAAACGTTTCCACTAGATGAAATTCATCTCTCGTTCTTTTCCAATGCGGCCATTGTTAATTAAATAATAAATCATAATTCCAAAATGAATGTAGATAGCATAGCTCAGATCATTTTGTGAGAAATTAATGAGAAATGTTTGAAAATATTATGAAATGACTTTTTATTGCAGATTTTGGCGTCTTGGCAAATCTGAGCAGAGTTTGAGATATTGTTGAGATCTCTTCTTAAACTCTAGAGGAGATTATTGTATGCAAATAATCTGAAAAGCATGAAATGTCAAAAATCTCCCTTTGCTCTCCATTTAATTTTATTGTAGTTGTAGTTTTTCTTCATAGATTTTTTCTGCTTTTGCCTTTGTGTTGCTTCTTCCACCTCAGTTTTCCCTATTTATTTTTATTTCATTTCATTTCATATTCCTTTCCGAATATCATCCCTCTTTGATGCATGTTTTTTTCTCCTCCATCAATGTATCGGACAGCAAGTGCAAAGACATTTTGATGTTGGACTTCTAGGTTTTGTACAAAATGAAATGCTAATATGACATATCATACAGTATATGATGCCTTATTATTGCAGTGCAACACTTCGGAGCTGCCCACGTGCCACACACTCATCACCTCGACTAATGGGACTGTGACAGCCCTGCCGCCCACCTCTGTTTCCATGACAACTGCCACCAAGACTGCTTTAACCAGATCTGAGGCGTGTTTTTGCCTCCCTGAAACATTCTGCTTTCTGTCATGTTCTCCCGGAGATACTTTTGGCTCACCACTTTGTCAGATGATGGGGTCTATGATCAGCCGCATGTTTGATTCCACAAGATACTTGTTAGCAGTACAGCTAATATAATGGCGGTAGCTTATATCTGAATGACAGACTGTAGGAAATCACATGCTCATTCAGAGGAAAACACAATTGAGATATTTTTGGTATTACAACTATTTCTCCAAAATGAGACTAAATAAAAAAAGCAAATGGAAACGTTCAGTTGAAGTCATATCAAACGTGAGCTTGTTGCTTTTGAAATATTTTTTGTCTACATTTTTTTTTTCCTTGACTGAATTTAGGCTTTTATTCACATATAAACACTGAACAGCAAACATAAACAGAACAAACCTTATTGGTTCTTGCAGAAGCTCAAACGTGATGCGTAACGAGAGAATGAACCTCATTGGTTCTTCCGAAAGCTCAAACGTGATGCGTAACGAGAGAATGAACCTATTTGGTTCTTCCGAAAGCTCAAACGTGATGCGTAACGAGAGAATGAACCTATTTGGTTCTTCCGAAAGCTCAAACGTGATGCGTAACGAGAGAATGAACCTATTTGGTTCTTCCGAAAGCTCAAACGTGATGCGTAATGAGAGAATGAACCTATTTGGTTCTTCCGAAAGCTCAAACGCGATGCGTAACGAGAGAATGAACCTATTTGGTTCTTCCGAAAGCTCAAACGCGATGCGTAACGAGAGAATGAACCTCATTGGTTCTTCCGAAAGCTCAAACGCGATGCGTAACGAGAGAATGAACCTCATTGGTTCTTCCGAAAGCTCAAACGCGATGCGTAACGAGAGAATGAACCTATTTGGTTCTTCCGAAAGCTCAAACGCGATGCGTAACGAGAGAATGAACCTCACTGGTTCTTCCGAAATCTCAAACGTGATGCGTAACGAGAGAATGAACCTCACTGGTTCTTCCGAAAGCTCAAACGCGATGCGTAACGAGAGAATCAACCTATTTGGTTCTTCCGAAAGCTCAAACGTGATGCGTAACGAGAGAATCAACCTATTTGGTTCTTCCGAAATCTCAAACTTGATGCGTAACGAGAGAATGAACCTCATTGGTTCTTCCGAAAGCTCAAACGTGATGCGTAACGAGAGAATGAACCTATTTGGTTCTTCCGAAAGCTCAAACGTGATGCGTAACGAGAGAATCAACCTATTTGGTTCTTCCGAAAGCTCAAACGTGATGCGTAACGAGAGAATGAACCTCATTGGTATTTCCGAAAGCTCAAACGTGATGCGTAACGAGAGAATGAACCTCATTGGTTCTTCCGAAAGCTCAAACGTGATGCGTAACGAGAGAATGAACCTATTTGGTTCTTCCGAAATCTCAAACTTGATGCGTAACGAGAGAATGAACCTCATTGGTTCTTCCGAAAGCTCAAACGTGATGCGTAACGAGAGAATGAACCTATTTGGTTCTTCCGAAAGCTCAAACGTGATGCGTAACGAGAGAATCAACCTATTTGGTTCTTCCGAAAGCTCAAACGTGATGCGTAACGAGAGAATGAACCTCATTGGTTCTTCCGAAAGCTCAAACGTGATGCGTAACGAGAGAATGAACCTCATTGGTTCTTCCGAAAGCTCAAACGTGATGCGTAACGAGAGAATGAACCTATTTGGTTCTTCCAAAAGCTCAAACGTGATGCGTAACGAGAGAATGAACCTCACTGGTTCTTCCGAAAGCTCAAACGTGATGCGTAACGAGAGAATGAACCTCACTGGTTCTTCCGAAAGCTCAAACGTGATGCGTAATGAGAGAATGAACCTATTTGGTTCTTCCGAAAGCTCAAACGTGATGCATAACGAGAGAATCAACCTATTTGGTTCTTCCGAAAGCTCAAACGTGATGCGTAACGAGAAAATGAACCTCATTGGTTCTTCCGAAAGCTCAAACGCGATGCGTAATGAGAGAATGAACCTCATTGGTTCTTCCGAAAGCTCAAACGCGATGCGTAACGAGAGAATGAACCTATTTGGTTCTTCCGAAAGCTCAAACGCGATGCGTAACGAGAGAATGAACCTCACTGGTTCTTCCGAAATCTCAAACGTGATGCGTAACGAGAGAATGAACCTCACTGGTTCTTCCGAAAGCTCAAACGCGATGCGTAACGAGAGAATCAACCTATTTGGTTCTTCCGAAAGCTCAAACGTGATGCGTAACGAGAGAATCAACCTATTTGGTTCTTCCGAAATCTCAAACTTGATGCGTAACGAGAGAATGAACCTCATTGGTTCTTCCGAAAGCTCAAACGTGATGCGTAACGAGAGAATGAACCTATTTGGTTCTTCCGAAAGCTCAAACGTGATGCGTAACGAGAGAATCAACCTATTTGGTTCTTCCGAAAGCTCAAACGTGATGCGTAACGAGAGAATGAACCTCATTGGTATTTCCGAAAGCTCAAACGTGATGCGTAACGAGAGAATGAACCTCATTGGTTCTTCCGAAAGCTCAAACGTGATGCGTAACGAGAGAATGAACCTATTTGGTTCTTCCGAAATCTCAAACTTGATGCGTAACGAGAGAATGAACCTCATTGGTTCTTCCGAAAGCTCAAACGTGATGCGTAACGAGAGAATGAACCTATTTGGTTCTTCCGAAAGCTCAAACGTGATGCGTAACGAGAGAATCAACCTATTTGGTTCTTCCGAAAGCTCAAACGTGATGCGTAACGAGAGAATGAACCTCATTGGTTCTTCCGAAAGCTCAAACGTGATGCGTAACGAGAGAATGAACCTCATTGGTTCTTCCGAAAGCTCAAACGTGATGCGTAACGAGAGAATGAACCTATTTGGTTCTTCCAAAAGCTCAAACGTGATGCGTAACGAGAGAATGAACCTCACTGGTTCTTCCGAAAGCTCAAACGTGATGCGTAACGAGAGAATGAACCTCACTGGTTCTTCCGAAAGCTCAAACGTGATGCGTAATGAGAGAATGAACCTATTTGGTTCTTCCGAAATCTCAAACTTGATGCGTAACGAGAGAATGAACCTCACTGGTTCTTCCGAAAGCTCAAACGTGATGCGTAACGAGAGAATCAACCTATTTGGTTCTTCCGAAAGCTCAAACGTGATGCGTAACGAGAGAATCAACCTATTTGGTTCTTCTGAAAGCTCAAACGTGATGCGTAACGAGAGAATGAACCTCACTGGTTCTTCCGAAAGCTCAAACGTGATGCGTAACGAGAGAATGAACCTCACTGGTTCTTCCGAAAGCTCAAACGTGATGCGTAACGAGAGAATGAACCTATTTGGTTCTTCCGAAATCTCAAACTTGATGCGTAACGAGAGAATGAACCTCATTGGTTCTTCCGAAAGCTCAAACGTGATGCGTAACGAGAGAATGAACCTATTTGGTTCTTCCGAAAGCTCAAACGTGATGCGTAACGAGAGAATCAACCTATTTGGTTCTTCCGAAAGCTCAAACGTGATGCGTAACGAGAAAATGAACCTCATTGGTTCTTCCGAAAGCTCAAACGTGATGCGTAACGAGAGAATGAACCTATTTGGTTCTTCCGAAAGCTCAAACGTGATGCGTAACGAGAGAATGAACCTCACTGGTTCTTCCGAAAGCTCAAACGTGATGCGTAACGAGAGAATGAACCTCACTGGTTCTTCCGAAAGCTCAAACGTGATGCGTAACGAGAGAATCAACCTATTTGGTTCTTGCGGAAGCTCAAACGCGATGCGTAACGAGAGAATGAACCTATTTGGTTCTTCCGAAAGCTCAAACGCGATGCGTAACGAGAGAATGAACCTCATTGGTTCTTCCGAAAGCTCAAACGCGATGCGTAATGAGAGAATGAACCTATTTGGTTCTTCCGAAAGCTCAAACGCGATGCGTAATGAGAGAATGAACCTCACTGGTTCTTCCGAAAGCTCAAACGCGATGCGTAACGAGAGAATGAACCTCATTGGTTCTTCCGAAAGCTCAATCGCGATGCGTAACGAGAGAATGAACCTCACTGGTTCTTCCGAAAGCTCAATCGCGATGCGTAACGAGAGAATGAACCTCACTGGTTCTTCCGAAAGCTCAAACGTGATGCGTAACGAGAGAATCAACCTATTTGGTTCTTGCGGAAGCTCAAACGCGATGCGTAACGAGAGAATGAACCTATTTGGTTCTTCCGAAAGCTCAAACGCGATGCGTAACGAGAGAATGAACCTCATTGGTTCTTCCGAAAGCTCAAACGCGATGCGTAATGAGAGAATGAACCTATTTGGTTCTTCCGAAAGCTCAAACGCGATGCGTAATGAGAGAATGAACCTCACTGGTTCTTCCGAAAGCTCAAACGCGATGCGTAACGAGAGAATGAACCTCATTGGTTCTTCCGAAAGCTCAATCGCGATGCGTAACGAGAGAATGAACCTCACTGGTTCTTCCGAAAGCTCAATCGCGATGCGTAACGAGAGAATGAACCTCACTGGTTCTTCCGAAAGCTCAATCGTGATGCGTAACGAGAGAATGAACCTCACTGGTTCTTCCGAAAGCTCAAACGCGATGCGTAACGAGAGAATGAACCTCACTGGTTCTTCCGAAAGCTCAATCGTGATGCGTAACGAGAGAATGAACCTCACTGGTTCTTCCGAAAGCTCAAACGTGATGCGTAACGAGAGAATGAACCTCACTGGTTCTTCCGAAAGCTCAAACGTGATGCGTAACGAGAGAATCAACCTATTTGGTTTATCCGAAAGCTCAAACGTGATGCGTAACGAGAGAATCAACCTATTTGGTTCTTCCGAAAGCTCAATCGTGATGCGTAACGAGAGAATGAACCTCACTGGTTCTTCCGAAAGCTCAAACGTGATGCGTAACGAGAGAATCAACCTATTTGGTTCTTCCGAAAGCTCAAACGTGATGCGTAACGAGAGAATCAACCTATTTGGTTCTTCCGAAAGCTCAAACGCGATGCGTAACGAGAGAATGAACCTCACTGGTTCTTCCGAAAGCTCAAACGTGATGCGTAACGAGAGAATGAACCTCATTGGTTCTTACATTAAGCAAACATGCTTGAGCTTCCGTTTACCACAACTGATGTGTGTGTTGATGAAGGTAGACTGTCAACAGAGAGCCAAAAATCTCTCCGATTTCATTAAAAATAACTTCATTTGTGTTCTAAAGATTAACAAAAGGTTTGGAATGACATGAGGGTGAGTAAATGATGACAGAATTTTCATTTTGGGATGAACTAACTCTTTAATTGTTTTCTCAGGTTATACTATCCACGTTCGTTGTATGTCAACTGGTAAAAGTTTCATTTGAATTATATTGCCATGTGTAATATATCATCAAAGATATATGAATAGGAGAGAAAGAGGAAGTTTACTAGCCCAGTTTTTTCCAACAGATGTTTGAGTCCCCATGGGATCCAACATATGGCACATGACAACGCCTTTCCCAAAATAAAGAGCGGATATTGAGAATATTTGTGTGTGGATTCTACTGTTTATTGTTGTAGATGGCCGTTGTGTGTATTCCAGGGTGTGTGTGGGTTGTGCAGAAAGGAATTGCATATGTGCGATTTGCTTATCTTCTGAAAGATAAGGTTTTAGTGAGACTATGGAGTTTTAATTTTACCATATTGGTGAATATAAGAAAATCTCTTCCACTGCAGATTTTATTATTACTAGCTTTTGTCCTGTGAAGCATGAGGGATTTTCTGCAATTCCCCTGTTTTTTGTTGTTCATTTGTAGGCAACTGTTCTAGTTTTCCTTCATTCAACAGATATCTTCTGTCTTTATCTCACTTGTTTTGCTGTGGAAACATTTTTTGTTACTTAACAAAAGCCTTTATCATACGATTGATTCATAGGCTGCAGGCAGACTCGGAAAATTCAAATCTTCCAGAGCTTATCTGGAGATTTCCATCTCACAACTTCCCACACTTCAATACACTATCTTCTGCAGAGCCCACTGTATTTTCGCTACCTGCATTTTCATTCAGTCCACATGATGATGGACCTCCATGAAGCCAACCTCCTTGACTTCACAAACATACACTACCAGTCAAAAGCATATTTATTAATATTATTTCCCACATTTTAGAATAATAGTAAATGATATGAAATAGCACAAATTAAAGTACGTATAAATTAAATTGTGATCAAAAAAGGTTGAATAGATAAATAAACCAAACGCCAAATAAATGAACAAATAGGCCTACATACATACATGGACATCTTAAAGCTTCTGCAACAAATCTGTCTTGCAACAACAATAATTTCAATAGTAATAGGATACTGATGCCATCTGTGGTATTGTACCTTAAACATTTTTATTTATTGGTTTAAAGAGTAGTAACATAGGCATTATTCGTTAAATTATTTATATCATTATAGTGTTGGAGTGACCATCAGACTCTCTCTCTCACTCACACACACACACACACACACACACACACACACACACACACACACACACACACACACACACACACACACACACACACACACACACACACACACACACACACACACACACACACACACACACACACACACACACACTATCCATCCCTTTATATAGGCTACTTAAAATGGTGCCTTTGGAGGGCAATAAAGTGTAAAATATTATCAACATATATTTTTAATAAAAATAACTCTATAAATGAGTTCCAAATGACAGATAGCAACTTTGTGGGATAACATTGTTGCTATCCGGCCCAAATCCGGCCCACATCTGCCACGCGTGGTATGATGATCTGGGTCACGTGGCGTGGAATGATGGGACTTTGGTGGACAGCTCCTGTTTACCAGATCTGAGCCACAAGCAGGCCAAAAAAAATAAGTTATCTTTTTACATTGACTCAGTTAATTTGCATTTACTTAGAATTTTAAGTGTTTTCTACTTGACAAATTTGAACTTGAAGTTTAGTTGGAACAACTAATAAGTTTTCAATACCACAGTTCATGTTGATTTAACCTAGTCTGACTTATTTCTTAGTTTTATATTATATATATATATATATATATATATATATATATATATATATATATATATATATATGAAAAAAAAATTGGCTTTGCCAACTTCACTTATTTATAATTGAAAATAAAAGATTTTTTTTTAAGTCACCATTTTGGTGAATAGCGTTTCCTTTAGTTGTGCTCTTGATCCTTGACTTTTTTTTATAAAAAAAAAACTTAACTTTTCTTAGCTTAACTTTTTTTTTTTGTGTGTTGTTTTAACACTGTGTTTAGAAAGCACACTCATTGTCAGAAGTCAGATGCTTGCTGCTTATTGATGATGTAAGTATCATAGAGCAGTTTGCTTCATTTGATCATATCTAAAACCTAGTTTTACTCAAGTCTCTGAACTCTCTTCTGATCATGTGAGACTACAACACTTACCACAGCAGTGTAACAACACTCTGATCACTTGCAAATTTAAAAAAAAAAAAAAAAAAAGCATGTTGTACAGTATCATTCAGACACACGCTGACATTAAGAATCAGCATATGAATCTCAACAATGGTGATGATCAACAAAAAGCTTTATCGTTGTCGTGTAAACATACCTTTAGTGTTCGTTTTTCTCTTGCTGCTGAAATTATGTTAGCTGTGGCAATAGCAAGGGAAAATGTAGTCAGGTGATGCTGACAACTTGATGATGAAGAGGTTGTCATCATCTAGTGGTCTAATCTTACACAGAGTGTTTTTTTGTTTGGTTGGTTGTTTTTTGTTTGTTTTTTTGATCATGTAGATGCAATGCAGTTAATTTTAACTTTATAATAGTCTGTTATAGAATGCATTGCGGCATGAAGCATGTCACCATTGTTGAGATTTATATTTCTCCATAAGAGGGCCTATGGTTGAAAATGTGCTTGAGAAACTCTGCAGCGGTCAATCTGAAGCTTTCACCTGCACGCCCACTGAAGCTAAACAGGTTTGAGCCCGGTGTCTATCTGGATTGGAGACTTTCTAGGAGACTGGGTAGCTGCTGAAAGGGGTTTTAGAGAAACCACTGGGTCTGATCAACCTGTGGTTTGAGTGGGATCTAACATCCTGGTACAGTTGCAATAAGCTGTATTGTATAAAGGGTTAATATAGACCTCAAAATATGAGGGGTGTGACCCTGGTGTAAAATAGCCTCTACACAATATCCCATTCTGCCCAATGCCCCAGTACAGTCTCCATAAACTGTACTGAATAAAGGGTTAAAATAAACCTCAGAAAATAAGGGGTGTAACCCTGGGGCAAAAATAATCCTCTTATCTCACATCACAAATGATATAATACTTTGTTTAGTTCTTTCAACTTGCATGGAAGCACTTTATTTATTTGTTTTTTTCATTACGGTTTTTAATGTTTTTGAAATAAGTCTTATATGCTCATCAAGCCTGCATTTATTTGATCAAATATACAGAAAAACAGTAATATTGTGAAATATTACATTTAAAATAGTTTTTCTATTTTAACGTACTTTAAAATATTTATTTCTGTGATGCAAAGCTGAATTTTCAGCATCATTACTCCAGTCTTCATTGTCACATGATCCTTCAGAAATCATTCTAATATGCTGATTTATTATCAATGTTGGATCCTTCCTGAAAAAAAATAATTAATTTTGCTTTCAAAAATGAAAGAAAAAAATGCAACAAACTTGACCGTCATTGAAATCTCGCAATTGAAGAAAACCGACCATCATTGAAATCTTGTTAGGGAACAAAAAAAGCCAATTTCCTTGATTTCACAAACATACACTACCAGTCAACTTTGTGCTGGCCCAAATCCGGCCCACATCTGCCACGCGTGGTATGATGATCTGGGTCACATGTGGCGTGGAATGATGGGACTTTGGTGGACAGCTCCTGTTTACCAGATCTGAGCCACAAGCAGGCCAAACACTGTAAAAAATAAATAAATAAATAAATAAATTCTTTAACTTACCTTGTTGAGTTATCTTTTTACATTGACCCAGTTCAGTTGCATTTACTTAGAATTTTAAGTGTTTTCTACTTGAAAAATTGAACTTCAACTGTGGTATTGAAAACTTAAAGTTCACTTTACTTTTTAAATGTTATTCCAACTAAACTTCATGTTGATTTAACCTAATTTGACTTATTTCTTAGTTATATATATATATATATATATATATATATATATATGAAAAAAAAAGAAAAAAAAAACAGCTTTGCCAACTTCACTTATTTATAATTGAAAATAATAGATTTTTTTTAAGTCACCATTTTGGTGAATAGCGTTTCCTTTAGTTGTGCTCTTGATCCTTGATGTTTCCAGATAACATTTTTGTGTGTCTGTGTGTTTGTTTTTTTAACACTGTTTAGAAAACACACTCATTGTCAGAAGTCAGATGCTTGCTGCTTATTAATGATGTAAGCATCATAAAGTATCTAAAACCTAGTCACTGATTGTTAAGTCTTACTCATGTTTCTGAACTTTTTTCTAATCATGGGAGACTACATTTGCTCCCACAGTGTAATGACAATCTGATTATTTGAAAATTAAAAAAAAAAAACGTGCTACAGTTCATTCAGACACACGCTGACATTAAGAATCAGCATATGAATCTCAACAATGGTGATGATCAACAAAAAGCTTTATCGTTGTCATGTAAACATACCTTTAGTGTTAGTTTTTCTCTTGCTGCTGAAATTATGTTAGCTGTGGCAATAGCAAGGGAAAATGTAGTCAGGTGATGTTGACAACTTGATGATGAAAAGGTTGTCATCATCTAGTGGTCTAATCTTACACAGAGTGTTTTTTTGTTTGTTTGTTTGTTTTTTTTGATCATGTAGATGCAATGCAGTTAATTTTAACTTTATAATAGTCTGTTATAGAATGCATTGCGGCATGAAGCATGTCACCATTGTTGAGATTTATATTTCTCCATAAGAGGGCCTATGGTTGAAAATATGCTTGAGAAACTTTGCAGCGGTTGACTTGAAGCTTTCACCTGCACGCCCACTGAAGCTAAACAAGTTTGAACCTGGTGTCTATCTGGATTGGAGACTGGGTAGCTGCAGAAAGGGGTTTTAGAGAAACCATTGGGTCTGATCAACCTGTGGTTTGAGTGGGATCTAACACCCCAGTACAGCTGCAATAAGCTGTATTGTATAAAGGGTTAATATAGACCTCAAAATAGGAGGGGTGTGACCCTGGTGTAAAATAGCCTCTACACAATATCTCATTCTGCCCAATACCCCAGTACAGTCTCCATAAACTGTACTGAATAAAGGGTTAAAATAAATCTCAGAAAATAAGGGGTGTAACCCTGGGGCAAAAATAATCCTCTTACTTTTCATCACAAATGATATAATACTTTATTTAGTTCTTTCAACTTGCATGGAAGCACTTTATTTATTTTTTTCATTACTATTTTTAATGTTTTTAAATTAAGTCTTATATGCTCATCAAGCATATAAAACATTAAAATGTTTTTCTATTTTAATGTACTTTAAAATATTTATTTCTGTGATCAAAGCTGAATTTTAATCAGCCATTACTCCAGTCTTCAGTGTCACGTGATCCTTCAGAAATCATTCTAATATGCTGATTTATTATCAATTTTGGATCCTTCCTAAAAAAAAATTAATAATTTTGCTTTCAAAAATGAAAGAAAAAAATGCAACAAAATCGACCGTCATTGAGATCTCGCAACTAAAGAAAACCGACCATCATTGAAATCTCGTTAGGGAACAAAAACGAGTAACATTGAAATCCTGTAATGGAAAACCGACCGCCATTGAAATCTCATAACCTAATAAAACCGTCACTGAAATTTCGCAATGAAACAAAACTGACAGTCATTGAGATCTCATAAAGGAATGAAACTGACCATCACTGAAATCTCATAAACAAACAAAACAGACACTGAAAACCGACAGTCATTGAAATCTCGTCACAAAACAAAACCAACAGCTTGAATCGTTTTATTATAACGAACAATTCACGGTACAGTCTTTGTTAGCTGTGTCTTGAATGGATGGTTTATGCAGTTTTAAACAGCGGAATATGAACAGAGCCCAGAGTTTTTTGTTTTTTAATTAAATGAATAAACATACACACACATGTAGCTAACATTTCACTTGCATGATAAGATTTACATAATACATAACAGTGTTAATCTAAAGGGGATGGTAGGGGGGGATGATGCTTTACAAGGGGAATGCCATCCCCCCTCAAATCGAGCCCTGTATAAGGGTATTATGTGAGGAACAAACAAAAATGTTAACACAAAATCTTGTTTTGTTTTTTATTGGTGATGACACGCCTTTTCTGCAACCTGCTGGTTTGTAGTGTTAAATGCATTGATCTACAGTATAAAAACGATATAGATCAGAGGATAAATGTAAATCTAGTTAACGCCTGCTGGTAGATGCTGAGACTGCTCCATATTTTTCAACTAAAAAGTCATTCAGATTTGTGACATGGCGTGTTATCAGAAAATGGTCAATTAAAAGGGATGGATATGGTCAGTGGATATGGTCTACTATCTGAATGTCGCAGCAGAAATCGAGACTCCTCAGACCAGGCAACGGTTTTCCAATCTTCTATTGTCTAATTTTGGTGATCCCGTGTAAATTGTAGCCTCAGTTTGCTGTTCGTAGCTGACAGGAGTGGCTTCTGCTGCTGTATCTCATCTGCTTCAAGGTTGGACGCATTGTGTGTTCAGAGATGTTCTTCTGCAGACCTTGTTTGTAACGAGTGCTTATTTGAGTTATTGTTGCCTTTCTATCAGCTGAACCAGTCTGGTCATTCTCCTCTGACCTCTGGCTTCAACAAGGCATTTTCACACACAGAACTGCCGCTCAATGGACATTTTCTCTTTTTCAGACCTCTGTAAATCCTAGAGATGGTTGTGTGTGAAAATTCCAGTAGATCAGCAGTTTCTGAAATACTCAGACAAACCATGCCACGTTCAAAGTCACTTAAATCACCTTTCTTCCCCATTCTGATGCTCATTTCGAACTTCAGCAGATCGTCTTGATCAGATGTTGCTGCCATGTGATTGGCTGATTAGATATTTGTGCAGTTTTACAGGTGTACCTAATAAAGTGTCTGTTATACATATACATACATATATATATATATATATATATATATATATATATATATATATATATATAGATATATTGCTGATAAATGTGTTTAAGTGGCATTAACTGTGATTTGGTGAAGATGAAACAACACTAAAGGTATAAACAGCTGGGCAGAACATTAACTCCTGAGTCTCTTGTGTCTTACATCTTACTTTTTTTTTTTCAATTCACACTTCATTCAAAGCTGTAACACGTGCACAACTCACATAAACACTACATTTTCACATAATTCTTTTCACATCTGTCTGTCTGTATTTAGAGAGTCTGCAGAACAAGTGAAACCAAATATGGCAACAGCTATTATAAAGCAGTGTGATTCATTTTAACTTTTAACAATGTCCAATATACGATAGCACTATGTTTTTGGTACTTTTTTTTTTTAGTACAGACGATTTTTGAACTTTATTTACACAATAAACTGTTGATAAAAATAGTTTAGTTTCCATTGACTACCCAATTTTCTAATTCAGTTCCTCTGCTGATTTCCTGCACATCTGATAATGAAGATGCAGGAGAGCAGGAGGTCTGAAGCTGTCAGCAGCTCCAGTGGAAACACAGATCCCCCTCGAACCCTTCCCATTCGACTGACCCAGATAAGAGCTTTCAACTGCTGGCCGAGGGGAGAGGAGAGTTGCTTCTCTGGGAGGACATCCCACAACCTGCTGAGTGAGCCAAAGGCCCGAGCAGAGCTTGAGATAGGGAACAGGATGTGGAAAATGAATCTATACTGTACTATACTATAATTGACAGACAATATAATCTGTCATTTGCAATGTTTAGGTAAGTAAAGATAGTGTTTTGTGCTTAATAGAGGTGTTCCACTGTGTTTCAAAACACAGTGAGCTGCCTTGTTGCCTGCTGCCTACATAGAAAGCATCCTTATTGAAATAGAACCTCACAAGTAACTAATCTGCAACACTTTAAGGCCCAATAAAAGAGTTCAATATCACATAAAAGGAGCAATATTATACTCATAAATCTAATAATTCATATATATATATATATATATATATACATATACATAATGGTACCACTTTACAATAAAGTTTAAATTAGTTTTAATGCATTAGTGAAGATGAACTAACTATGAGCAATATATATAATATAATATATATTATATATATATATTTGCAGCATTTTTCAAACCTTTGTTAATTTAAAAAAATAAAATTGTTCATTGTCTGTTAGTTCACAGTTCATTAATGTTATCAGATTTTTTAAAAATTGTGTTAGTAAATGTAGAAATGAAGATTAATAAATGCTTTAGAATTATTTTGTTGCTAGAAGTGTTGCCAATATAATAATAAATAATAATAAAAAAAAATAATAATCAAAAATATGCATTGCTCACATAATAAAAAATAACCATAAAAATAATAATTATACACAGCACAGATACATTTAGGGTAAAATAGCTTTTATATATATATATATATATATATATATATATATATATATATATATATATATATATATATATAAAATTAAATTAAAGGTATGTTATAGATACATTTCAGTGTTATATGAATTTTAGGTATATATAATATCAACGTTTTTGTGTTGTTTTGTCCACAATCTTGAATTTTTTAAAAATATTATTTTCTGAGCTTGTCAAAATACGCATAGCACACAATAAAAAATGATCATAAAAATATTTTTAAAAATTACAAATATAGCACACATTAATTATTCCGTTTTTTATTATTTAATGCTATTTTATGAATACTTTTTATTGCATGAATTTTTTTAAGTATATAATCAACATTTTTCTTGTTTTGTCCACCATCTTGGATTTTTAAAAATGATTATTTTCTGAGCTTGTCAAAATATGCATAGCACACATAGTAAAAAAAAAAAAACAACAACAAAAAAAACAGTCTAAATATCTAAATATAGCATGCATAATTTTGGGGTACAATATTCTTTTTAATTATTTAACGCTAATTTTTTATATTGCATGAATTTTATGTCTATTTATATTCAACATTTTTCTTGTTTTGTCTACCACACTCTTGAATTTTTTTTTATTGTAATTATTTTCTCAGCTTGTTAGCACACAGTAAATATCAACCATTAACTACCTCTAAAATCCTATTGATTTGGCAAAATAATATCAAGCTATTTTCACACAGTGCTTCCAATGAGAGCTGAAGAAGGTCATGGAGTCTAGATGAAATTTGCACATTTAGTTATTCTTCCTGAGACCTCAGATGTTTGGAAACAATTCAATCCATTGGATGTACAAGGACAGAGCAAAGAAAGATGTTGGTGTAAAAAGTACCAGTAGAGCATGTGGTTATTGACTGTCAATGGCACAATGTGCTGTTTGTTTGTTTGTTTGTTTGTTTTTTAAGATAGAAACCATGAACTCTTGATCTTAATTTTTTTGTGCAAAACAAGTTTTACCCTAGCTGAGGAGGTCTTGTAAGTGACCTTGCTAAGAAACAGCATCTGTTAAAATAGTTAAAGCAAATGAATAATCTGCAAGATGAAAAGCCCTTCCTCAACAGAGACCGAGTCCAGATGCCCAAAACCCTTTGACATTAGACTCAATAAGCATCCGGGAATGGAGGAGTACAGTTGTGTGCCTCTGTAGTTCTCCATCATTTGTCAGGTTCTTCTTTCTAGAGATGAATTAGCCGCATGCTCTTTGTATTTCTTAGTGCGGCCTCTTCAAAAGCTGATCACCTATAAGCTTCAAGCGTGCAAGGCTGAGCTTTGATGGAAAGTCCAGCTTACTGAGAAAGAAAGAAAGCTCTCTGATCTTCGCCTGCGAGGTCCCAGTGGAGAATTAGATTTCAATCTGACAGGGAGGGAAAACAACATTTACGAAACAAAAGTGTAGAATATTTTGGGTGGAAAAGCAAAGCCGACGGCCGGGCTCCTCAGAGCAATTTCCTGGTTCACCGTCACTCAGTCCAGCCTGCCGATCAAAGCCACAAATCCGGATGCCTTGGGTTGAGTTTAAAGACAGAACTTCATTAATCAGGAATCAGCCAATAGAACATTTTGAAATATTTGGAAAAGACTTTCGTCCAGTCAAGAAAATCACTGATTTATTTCTTTAAAATACCTTTTAGAGATTCTACATTAGAAATGACTGATGTGCTGGTCCGAATTCTGATCGCGAGTGCAGTAAGAAGCGTGAGAAGGGTGAATGATTTTCCTCTAGATCTAGATCATGGTCAAAGCTCGACTGAACAGTATTTGAAGTTTACAGTACATGTCCAGAGTCTGATGATGTCCATATGTCCATACTGGCGACCCCTTTTTTTAGAAACTCTGCAAAAGTTTCTATGTCTATGTCCTACATTTCTACTGTGGATGTTAATTAAACACAATCATTTGGTGTAATTTTAGTAATTTAAGATGAAAGAATGGCATTTTGACATTTTGACAGTTTTGACATGGTTTTTTAAAAATAGTTCAGATGGACCTGATTGTAAAACAGATGGACGCTGACTGTAGGACAGTTATAGGTTTATATTTAATGGTGTTTTTTTTAAAGTCTATTTAATATTTTATTTGCCTGCCATAATAATGTCTTTGATTTTCTTGGGATCTCGAACAAGGCTGATTCGATCGACCTTACTAGATCTTACTGTACACATCATTAGTCAGTAAAAAAGCCATAGTGGTAAAGGCAAAGGCAGGCACACTATGGAGCAGAGAGGAAGCTGAGGTAGAGAAATAGTTAAATGGATGCAACTGGGTGGTTGGATGAGGTGGAGGGATGAAGGGAACTTTAGGGGGTGGAACAGTTAGGCACTTCAAAGCTTTGATGTTGTGAGCCCCTAAATGAAGGCGACTGAAGGTCCGTGCTAATGGGAGCCCATGGGGAGATGAGAGAAACTGTAGCAGAAATAGAGAAAGAGTGAGGGAGCTTGTGCGTATTTGGGATTGAATGTGTTGATGTATAATGGAGTCAAAGGTTTTATTGATGGACTCCTTTTGTTGTCAGCGGAGGTACGTTATGCACTGGTCTGGTATTTGTAACATCAATTGCATGCGTGTGAACGTGTTGAGCAATGTCAAAGTATTCTACTCATTTAACAATCCCATAACCCCTTGCTCTTGTAACCTCGAAACTCGGGACCCACTGTAAAACATCGAACTCAGTCACCTTGGAATGCTCCTTTTGGATCCACCTTGGAGTGTACAACAACACATCAACCCACTACTGTATGTTAACAATCCTTTATTAAATAATCATAATAACAATAATCATCATCATAAAAAGCACAATTTCTGTACAAAGTGTCCAAAGAGAGACTGGAATTTTACCCAGTGCTGTGATTCTCAAGTATTTCGAGTGTTTAAGACAGACAAAAGCTCAAAAGCAGTCTTTTTCAGGTCCAGAGCCGAGGCTGGAACAGAGTAGCTCCAAGGCACTTGCAAAAGTCCAGGGGTCCAGTAGCAAGAGTCTTCAAGAAGGTAAGGAGTACATGGATCAAGCAGGGTTCAGTAGAAACATATAGGCTCGCCTATCAGTGTCTCAAAACTCCATATCAAAGATCCCAGACTTTCATAATGTGTCTTATTCTGCAGAGGTGTAGTGTGCTTTGGGTGCATTTACTTCCACCAACTCCAACGATCTGTTTTTGAGCATGAATGAGGGTGAGGAATCCCATCTGAGCAAGTAGGTAAAGATTTACGTAATCTGTCTTCCACCTTTTGCCAGTCTTTGAAAACCACAGGGGAGCAGATTTACAACCAAACCTGTCTCCTGTTAACGTAAAACCTTAGCATGGAAACATAAAACTGAGTAAACTAAGGGAAAAAATCAATTGAGAATGAAAAAAAAAAAGAAAAAGAACTGCTGTGTGATGTACATTTGAAAGTGTTGGTGTTCCTAATGGCTCCGTTTTAGGTCCTAACCAGTTTGAAAATAATCTAAAAGAATAGCAACTATTAAAGTTTTTAAGCTTAAATCATGTTTTTCACCACTGACAGGTTTTGTAACACTCAACTTGGCCTTTCAAAAAGGATTTAAAAAAAATATATTAAATATTTACGTATACACTTTATTTAGCTTCAAATTGATCCAAATGTAAACTATTTTACCTCTTACGGACGCTTTAAACAATCATTTTGATGTGTAAAAATATCTGTCTGACCCAAAAGCCAAGATATACTGTACATGACTGGCACAGCAAACCGGTGTAGATTTTAGTCTATTTCTGAAAATGAACTTTCCTTTTACAAAATACAAGCAGTGGACCTGAACCTCTCTAAGCCAATAACTGTAGCATTCTTGAAGGCCCAGAGTAAAAATGAGAGAAATTGTATTTCAAACCCATCCCTTAAGTATCTGTCGGCCTTTTAACCATTGTTTCACATAATTTTAATGCCTGTTTGCTAGCTCAAAGCTCACACATTAGCTTGACAGTCTTTGTCTCCCAGTTACAGCAATCCATAGGTTGCACTGACAAAATCCCTAGTCGTTTCAAACAAGTGTGCTGCCTTTTTTCCAGAACAAAATTTACCAAACACACAGTGCCTAAAACTAAATCTACGAACCCTTCGCTCCTTAATCTTACTTTTCCATTTCCAAACTGTCAGACTGACAAGAGAAACACAAAATGGTGGGCTGAAAGCAATGGGTTGTAAACACACAATAATGATGACATATAATCACCCTGGGCTACTGAACTTCTCTGCGAGGGAAGAAAAAAAAAAAAAAAAAAAACATTAAACAAATCCATCAAAGCCTTTAAAACAATTCACCACATTCTAGGCCACAAAATGTACTTTTGGGAATGATAGGGGAAAGAAGTTTGTGGCTTGAAAGTCCAGCCTCAGATCTCCCATTTTAAAAACTAGACCTCTTAGAAATCTAAACTGATATACTCTCATCTTTTTGGAATAGCAGAACATTGATATGTATCAACATTTATTTTGAGGCTGAGCCATGGAAAGGGTTTCAATCCTAGTGGCACCAAATGCTCCATTTTTGATGTAATCCAGTGAAAGACGAGGAAGTCCTTGGCAGCAGTGTTAGAGCTGAGTAAGCATGACTGCTTGGAAAATAAGCTCCAGGAGAAGTTCAGTCTAGAAGCTCTCCAGCTGAGATGGACATGCATTCCAGGAATACTAAGAGATGAGGCTCATCTCTTCAAAGAGTCAAATCGGGTTACTTTGAGGTCATTTTAGGATACTTGATATCTCCCCATCTGTTCTCCTCAAGCCTCAGAGCAACAGCGCTGCTGGTTGAGCTTCACTTTGTGCTTAATCCCGTCATACAACTCAAAGTTGTAGTTCTCCAAGGTGGTGGACGAGCGTGACGTCAAGCCGCCATATGAGCAGGTGCAGTAAAGGAGGAGGCCGGCGCACACGGCACCTAGAAGAACACCCAGAGAGCTCATGACGATGATGGTCAGGAGAATGGGATCCAGAGAGTACAGCCATGTGTTGTCCTTATCGACCACACGTGTCACCGGAGGCTCTGATGGCGTTTCGGCTGTGCTCAACTCTGGAAACTGGAAACCTACATCAGCAAGAGGAGGGGAGAACACATTAAAAGTCATGCACATAAACTTTTGTTTTCGAACATGATACCATGGTAATACCCCCTAAAAATAGTGATAGTATCAGATGGTACCCTTACAAAAAAGCAGTGAAATTCATGTACCATGGTTTTTATATGGTAAATCACGGTATTTTCAAGAATATCATGGTACTACCATACATGTCCAAAACATCACAGTAGTACCATGTCCAAAAAACATTTTTTAAATGTAAAAAAGTACAATGGCGTTACCATGTTTTTGTGGTAACATCATGGTAAAGGGGTCATAAATAAAAATATAGTGATTGTGTCAGATTGTACACTTTCAAAAAGTACTGTCCTGGTACCATGGTACAGAAATGGCATAAGATGGTAATACCATAGTACTTAAATTCATATACCATAATTTTTTGTTGCAAAACATGGTACTTTCAAGTACAAACATGGCACTTGTTAACAATACCACAGTAGTTCCATCTCCCAAAGAAAAAAAAGAATTTTAGTAGAATTTTATTACTATGTTTTTATGGTAGTACTATGGTATTCTTTGAACTATTGTGGAGTAAATACCATGGTACTCCAAAGTACTTCAAAGAATACCATGGTATTACATATACCTTGGTAAATTAATATAGTAATCAGTGGTAGTACCTCTATAGCACGTATTTGTAAGCATGTTTTGTTCAACACTACAGCCTTTGGAGGCTAAACAGAAGTTTTTGTTTGTTTCCCTGCATAATATCCTATGGAGGAAGACACATACAGTATAACAAACTAATGGCAAGGCCTGAAGGGGAACGGTGTCGGCATGTTTTCAGCTGACAAAACTAAGCCGTAAACTCTTTTGTGGCACCCTGCGCCTTGCTAGCGGTTGCATTAGGCTTAATTAGGCTGCTTTTGACAGCGAGCCGATGCCAAAACTCACACCAGCTGAGCCGCTTTTGCACATTGACTGATATCTGTTGCATTTTGCTAAAGCAAATTTCCCTTTGCCCTTTTAGTTCCAACAAATGGGTTCCGAGGTGATTGACAGCTTGTGTAGAGTGTGAACTAAACACAGACTTCATTACGTTGTATTAGAGTAGAGGGGAAATGAGAAAAAGATGGAATACATCGATAAAGGAAGTCAGGGAGAGTGAAAGAAAGACAGACGGAGGGGGTTGACAGTCTGTAAGGATGAACAGATTTCGGTTGGGTAATTAACTCATCCTTGTCTTTTTTATTTTTTTATTTAAGAGCCAAAACAAAGAGATCTTTATGAGTTAGATGGATTCCAACTGAGGGCGGAAAGTCTGATAACCGGAGACGTTTTTTTTGTTTTTGTGCAGAAATGCGGGGTGAGGGTGATTCGAGTGTGAACAAACACGTACATACCCACACAAACAAACTGTAGCATGTCAGCTCTACCAATGCAAACATATGCACAGAATCGCTGTTATGGAATGGGAAGCAGCATTCAGAACCCAATTAAATACATAATGTGATGTATTTTTTTTTTTTTAAATAAAACAAGATTTCAAAAAGGAAAAAAAAAGATTGGGAATTGATTTAACAGATAAAAATAATTGTTAAATATTCAAAATAATATGTACTGACAAATCTTTCACAGTAAGACCAGGAAAACATGCATTATTGAAGTAATTAGGGTGATTTCATGTTGACTTTAAATGTGTCCAAACCATCTGTTTTTGTTTTGGCTTCATAATCTGAAAACCTTGAGGAAAAAAATACCCAACAGATGAAAAATTTGTCATTCCTGGATCCCGTTCCTTGAAACTTGGTTAAAATAAATAGCATGCCATATATTGTATGTACAGTATGTATTGTGGGAACTAACCTGCATTTATATGGTCTTTCCCGTTAAAGAGACGCCCATTTCCAACCGTTGGCTTTTTAACTGTGGAAAGAAGCGAAGACACTGTATTGAAATATAGAATACAAAATATGTGTTTTGTGCTCAAAGGAAATATTATTTATTATTAATGAAAACTTGCAATAAATGTTAGGCCAGAAACAAGTACGCAGATGTGAAAACTTGGCTAACTCATTGCACAACTCGTGCACATGTTCGCGTACTACATACTTAGTGTGCATTCTTCAAATATTTGTGCCAGACATAATAATAACAACATTTGATTATTCAGAATTCAGATTTACAGTAACTAACTTTAACAAACCTGCTAGTGTACTAGCTGATTTACACAATACATTCATATACTTGCGTACTAGAGTTGTGAGTTGGATTAACAGAGATCTAAATGAGTATATTTTGAGATTTGAGGCTAAGTAATAAATTATTAAAGGTACGTAAGATTTGTAACATAATTACAGAGTACAGAAAAATAACATCATGTGACCTACATAATTACTAATTGAAGCACCCCCGCATTTACACATTAAGGGCACGCACAAATATAGCAGCAAAAATAGGCCAATGTCTATTGTTACTGCACTGATATAAATGGATATAAAAAGAAGTGACGATTAGAAAAATAAGATTTTATTGTCACATTTTAAAAGCAGGTTTTCAAGACACAAATCCATCAAGCAAAAATATTTTGTTCACATTCGCATTTTAAACAATTTACTAATTTCAAAGTTGAGGTATAGGCTGACCACAGTTAGAAGGTACTTTCATAAAGCAAAGTGCATTATAATCATCATCATCATCATCATCATCCTCATCAACATGATTAAATTCATAGTCAGTTTCAGAAGCATCACCACCACCACCTAAGTAAGCTTTGCGGTACAATAAAAGGCCCATAACTTTCAAATGGCTTTATGGATCAGCGTTGCTTTGTTCCAAAAATGTCCCAGTCGGAGCCGGCTGTGTCTAAAAGCAGAGAAATCAATGTGAGAGGCGGTAGCCTGACTGGATCCATTGTGAGTGATCTATTCCACCCAACTCCCCACTTCCGAGGAGAACGCTGTTGACTGTTCGACAACCCCTGAGATGCCGTGTCCAAAAGTTGGTGAGTCATTCGCAGGGGTGTGAGCATCAACCGCAATCCTCCGCTCTTTGAAAAATAGACTGTTTTGCATTATTAGAAGCTTCTCGGTTCGGTATACGTGATGCATTTAAGAGCCCGAGAAGAATGGCTGTTTGGCAGCGAGGCGCTGGGTGACGTGTTGACGGCGTTCTCAAGAGAAAGCTCGCACTCATTAATGTGGTTTCCCGAGTCGACAAGAGGCACGGGGCGGGGGCCTGGAACGCCTATAGCAGCTTTAATAAATGGTATCTGGTCCATTAACTAATTAAAAAATATTAAGAGTGAAGAAAGAAGTGGGGGACACAGTTTAGGGAAGAAAAGAGCGATAAAGTGGCTGCTTTAAAAGCACATTGCTTGACGGTGCCAAAACATCTCTTACCACCTCACAGAAGGAAATGGCATTAAAAAGCCCCTGAGGAGCCAGGGGTCTTTATCCTTTTATTTCCATTTTGAGCAGCTCTATATGTCCCATAATGAAATAAGCTACTTTGAGCCCTGATTCTAGATTTGCTGAATGTTCTTAAAGGTATAGTTCGAAAATGAAAATGGAAACTTCACTCAACCTCATGTCATTTTAAACCAGTATGACTTTCTTTCATATGTGAAAGACAAAAGAATGTTTTTTAAAAAAATGTTTACACTGTGTATTTCTATCAAATAAAAGCGATGGACGCTGTCAAACATACCAGAAAATTCTGGTTACGACATATTTGAGAATCATTGCCGTCATTTTTGTTGTCAAACTTGCCACAATATATGATTATACACCAATGCAAATGAGATTTAAGCAAATAATTACATTATTTTTGCTCATATGAAGCCATCAAGAAGACTTCTAGTCATACAAACTACTTTTTTTTTCTTTTTTTTTCTTTTCATTTTCCCATAAAGGAGCAGTGTGAACGTTCTTCAAAACATTTTTATTTTGTGTTTCATAGAAGAAAGAAGGCCATAAAAGAAAGTCAAGTCTGAAATAACATGATAGTGACTTTTCATTTTGGGGTGACCTATTCCTTTAAAGAAAATTGTACTATGGTAATTAATACCTTGGAGTACCATTTAAAGGGTTAGTTCACCCAAAAATGAAAATTCTGTCATCATTTACTCACCCTCATGTTGTTCCAAACCTGTAAGACTTTCGTTCATCTTTGAAACACAAATTAAGATCTTTTTGATGAAATATGAGAGATTTCTGTCCCTCCATTGACGCTTCAAAAAGTTCATAAAGAGATCATAAAACTAATTCATATGAATTGAGCGATTTTTGGTCCAAATTTTCTGAAGAGACACGATCGATTTATATGATGAACAGACTGAATTTAGGCTTTTATTCACATATAAACATACTCACGCAGGTTCGGTTGAGCTTTTTTATATTCGCTGATCAATGTTAAGTGTCAAAGTGTCAGTTGCGTAGATGTTTATGGAGTGACAGATAGCTCTCAGATTTCATCAAAAAGATCTTCATTTGTGTTCTGAAGATGAACAAAAGTCTTACGGGTTTGGAACGACATGAGTGTGAGTAAATGATGACAGAATATTTATTTTGCTTGAACTACCCCTTTAAATACTATATACATGATAATCAAATGGCATGGCCACAGTTTATTTGTGATGCTCACCCCGTCCTAATACAGAACTGATTACTTTATCCTATAAAACTGAATGACAACTTAATTCAATAAATGATTCAACATGGCTATGAAAAAGCATATGGCAGTCTTGGACACCATTCACTACTAATCACTCTTGAAGCTTCACGACGCTTCAGTGAACCAAAATTGCTACCAGGTGTTGATATCTGCACAAAGTTCTCTCCCACCCCAGCACTCAGTGCTTCCTCATCACATGGAAACGTCTGAGAAAGGAAACAGCTGTCTTTGTTTATGGGACTTGTTTTTGGAGCCTCAACACCAGCAAGCGTTTGCTCAGAATAACACACGCCAACGCAGTTTTGGGGATCTTTGGGGAAAAAAATGTGAGAAATGCGAGATACAAAGGAATAACCTAGATACTGCCACAGAGAACACAGAAATAAACACAAAACATGAAGACTTCCTTACACAATCCCCCTTCTCTTATCTCAAAGGTGGCGCCATCAATTCTTTTAAGTTTAGCGCATCATTGATATGAAACCATGCCTAATGCAATGTTTAAAGTCAACATGAAAGAACATCAACAATCCGTTTTACTTCCATAATGATGCATTTTCAATTTAAATGAGAAAAACTGGACTTTAACTGATTTTATTCATGAAGGGTGTGGTTCACACTTGTAGTTTGCTTCACTTGGTTCGTTTTAGTCCTGGCTTTCTTAGCATTCACATTGGCATTTTTAACACCGAACCTAAAGTCAGAGGGATATGTTCACAACCTGACTGGTCGAACTTACCGAACATCCAAAACAATGCTGTGTGCTGGGATAAATGCGCTTGTTGTATGTGCGTAGCTTACATATGATGGTATTTTGACCAGCTGAGAACTCGTGAAGAGCTTATAAAATGTGTAAATTAGTCAGAACAGTGGCAGGAATTAGGGTTGTCAAAAGTATAAAAGTAAAAATACCACCATTCCCAGATATTAGCATTTCTCCATAGCATTCTGAGCACTGTTGAGCAGATTCTTAAACACCTCTGATTGGCGATTGTTTTCATGCACTCAATAGATATGTCTGTGATTGGCTACAATGATCAACGCTTCAAAAACATGACGTAAACAGACTTTTGAGCGTTTGAAAGCATGTGTCTATAAGTGGATCCGTCTATCAGCAGATCCCTAATATATAGCCTGTTTTCAAACGCTCCCGTGTGTATCCATGTGTAAGTGCTCGGTGAAGAGCGTCAAAGATGTCTATTTATAACATGTTTTTGAAGCAATGATCATTGTAGCCAATCACAGACATATCTGTTGACTATCTGTTGAATCCGCTCAACATCGCTCAAAATGCTATCATGTAATGCTGGTATTTTTTTTAATTTCAGTATCGACTTGGTACTGAAGTCAGTACTTTTGATATCCCTAGCAGGAATCCCTCCGTCACACACACAAACGAAGATCTTCTGCAAGGAGACGCGGTTCTGATGCCAGTACCGAACTGTGATGGGCAACATTGCGACTATAATGAGAAAAAACAGGTATGCTTGAGTCTTTTTGAGGGTTGCATCTTGTGACATAATGTCCAGTTTTTGGTTTGTTTACAAGTCTTTGGTCCGCGTTCATATTTTATTCGAACCGCACCAGAGTTTGTTTGGAAGCGAACCGAGACCCAACTTTTCAGCAGTATTGGTCCGCTTGTTTGGCGTGCACCAGGGGTCGGATGGCGGCGTTTACACATTCAAATGAACCGCACTAACAGAGCAACTGCAGCAGGGTTCGTTTTAATCAAACCAAACATGCCAAGTGTGAACACACCCTAAAAAATGTAATAGGTTGGTGAAAAGTTGGTGAAAAGCTTTTTGAATGGGAATTCCAATGTCAAAACCTACTTTTCAAATCTATCATTTGAAGCAGTCTTTATTACGTTATTGACAACCAGCAAGGTTTTAGAAAGGCTGCATTACCTACAACAGCAGCCTAAAACAAGTGTGCCAACCAATAACTGGCACAATCTAAGCGACGTCAGCAGAAAGGGAAACTCATTACACAAACATTTTTCTCTTAGGAACAGATCAGTCATTCACAATAAGACCAAAAGGCATATATTAAGAAACTCCATTTTGATTTCATGTTGACTTTAAAGGCAATATTCATCATGACAGCTTTTGGATATATCATCTTAGGTGGACTCTCCATTTACCAAACTTAACTCAAGTTGTTTACATGCAGAAACCTTTTATGCAATACTTTACCTTCCCTTATTATTAAATCATGCTTGCGTTGTATTCAAAAAGTGCTAAGAAGCACATTCTCAGTATTGGAGCTCCCTCCTGTATGCTTTAATTTATCTAAAAGCTTTGTGTTCTCTCTTTCACCAAAGGTCTGTTCCCTTGTTCTGCAATAATAAGGTAAAGAGGTACTCGTAATCAATCTCAGGGACTAGTCAAAGTGCAAACACTGTGTCAGACAGCATGTCCACAACAGCTCTTAACTCCACAATGTTCTGACCACATTGATTTAACATAAGTACAGCACACTGGATCAAAGTCGGTCCAGGATCAGTGATTAAGGTCATTGGACAACACGTCCTCTTGGCTCGGCGTCCATCATGAGGCTGGATACGGATTCACTCCTGGAGAAGGTCCCTCCAGATGAGTATGAGCTGGCTAGATGTGGTAAACAAGCTGAGCACACCAGTAAGACAGGGTCGTTAGTATCCAAGAAAGAAAAGAACATGAAAAGAATGAGGAAACAGAAAAATCGAAGTGTTGGGTTCATCTGGATGCATCTGATTCCAAGCATCCAGGCGCGTTCTCTTCCAACTCTTCAGTCTGAGATCTGCTTCATCAAGGACTTCCTTCAAGAAGTCAGCATTTGCAGACAAACCTCTAAAGCTTTAGTCCAGGTCTCTCACCAGTAGGAATTCCCATCGCCCTTCTCAACCCATACAGTCAATTTGGGTGTCACCCCAGACCTGTGCACGCCGCCGTTTGGGTAATGTGCACTGTGGGGGCTGTAGTAGGCCATTGTGGGTTGGTTCCTCCTGGCCGTAAGATGGCGACAGCTAACGGCCATGACAATGACAATAACCAGGAACAAGATGGCTCCTCCACCAGCCATTATGTAATACCAGTTGGGCAAAACAGCCGGTACTGACAGGGTATCTATTGTTGGCTCACTCTTGCCAGGTAGGGCTCCCCCTGGTGGAGAGATATACAAACTGTGAAACACGCCACACTACTCCAGGGTTCAAATGCAAACACACTAATGAAAGACACCATGAAAGATGCTATATTGGCTGTTTTGGCATACGATCATGTAGGGTAGAAGCTTCATGCTCCATGTTTCACTGTTCGAAATCACCATGAAATGATCGTTTTCCAGGAGAGGAACAGTTATTGAGGGATCTAAGTTGGGTTGCATAGTGCCGTGTACAGTGAAACAATGGCTGTGAATGCAGTGCTGTTATGTAACGTGCTTTCAAATAGGCACCTGAGTCAGAGTCCAAGCATGTTGCAAATAAAGACTGCCCCGCTCTAGTCCTGGGGAGTGGGGATGCCGTACTATAAATCATATTTTTTGCATGCTGGATTTGGGACAAGCGGCTCTCCAGGACTACTCAAAGGGCAGGTAGTGCTGGTAGTTCTCTAAACCATTATGTCTCAGGGGTACATTGGGGCTGCATTCAAACAAGAGGCTGTTTTGCCAAGCAGAGGCACATGCATTCTTTTCTCCCTCAGTTCGACTTCTGGTTATTGCAGAATGCTGACTGATACTTGACTATAGCACAAGTTTGTAACAGGGCTGGGCATCGCCAACTTCATCAATATATTGTGATGCATATTATAAATGGATTGCAACTGAGATTTAGACCCAATGTGACCGCATACAAGAATGATTCTGTGGAATAGGTTTCAATCTTTTTGCCATGGTTTTGCTCCAGTTTTGTCTAGTATGCCATGTTTTAAATTATAATGACATGCATTTATGTTTCTGTAAATCACACTTGCGTCAATCAAAAAAAAGAAAAGAAAAAAAAAAGAAAAAGAAATTCGGTAACACTTTTAAGGTGAATTAGTTACACATTACTACATGTACTAACTATAGTAATAACAGTAAATTATGCATAATTACAAGTAACTAACCCTAAACAATACCCTAACCCCAACCATAACTCTATAGTAAGTCTATGTAGTTAATTAATATTACTCAGTACTTATTTGAGTAAGTACAAAGTAACTTTCACCTTAAAATAAAGTGTAACCAGAAATTCTTGCATTTCTATTACTTTATCAGTAATTAAATTCAGAGAAAAGTGCAATGAACTTGTATCTTTGGCACCACTTTGATATTTTCAATCTTAGTAGACTAAAATTGTAATTACTTAAGTGATGAATTTTGATTATCATTAATTGAACTACTGAAATTATATGAATGCACTCATAAATAAATAAATAATAAATTAAATTAATAAAATACATAAGTTAATAAGTTAAAAAGTTGCTATAGATATATGAATTAATCTATACTCTAAAAAAATGCTGAGATGTTTCAACCAATCATTGGGTTTGTTCATTTTTGACCCAATTTTGGGTTGAAACAACCCAGCATTTTTTAGACTGTACACACATCCAGTTTGTAAGTTAAATTACAATCATTAATCCATATAGTGTAAAACTCAAGGAGTTGCAACCACACACTGCTGAGTTCAACTGCTCAAAAAAGCACTGATTTAAAGCCAATGTGACACGGCGCATGTTGAATTTAACTTTGAAAAAGCTCTGACCAATTTCTGACACATTGAAAATAAAAACGACCTTACATCTTGACGAAAGAAACCAAAATAGTAACAAACATTATGATCACACAACAAGTGGGAGCAGAGGTTCTTGTCAGCTCTGCTTTGTCTATCTCATGGATTAGTAAGCACTGTATGAGAAGCGAACATTCGAGAAAAGAATGACAAAAAAAAACAAAACAAAAAAAACCTGTTCTCCAGGGACTCCGAGACATACCCTGAGTCTCTGATGCAATGCTGCCATCTGAGCAGAACCCGGCACAGGCAGACATCTTGTTATGCTATATTCAGCCACGGAGCATGACTGAGCCACTCATTAGGGAGAGCGACTTGGCTCTGCCTGTGTCTTTTATTGACACTCATTTCACAAAAGGAAGTGGAGGTGCTAATACGCTGGTAGCTTGTTTAGGTATTCTTGCCAATGCAAGTTAAAAAAGAGCTCCAAATATAAAAACCATCACACTGCTTCTCAATGTCCAGTGTTGGACTGCAGTCATTTGAAGAGGAAAATTCACATCTATGTGTCCATATACACTAACAAATACTCTGTCCTCAAGGGATCCCACACCTTTCCGACAATTCCCATGACTTTTCTAGTCGTTTGTGATTACGATCATTCGAAAAATCATTCGATCTGTTGTCAGGTACTAATATTTGAAATTAAAGTGATAGTTCATCCAAAAATGAAAATGTTGTCATTGTTTACACACCCTCATGTTGTTCCAAACCTGTATGAGTTTCTTTCTTCTGTTGAACACAAAAGAAGATATTTTAAAGAATGCTGGTAACCAGACAGTTGATGGTAGCCACTGACTTCCATAGTATTTGTTTTCCTACTATGGAAGTCAATGGCTACCGTCAACTGATTGATTACCAACATTCTTTAAATTTGTGTTTAGCAAAAGAAAGAAACTCATACAGGTTTGGAACAACTTGAGTGAGTAAGTGATGACAACATTTTCATTTTTGGGTGAACTATCCCCTTAATGCACTCCAGATAAACGATTAAGCACAATCATAAAAATATTACAGCGTGCAGGTGACTGCGACTATGATATCTCTTTTAATCAACAATTCTATAAAAGTTATTTATAACTGTATGTGCAGTTATTCGGCTCTGCTAATGAAAATAGGTCCAAATGAAGTCAATGCACGATCAACCATTCAAAAACCTGTCTATAGTAGATTAATAAAATATGCACTTTAGATTTTTAAATGTTTAAAATAAAACACAAATGCACATGCATTCACATATGAAATTAAGATTTAAACAGACCACATTTAAGAAGACCTCGCGTCCCATAAGAAACGATTTTCCGTTAGTAACATTTGGCATCCAATGAGTCACAAATGAAGCTGCCCTTTCTATATTTCCTATAGACTTTGAATATAGTATCTTTAAAAATGTTTAAACCCTGAAGTATTTCCCAAATTTTCAGTGACTGTAAAATTGCACCAGTGTGTTAGTATAGCTGCTTAACAGGCTGAAGGGAGAAAGATGTCTCCAAAATAGACTGACAGGACGCCTGTCTGGTTAGGACTGCTACGTATAGGCCATGTATTCAATAGAATCAAACGGTACAATTTTGACACAACCTGTATGAGATTTGATAGCTATGACAGAGGGGACAATGTTCAGCAAATAATGACTGAGATATTTCATGCAAGAAAGTACGTTTTGAAATTATGTGAGGGTGAAATTTCGCTTATTTCATGGGGAATTATTCCTTGAATGTCAAATTGTTTCACATTGTGGCACAACGGGTCTCTGCCATGAGCCTTACAGGTTCAGCAGCCTGACAGTCCAAGTTTGGGCATCTTTCCCAATTGGGTCCTTGACAGGTCATAAAAAATATGTCAGAAACGGATTGGTCACCTCACATAACCAACCCAACCCCAGGCTCCTCAACTCACTGCATAAATACCACATGCTAGAAAGTAAAACAAACCCTATATCTTCCCTGTAAACAATAACTGCTGAGCAGGGCAGAGAGCAGGAAGTGCAAACATTCACACCCGAGGCAGAGAGTTTAAACTCACCGGTCATGTCCGGAGGGACCGCGGCAAAAGGCTCTGGATGAGGGAGAGGAGGATGGGGAGAGGCAGAGAAAGAGAGAAAGACAAACAGAGTAAAATGTTAATATGTAATGTAAGGTTAACGGTGGGGTACATCCCTGCCTTTACTGACACTGATGACTCTGAAAACATGCACTGAACTTCATAAAATGATCAGAAACAAGGACACAGAGGACATCAAAAGACTTTTCTGGAAATATTTCACCCACAAATCAAAAGAAATAAATAAGCACCATTATGATTTTGTGGATTGTGACATTATTTTCATCATAGTTAAGCATATTAATTTACTACAAAACTCTCATTACTGTAATGTGTCGATTAATCAGATCAAATTATATATATATATATATATATATATATATAATATATTATATATTATATATAATATGTAAAACCTATATATTAAAGTGGACCTATTATGCCCCTTTTCACAAGATGTAATATAAGTCTCTGGGATCCCCAGAATGTGTCTGTGAAGTTTCAGCTTAAAATACACCACGGATCATTTATTATAGCTTGTCAAATTTGGGTTTGAGCAAAAACACTCTGTTTTTGTGTGTGTCCCTTTAAATGCAAATGAGCTGCTGCTCCCTGCCCCCTTTCCAGAAGAGGGTGGAGCCTGTACAGCTCACGCTTCAGATACTCAACAACAACAAAGCTGGAGAATCTCAAGCAGCCAAAATGTCAGAAATTGTCAGTAACGGTGTTCAGCCTTACATTGTTCAAACCGGAGTCAACACTGATGGAGAGACTCAGGAAGAAGTTACAACTTTTAGAATGCAACTGGATGTTTCTGAATGGTTAGTGGATACATTTATGTAGTTGCTGTGGAGTTGATTCAACTCATCGACTAGCATGTGCCGTCATGTTAATCTTTTGAGGAAATCCAGTGTTAAACTGACCCTCGTTTGAGAAGCAGTCCCCCGTAAAATGATTTGCGTAAATATAGAACACTTTACAGACTTTCTTCGGCACATTTCCTTAATTTAAAACACTGTGTCCTCAGTGGCTCAGATGCCGAGACTCTATGGATACTCTTATGTTCATTGGTACATCCAATAACAGAACATTTGTAATGTTTTTGGTGCAGACATTGTACATCTCCAGCTGCTACAGCGAGTAAACAGAAATGGCAGACTGTTACGGCTCACTCAGGGTGGGATTTATGCTAACAGGGCAGATCGTCACCAGTCATGGGTGAGGCTTCAACATACTCTTATGTAAGTGTAATGAGAAATCTGGAACCACTCGTTTGGAGAGACTGTTTATGATTTGTGTGGATTATAAAAAAGGAGTGGGTGGATTTTTTACCATTATAGGCTGGTTGTTTACACACACGTCTGTGTTTAAACACCTATAAAAGTGAATTGTGCATAATAGGTTCCTTTTAAACAAGAATAAATACTACTACATATACTGTGTAAATGATTGATTTTTCCCAACACAAAATGATATCTTTAAATCAACCATTCTAGATTAAAATGTATATAAATGATTACGGTAAAGTGTGTATCACACCTTCACTAGATCATTTTAAGTGATCCTGCTATGTTGCTAATGAATTTTTAAAAGTACAAATATTCCATGAGGTGCCTAATAGTCATGAAAATAATGTAACAATGCAAAAAATCTTCACAGTCCTTGACGTTTGGAATGAAATATGACCTGGACATGTTCTTCACACAGGTGCTGATTTGCTTAAAAGCATTTTTTTTCTTTTTTTTTTTCTTTTTTTTCTAAATTCTCTGTCCCATCTCCCATACAGTGATCAGATAGGGCATTTTGATTCTCAGTTTGTTGGCAGAGAAGCATGTTTTCAAGTTTTAAGTTGTTTTCATGTTTTCAGGTTTTGTTTTGGAGAGCAAACATGGAGGACATTGCTTAAATTCTCGAAATGCAAACAATTAGCAAAAGACGAGGAACTATCGTGAGGGCCAGTGATTCAGGGATCTCTTTTTGGCGGGAACTCCAAGTCCAACTGCATGGGTTGATAAGAACTCTCCCAGCATGCTTTGGGAAGAATCACAGCAGGCGCATGGTGGAACATGAGCTCTAGAGGCTTCCAATTTTTGGATTCGAAATAAACCACCAAGTCCCGTAGCCTTGGAGCGAGCCAAGCAGCGACGCTGCGAGCCAAAAATGACTAAATCAGGAGTTTATAGTTATGGACCAGGAATTGGAGTAGCGACGAGCACATGGTCACATTCTGATATCCTTAAGACCATAAACCACAAAGCTTCTGTGCAAGATCCATCCTCAAAAAGCTCTGGCTATCGACTAATTCCGTTAAAAAATCTCTGTTTACAAACATGGAAGGAGAAGTGCGAAGGAAATAATGAAACATAGATTAGCATCGGGGCCCAGGGGCATTTGTGGCCTAGATTTGATTCTACATTTTGCTTTTGATGGCAAACAACGAGGCACACTATTTTTTTTTTTTGTGTGTGTCCTCCTTTCATGTTAATAAATTCTATTTTGAGAATCTCTTTGAGATAGTGGCTGTGATGGCTAGGTTTGATCACAGTAAATGGAGAGGTTTGTGGAGCGAGTGTCTTCAAAATCTCAACGAATTATGGTGAAAATGGTGGAACTGGAATATGTGCAATCTGTAATGAAGAGATAAAGGTGACTTCACAGGAAACCAGAAAGAGCGTGGCAGGGAGAAACATCTGGTAGAGATAATGCAAGGCTTTGGCTTAAGTTGTCGCTATAAATGACAACAAAAGCATAAAGGATAAAACTAATGATGGAAAAAAAAAAAGGTGAAACGTGCACACTTACGAGTACACTCCTCCAGCGGTGTGTTCACACTCATGTGGATGTTATCGATCCAAATGTGGCCGTTGGTACCCTCAAAAAATCCTTCGATTACCACCTGTGTGATGAAATATAAGCACATAGAAAACAGAAAATGTCACTATGATATTTGTCAGGCTACCAGGACTAAACAAATACAACAACAAAGGTTTACGAGTTGTCAAATCTTTAAAAATTTGGGCAATAGATTTGAATAATTAACTCTTTCCTCGCCAGCATGTTTGAAAAAAAGTTGCCAGCCAGCACCAGCATTTTTGGTCCTTTAGCTCGTCCTAGGTCAACATGTCATTCGGTAACGTTAGGCAGTTTTGATTTATATGATGTTCAATGACGATGATCGCATTATTTTACATATGCATCTGCTTACATATAATATCGCTTGTTTCTTCTTTGTCTGTGTTTCGATTCAGTACTCGCATAACAGTGAAAACACAGAAAGCCGGAAAATTCTGTCAATGGTGGGGAAAGAGTTAATTACATTTTTGGGAGTGAATTTCACTAAAATATCAAAATAAATAAGAAAGTATGATTTGAATAAAGCAAAATCTATTGTGGACCATGACAATTTTTGAATTGTGACATTTTATTATACTTTTTAATTATTTTCCTTTCCATTATAAATCCATATTATTCTCATTAGATCCTCATTTTTTGACTGTATTGTAGTTAGGGTTGCAAAGGGGCTGAACATTTCTGGTAAAAGATTACAAATTTCCAGAAACTTTCCAAAAATTTCCCAAACATCCTGGAAAGTTTCCTAAAAAGTTTCTGGAAACTTTGCAAACCTAATTGTAGTGTTAAAAATATAGTGCCATTAATTGATATTTTAAATTGTTACAATTTAATTAATTTACCCTTGCAATTTAATCAATCTTTTTTTTATTATTATTATTAATTTTTTGCATCACAATAATGCACAAAATAGACTTTAAAAAAAAAACTTTTGGGTCAGAATAGACAAAATACACCTTTTCTTTTGAACTTGGGGTCAAATGTGTGAGATTCATTCGACTAATTTCAAATTTTGAACACTACTATTATAATTATTTTGTTTTCTCAAGATCAAAAACAGATTTTCTTTGTGATCTCAACAGAAGTTATTTTGTTTCTGACAAAGTTAAAGAAAGAAAACAAGACCGTCTTTAAAAAATGACAGAATATTGCCTTTCAAGATCAATGATCTCCAAAATGACCATGCTAACTTAACAGCCCTAATCATACAGCCTTTTTGAAAAGATTTACCAACACTATTAACCAAACATTGCAGTTTTAAATGTATTTGACTGTTTAATCATGTCTAATCTGCTTACCTGAAATTCATTTGGAGATCGAGGTATGATGGTCCGTCCTTCTTTCCAGATGGGTTCCTGGTCTCCACGGAGGGACCAGAGGAGGGTTTCCTCTTGGTGTTTGTTCTGCAGCAGGACCCTCAGGGTTGCCTGATCCTCCAGCTGATATGAGAACATCAGGCAGAGAGGCCCGGTGTCGGGATCCACACTGGGACTGAACAGTCTGGCTTTCTGACCCTGCGTCTCAGGACTGGCCTCAATGTACAGGTAATTTCCCAAACCTGTGAGGGAACAAACATAATACAGTGTGTCACACCACCTGTCCATGTCTGCATCTGTACTAATCTGATTCGTTTCTACCAAGTGACAGATGAAAACCTTGCAGGCTTTTGGTTAGCTGCATGTAATCTTGTTTATTCCTTACTGGGCAAGTGATATAAAGTGATCGTGTCTCTTCAAAAAATGTGGACTAAACCACTCAATTCATATGGATTAGTTTTATGATTTCTTCATGAACTTTTTGAAGCGTCAAAGTGGTAGATGCGTAGCTGTCAATGGAGGGACAGAAAGCTCTCAGATTTCATCAAAAAAATCTTCATTTGTGTTCTGAAGAAGAACGAAAGTCCTACTGGTTTGGAATGACATGAGGGTGAGTAAAAGATGACAGAATTTTCATTTTTGGGTGAACTAACCCTGTAAGCACATGACATTTTAACAGTCTGGTTTGTGTCACTTTGGATCCAACCTATCAAACAGCCAGTGTGAGCACTTCCTGAACCCAAACTGTGAAATTTTGAGCAACATGATTCGCCTAAACATCACGCTGTGTGATTATACGAAAAAATCAAGTGTGTCACTGTGGGAAAAGTCAAGCACCTCGTCACTAGTATTAGTGTCTTTCGTGAGCGATGGTAGCCCACTAGGCTTTACTGTAGGCACTTTAGGTGATGGTAGGTGTCTGTTTGCTAAGTCGAGAGTGAAAGAGCGTTAAGTGGGAGCAAGGCATGACCCCTACGGTGAAGAAAGAGCAGCGAGACAGGTGTTCACTCTTTTATCTCTCTATATATTTGTGAATAATCTTTCCAGACGTTTCAAGGTCAAAAAGACAGCTCATGTGGTGGCGGCCGGCATCTCTCTGAGTGATCCGATTGGACGGGGAGGAGACATGTGACCTATTGGAGTCTTAAACATTTTGAGAACTGTCAAAAACCGCCTATAACACCTTGCAGCTGTCGGCACGGCTTGTTAAGTCTTTCAGAGAGAGCATTTAAAATATTCCAAGGCAGTGAATTTAAAATAGGTTTAGGATAACAATCCTCTTAACTTCACTAGGAATGCATATATAAGGAGATGTGAAGGGGGAATAGTGAATATCTTTTATTTATGTAAAAAAAAAAATCCCCTTTTTGATCGTAAGTACTATATTTATAAGGGGAAACGAATAATGATTTCTTGAAAGAGGCTCTAAGTACATGGAAGCAAAAATCTGCCTGGAAGGCAGGTGAAGGACTGGAATACATGGTGGGAAATGCAGTTTTTCCACAAGAATCTGCACCTCTGAAATCAATTAAAGATACTCAGATTTAACCATTTGCCACACGACAGCTGAAAGAGACTGAATTAAGGGGTTTTTGAACTTCCAGAAAGGAGTTCTGGGAAATTGCAATGCTTCTTACTTTTTTAATGTTTTTGGAATCAAATAAATGATTAAAACAATATTGCTTAGCACTGTCTACATTACATATATTATATTATATGTAATATAATGATATATACTATCATTTAAAGGTGTGGGGTCAGTAGGTTTTTGTTTTTTTAAAGAAATTCATATTTTTATTCATCAAGGATGCATTACATTAATCAAAAGTGACAGTAGAGTAATCTATGATCTTTTGTCCACAAAAATCTTAAGCAGCACAACTGTTTTCAACATTGACAATAATAATACATTTTTCTTGTGCAGCAAATCAGCATATTAGAATGATTTCAGAAGGATCATGTGACACTGAAGATGCTGAAAATTCTGCTTTGCATCACGAGAATAAATTAAATGAATACATTTTCGAATATACACTAAAAAATGCTGGGTTAAAAACAACCTAATATGGACAAACTCAGCAATTGGGTTGTTTTAACCCAGCAGTTCGGTTAAATGTTTGCCCAACGTTCTGGTTAGTTTTATTTAACTCAACTATTGATTAAAAATGACTATATGGCTGGCTTAAAATGAACCCAAAATAAACAACACTTTAGTATAGGGAACATGTATTCACTATTAACTACGACTTGTCCCTCAATAAACTCTTAATTTACTGCTTATTAATAGTTAGTAAGTTAGTTAGGTTTAGGTATTGGGTAGGATTAAGAATGTAGAATAAGGCATTAATATGTGCTTAATAATTACTAATAAACAGCCAATATTCTATTAATATGCATGCTAATAAGCAACTAGTTAAAAGACCCTAAAATAAAGTGTTACCATAATTTTAACCCAGCATTTTTTAGAGTGTATTAAAATAGAAAACTTTTGAACGGTAGTGTATAATTAAAAATAAAATATACAGAAAATATCAAATCAGTAGCATGAATGCAAACGTATGAAACTAATTGTTTGAGCTGTAAAATCGGACAGAATGAGCCACATTTAAAGCTGTTGTAAAACAGCCAACATATGCAAACCAGTGACCTCAAATCAACTGAATTCTTTATTAATGTTTGGCAGCCTTAGACAGCCTACGGTTAGGCTATAGTACTAGGCGGGAGAATTATTTATTGTGTTTACTGTTAATAATTAATGTTATTATTTAGTGAACATTGGTGTCTCCGTCATAATGCTGTTGCTGAGCAATATGTCTCTCAACACCCAGCATCACAGTGATTTTACCATGTCAACACCTGATTCAAACATGGTGAAATCACTGCAACACAAGCCCTCGAGTGGCATATTGCTTTACTAAAAGTAACATAAAATGGCAACCCATTTTACTTCCGTAAGCTGATGTATAATTCATCATAATTTGTTTCCTTCACAATCGTTCACAACCAGAGTGTATTAAGACAGTAAATATGGTAATTTTTGCTTTTCTTATTGACAAACATGTAGTAATCTGCGGCTCACTGGTTCCCAGCTCTCAATCAAACAGTGATTGTTTCAGCATTCCAAGATTATTTCTGTCTTCACTGCCATGCTTTGTTCCTGGTGTACGCTTCTAATTGCGATGTGTCATGGGATAGAAATAAAGGGAGTGTGACAGTGTTTGGGAGGGAGAAAGGAGGAGAGAAAGCATGCCGAGCATTCATCCTGTTTTCCTCTTCTAGATCTCATGGCAGTGTCTGACATGTGGAAAGCAGATCGCCGTGTACAGAGGGAATGAGGTCACAGGAGTTTACGAGAGCACCAACTGGGGATAGAAAGGGGAAAGGCTGTTCTGGGAACAGTCCAGGTGCTTGTCTTTGGCGTGAGGCATAAAAAAGTTAATTGGAAACTGATTTGGAAACAGAATGAAGTCATAATACAAAGAAAAAGGGGCAAAATAGCCTGCTGAGTTTACAATGGCATCAATTTCTATGTGGATCCAGGCTGGTTTATTCTGGTTGGTACTTGTTTGGTGCTAGATGTTCACTGCCAAAACTGCCAACATAATCTTTTATGGAAAAGCTCACTGTAAAACCAGATAAATTACGGTAACTCAAACCATTTGAGAAAAACCGACTGCCTTAAACCATTTAAGTTTTAAAACCAATAAGTATGAGTACTGTAAACTCATATACATTAAGTTAAATTCACATATATTTTAGTGTTGGTTTAGTCAATCATTAGAGTAAACTCAACTTAAAGATTTTAAGTTTATTTCACTCATTCAGTTTGAATTCAAGTAACAAATCTAACTAAGTTTTAACAACTCTATAGCTACTTAAATGGTTTAAGGAAACCAAGTGCCTTAAATTATTTAAGTTCATCAAACTCAAAGTAATTAAGTTACATAAGACTAAGCAAAAATTAACATTGGTACAAAGCAATGATAACTACGCTATAAAAATGTAATTTCTGAAGAAAATTTCAAAACAGTAAATTAAAGATAATTAAAATAATATATAATAAAATTTGAAAATGAGAAATATCATTACAAATTATTATAAAAATTGTATTATAAAACATAATTTATATTTTATAAATGTATATATTTTATATATGGTTTATTTTATTAAAAAATTATATTATATTATATTTATTTCATATTATATTTTATTTAAACATTATAGTATATATTTTATATAATGACACTAAGTTTTTGTCAATGCAAATTAACATTATTTTTGTAATATTTTATATTTCTTATATATATATATATATATATATATATCAGCATAAAATATTATAAAAATCAAATCACAAAATATATTAATTTATGATTTTTATGATTTATTTAAATATTACATATTTTTGTGTAATGACAACAAACTGTAAATTAACTGTTGTCCCATCATATAATGTAATATAACAAAGTAATGTAATATAATATAATGTAATATTTGTTTGTTTTGTAAACGCAGGTGTTTCTAAGCATGAACACAGACGAGAGCCTACAGGCATGACAACCTCTCTATGTATGTGAATTTGTCTGTGTATGTATGTGTGTGTGTGTGTGTGTGTGTGTGTGTGATACTCACTGTTTGAGCCCATGGAGAGATCTTGACTTTGACCCAAGGCCGTGCTTTTGCTGGAGCTGTGTAGCGCCCAGCTGAGGTCAGAATCCGGGTCAAGGGTCCAACCACACAATCCTTGCTCAAAATCACACAGTCCTTTGTGAGACGGCAGGGCAGCGCTGGTAACTGACGGAGAGAATACATCAATACATCTGCATTAATATTCATCAACGCTGGCAAAACATTGAACAGCTAACGGCACTTTAAGCTAAACTGAGCTCTGACCTTTGACTTCAGCTGCATCAATGTTCAAAAATAAAGAAATGACAACAATTCTGCCAAAATAATCCACTGAAAATCATAATAGTGTTGGTTATGTTTAAGGCAAAAGGATATTTATTGAATTAAAAAGTGGTATGAGTGTGCTTACAGGTCACATTCATATATTTATGCTATTGTGATATATTTTATCAGGGTTCAAACTTCACTTAAAGCAACATTTCGTGACTTACTGGTATCCTGCTCCCATTTCACATATGCATGCAACAACAACCCAAAATGTGGCTGATTTCTAGAGGTTTAGGGTGTTTTTGCTTGAGTCATGTATTGTAAATAAAAAACTACTAACCTGGACTGGGTTTCTGTGTTGTGGTGGTTTCTACAGAGGAAGGTTGAGTTGGTTTGGATGTCTCTACAGCTGGTGTGGAGGTTTCTGCAGATGGAAACACATAATTAACAATCTTATCTTAACCTAGACCAGAATGCATTTCCATTAAAACAAATCTCTTTTCTTTCCATTTCAAATGAGATTCCCTTTCATTTTAATTATGCAGCCAGCCATGAGTCAGATATTCATAAATTAAATCATAAAGCTCCAAACTCTGAATTTATGTCAGCGCAAGAGGGGGACATAAACTATGTGCACAGTATGCAATACTGTGCAAAACTATCATTTTGTCTCCGTATCGCCTGCAGGTCTTTACATCTGTCTTAAATAATGACATCAGACTGATGGATGGCATTGCTGTAGGGAGAAAAACCAGACAAACCATGGGGTGTTGAATGAAAACAACACATGTATACATACATGCATACTAATATATAGGACCTTCAATCCATTATGCTAACAAAAAAAGTATCAGCAATTTTTAGCTGTTAAAAAATTGGTAATAGGGTGAGGGGAAAAAAATGTGTGTGTGTATATATATATATATATATATATATATATATATAAATAAAAGGGGTACATGTAACGGTACATGTATTCATCCCAAACCATCACGGTACGGACATCACGGTTCGGTGCATACAGTCAGACGACGAATACAGTCAGTCACAGGCCATCCACACTCCACTCCAGAAGGGGGCGCGTGTGGTAATGAAAGGCTGTTTGCTAACCACCACAACAGGAAATAGCGCAGAAGTATAGATGATCTATACATGTTTACGTGTAATCTCTCAACCAGTGTTTCAAGCATCGAAAGACATCAATAAAACAGCTTGAGAAAAATATCTCACGTAGCATTACATTTACCTCAGGCAAGTCATTTAGTGTCCACAGCATGTTAGTTCACAAAAGAAATTAACTCTAGAGGGGAGCATTTCACTAAATATATTTACTATATAAGCTTATATATTCATTATATTTACTTTACCTGTTAGTAATGTCTTAATTATTTAATATATCTTTAAATAAATTTGTCATGAAAACAAGTTATGACAGTAACTGTGTAAATTATCATATTTCTATATATATATATATATATATATATATATATCCCTAGATTGCAGTGATGTTAATGAGATGTAACTTGTGATTTTCCTTTCTTGCAGTAAAAAATTAAGTTTAGCAATTTTGTAAAACTGCCTAGGAAACAAATAAACTGTATTAAATGAAAAAGGTTTTAGACTTAAATAAGAACAGAAGTCCATCTAGTATATGAACTGAACGGTCAGTCACACAGTAGTATCTGCAAAGGAAGCGAATCGGTGCATACATTAATATTTTGAATCCATAAAAGGTGAGCCACAGCTGGTGATATTTGTCACTGTAATGCCATGGCCTTTTCTGAAGCAATTAGCCAGCTAATACCACTTCCTCTGCCCTATCGCTAACGGCCTCCCTCTCTACGCCATCCTCTTTCCCTCGATCATTCTTTCATATGCCTCCACACCTGCAGTCTGCGTCCATTTGTTTTTCTTTGTCTTCTGATTCAATTAGTACAGGGATGGCAGATAAATATCATCACCTGCGCGGGACTGTGCTCTTGCGATGTGCAAACACTCTCTGCGCCGTGAAGATGTTCTGTCAGGGTTTAAAGGTCGCTGTGTGTCACGGTGTAATGATTTTGACCTTTCAGAGATGTGACAGTCGTGTCAGCACAACATACAAGACAAATACAGGGAACGCCGTCACACAAAGCGCTGTACTTCTACCGTCACACTACAAGGCTGTTCTAAGAGGTAGGAGCATAATTATGCATCCATCTACAATCTTCAACAGCTCTGTATGCAGCTTTCAGAGCAGTGTAAGAATGCTCTGTGATGGGCTTACTAAAAAGTTTGAACCAAGATGGTGGATAAGTCAATAAAAAATGTATACAGAAAAATATCAATACAAAAATGTTATGATTTTGCATAAAGAGTAAGATGTGCATGGCAGTGTTATTTTAATATTATTTATATAATATTATGATATTTATAAATATTTTACATTAGCTTTTATTTTCAGTTTTGGTGATGTTTTTTGTCATTTTTCTATGACTTTTTTCTCGCAATTGCGAGTTTTTATCACTCAATTCTGACTTTATAACTCACAATTGAGTTTTTATCTCGCAATTCTGACTTTATGTCACTCAATTCTGACTTTATAACTCACAATTGAGTTTTTATCACTCAATTCTGACTTTATGTCTTGCAATTCTGACTTTATATCACTCAATTCTGACTTTATAACTCACAATTGAGTTTTTATCTCGCAATTCTGACTTTATAACTCGCAATTCTGACTTTCTATCTTGCAATTCTGACATTATATCACAATTCTGACTTTATATCACACAATTCTGACTTTATAATTCGCAATTCTGAATTTCTATCTTGCAATTCTGACTTTATAACTCAATTCTGACTTTATAACTCGCAATTCTGACTTTCTATCTTACAATTCTGACTTTATATCACACAATTCTGACTTTATATCACACAATTGAGTTTTTATCACGCAATTCTGACTTTATAACTCGCAATTATGACTTTCTATCTCGCAATTCTGGCTTTATATCACGCAATTCTGACTTTATAACTCACAATTGAGTTTTTATCATGCAATTCTGACTTTATAACACGCAATTGAGTTTTTATCTCGCAATTCTGAGAAAAATGTTTTTATTTCATGGCGGAAACAAGCTTCCATAGATAACAACACTGGTGCATTTTCATATGGCAGAATTTTCTTTTCCGTCCTTTAATGCCAAATTAGTTAGTTTAACTATGCTAAATTTAGTAGCCTTTAACATATTTTAAATTTCAAAACATGCTAATTTTTGTGATCCAAGAATTACCCCTTGAATTTATTTATTTATTTTTCTGCTTATATGTAGGGTAAATTCAGGTTGATTGGGACACTTTTTCCCAAGTCATCTCAATGGCAAAAACTGTCAAAATCACCATGAATTCACCCCTACTAAACACTGTAAAAAAAATAAAAAAAAATCTGTAGAAAAAAAACAGGACATTATACATTAAGTTTATAGACATTTCCTTTAACTCTAAAACACAACACAAGGCAATGTGTAGATCAAAATATGGGTAAAACACCTGTGAAAATCAATACAGAAAACTCCTTCATATTAACAGCGAACGTCAGGAAATATTTTCATAGACTTTTCTTAGAGTGAAGGTTATTGCTGTTTAAAAATGGCTGTATATGTTATCCGTCTCTTTAAACCGTACGTGTAACTATACACCTCACCGCAGGCTGCAGTTTCCTTAATGTGATTAAGACTAGCGGGAAGATCATTGCCTTCAGTGTGTGTCTGTGTGTGTGTGTGTGTGTGTGTGTGTGTGTGTGTGTGTGTGTGTGTCTGAGTGTGTTGGAAGTAATGGGAAGTAAGGCGAAGAAATGAAAGCGTATTATTGATAGCTGTAATCTGTCTTCCATCCATTCAGTTCTGCACCCCCTTTCTCAGCTCATATCCCATCATTCTCTTCTCTCTCTCTCTGCTCTTGTCCTGTCATTTCTTCTTTCATCAAATTCTCACCCTTCCTTGAGGAAAACTGTCACATCGTTCTCCAAAGAACCTGATTCAGCAAAAAAATAATAAATCAATAATGAAAAATAGATATATAAATAAATAAATAAAAGACCCTCAATTATGCATAAAGCTTTTCTGCATATTTCAGCCTGCTAACCAGAACTCGGCAGGGCTGCAGAGAGCAGTAGTGCATGCTGGGTAAATAAAACAGCTGCCTTTAGGGCCCCATAATTCACCTGAGACTCATGAAGTGTACTATATATTATATGCATTTGATTGTTTCATGATGACCACAGCACATAAAACCTGAGGACATGAGAATATAATGACAGACACATGGCTGAGATAAAATACAAAAAGATGGAATAATTATCTCATTTTATCAAACTTGACACTATTCTGATAAACCCAAGAAATAAGTTTAAATTCAACTACATATACATTCTATGAAGAACAAAGCAACCACTCAGAACACTGTAGCAATTACTTCTGGGAGATTTGTTTTTCCACAAGTACATACTAAGTAACCCAGTGTGGGCAGGTATATGTTTGCATACACTACAACAGCTGTTCTGTGGGATGAACATGTAGAACATATGAGTGTTTGTGTGACTGTGTGTGTGTGTGTGTGTGTGTGTGTGTGTGTGTGTGTGTGTGTGTGTGTGTGGGAGAGAGAGAGAGAATATGGGAAAGTAACGTGGTCTCTGATGAGAAACAGAAAGAGGAGGAGAAGTGAGGAGAGCAGGACCATAAGAAAAACATTTACACAGGCAAGAACACTCCCAGAAAACAAATGGTGGGAACTGAGAGAGAAAGAGAGAGAGAGAGAGAGAGAGAGAGAGAGAGAGAGAGAGAGAGAGAGAGAGAGAGAGAGAGACTGATTGGAAAACAAAGTTAGAAAACAAAAGTGGAAGCTAGAGAGAAAGGTTGTGCTTCTTAAAGGGACAGTTCACCCAAAATCAATCAATCTATCTATCTATCTATCTATCTATCTATCTATCTATCTATCTATCTATCTATCTATCTATCTATCTATCTATCTATCTATCTATCTATCTATCTATCTATCTATCTATCCATCCATCCATCCATCCATCCATCCATCCATCCATCCATCCATCCATCCATCCATCCATCCATCTAGAGAGAATAACCATCTGATACCATCACTGAATCTTAGCACCGCCACAGTATATTTATGTATTTGTGAGGGTTTCTAAATTTGCAATGCTGATCAGTCAATCCATACTGAAGGTCTCTAGAACTTTGAGCATTTGGTTTTCACACCCAAAAGTAGAGCACACTGTACACTTGCACACACACACACACACACACACGCACAATCAGATGTATCTCCAGCAGCTCTATAATAAATTATACAACATAGAGGATAATTGGCACAGGGGGTAGCTGTCTGATTATAGCAGAGCTGCGTGAGTGTGTGTGTGTGTGTCTTTCATGTTTATAATATTGTAAACATGGGAATTGTGTATTCGAGCAGGTTGATGCTCTATAGCAAGTCTGGTCAGATAAGCACAAACAATCCCTAAAAATCGATCATAATAACATAAAAACGCAGTTGCTCCCACAGCAAACTAATCTCTTTAATTTCTCATTTGTGTCTCCTAGAAAGGAATCAGATTAAATGGGGAGATTTTTATCCTGAGAAAAAGATCCCAGTAATCTCACGTGTCTCTTCAAATGTTTTAAGAAGAGATCTCAACAAAATCTCAGATTGTGCTGAAATCTCAACATGAACTCAGCCATTTCTTCGAATACCAATTAATATATAGCACTTCAGATCATTGCTATTTGATTAAAAAACATCTAAAACACGGCTGATGCTTAAATGAGTTAGAATATCCCACACATACACTACCATTTAAAAGTTTGGGGTCAGAAGTTTTGTTCTGCGAGGATGCATTAAATTTATCAAAAATAAAATCATTTATAATGTTACAAAATTCTGTTTAAAATAAATGTTGTTCTTTTGAACTGTCTATTCATCAAAAGCAGCACAGCTGTTTTCAACAATGATAATAAATGTTTCTCGAACAACAAATCATCATATTAGAATGATTTCTGAAGGATCATGTGACACTGAAGACTGGAGTAATGATGCTGAAAATTCAGCTTTGATCACAGGAATAAATTACATTTTAAAAATATATTCAAATAGAAACAGTAAACGGTAGCATACGCCGCACACAAGCAACTGAGATGTTACAAAATTCATCCAGCCTCCGCCAATTTTAAATTGGTTGTTTTCTTCCATACTTTTCTCTTGGAGAGAATCACTGTTTCTATGTTTCTATTTTCTCTTCTCCCTTTTTTTTTTTTTTTACTTCTCCCCACCATAAATGAAAAGAAAAAAAAATGTTCAGGCTGCAATAGCGTTCAGCTGACAATGCGTTTCTGGGCAGCAGCTCAGTGTCAGTTGTAGTTTCACCCTACAACAGAAACTGCCCAATAAACAACAAGTAATTTAGCTTATGATTTCACAACAGTGGTGTATCTGAGGGCCGTGTCCTACCTGGCAGGTTGCAGCCCAAGACTTCCATTCTCATTCCGATCCCTGCCGGAGACCAGCGCTCTGGATAGATGCGGATGAACTGTGCCGGCAGCTCTTCAAAACGTCTCAGCTCTGGGGTGTCATAGTGTGTGTTTCCCTCAAAAAGCTATGGGGAAAAAAGAGACTACTCATACACACACTTACTGAATTTAGACAGTGAATCACAGGTGATGTTTAAACTGTTTAGTAAAAGAATTTGGATAGTGCGTTTAGTGGCCCATTTGTGTTGATTCCCTACTGGAAAATCACAGATAATGCTTGCAAGGTTTTTAGCTGGTCATGTATGATGATTAGTTGAACCAAGTTGGTCTAAATAGATCATCTTAGAAAAGCAACAAACCACTTACTCTACTGTTCAAAAGTTTGGGGTGAGTAAGTGAAATATTATTACATTCTAATAAATGCTGGGTTAAAAACAACCCAGGTTGGGTTGAAAATGGACAAACGATTGGGTTGTTTTAACTCAGCAGTTGGGTAGTTTTATTTAACTCTACTACTGTTTAAAAATTACTGTATTGCTTGCTTAAAAGTATTTATTATAATAAGTTGAATGAATAATAATTAAACAATAAACATTTATTAAATTACTTATTAATAAATGTTCACCTTTTGATTATTATTGTTGCCTCTACCAATTATTATTATTATTTTAAGCCAGCCAAATAGTCATTTTTAAACAATAGTTGAATTAAATAAAACTGCCCAGCAGGTTAGGTCAAACATAAGTTTATTTATTAAACTTAATAATAAATGTTCATTTATTAAACATATTAATAAATTTTGGGTTAATTTTAAGTGAGCACTACAGTAATTTTTTAAGAATAGATGAGTTAAATAAAACTACCCAGCACGCTGGGCAAACATTTAACCCAACCACTGGGTCAAAACAACCCAACTGCTGGGTTTGTCCATTTTTAACCCAACTTGGTTTATTTTTTTGTAATTTCTTGACTTGTTTCTTCCAGCAGAGTCTTTTAGGTCTTGTTGTGCTGTGGATGATCGCGCTCCATAATGGGAGCTAAACATTCTGCATATGTTTATATTATGCTACCTATAGACAAATTAAATACCTTGGGCATGCTAGTCTTGCTATCCATTACAAAGTTCCAGTCTTTCCCATTCAGGCTGTGTGCTAGGCGATACTTCCGTACGAAAGCCCGATTCTCTGAGCTGGTTCCTCCCTCCCCGCTACGCGCTCCTTGGGTTATCACTCCTCGCACCGTCTTGGATGTCCCGAGGTCCACCTGAAGCCATTCTTCTCCAGCTATAGGCTGGGCAGGGCCGGGAAACCATCCTGATCTACTGGCCACCAGACGTGCCGCTCCAGGGACCCAGTGAAGGTCTCTCACTGAGGAGGCTGAGATCTGGGAATCAGGGAGGAGCCCGGACAGCATTCCCTGGAGCTCTGAACAAGGAGCATCTAAGACGAAATAGAACGAGAGAGATGTACACACCGACTGCAGCCTTCAAATGTTGATATCCAAAGTGTCTTACAATACACTTATTACAGTTTTACCGGGAAATTTGAAGTTAAAGAATAGTTAACCTTATTAAGCCTACACTCTAAAAATGCTGGGTTAAAACAACCCAATAGCTGGGTTTGTACATATTTAACCCAATTTAAGTTATTGTTAACCCATCATTTTTTTTTAGAGTGTACTGTATCATATTTGATACACACATTTTGGAGGACTCCAACTGATCTTATAGTACACAATCTACTAGATACCTCCTGTCATCTGATTGAGAGTTTATACTTTTTTTTAGCAAGTAAAAGGCTTTTTAGAATAATTCTAAATGTTCAGGTCGTGGTATACGTGTCTTTTTGCTGTGAAATCTTTACTGTTTTTTTTTTTAACTGTAAATGTTTAAGTCTTTTATATTGTTAGAGCTATTTCAAGATGAAGGAACATTATTTGTACATCTCTCAATCATTGTATTGAACTGACTGCTATGTTGCATTGCATTTTAAAAACTACAGAGCTTTGATCATAAAACTAAGCATTTAAGTATCATTTTAAGACATATTATTGGGAGATATAGAGTGGCAGCTGATTTTTATATGCATTTTATAAGAATTGCATCAGATATTTTTGTCCATATAAACATCAGCAACTGCATCAAATTGCATATTTTTGCTCAGTTTGGGTGCCTGAATAAAATTGAGCTGTTTTTTTTCCCCTCAGGTATGAGCTCCATATTCTCACTATATCATACTCTATGAGCCATAAAAGCCTGATGTATCAAATATCACACTCAACAAAATAAACATATGCTAACTTTATAACTGAATGTACACCAACACAAATCAGATTTGAGATCTTCAACGGAGGGGACATTTTTTTTCTCTCCCACAAACAGACGATAGTTATCATATAACAACCTCATGAAACTGCATTGAATGGTAAAATGAAATGAAACGATGTGAGTCTAAACACTCACCTGTAATCTGGCAACCATAAAGCTCAAAGCGTAGTGCAATGCCGTTATTCCACGTCTGGGGTCGAATACGGACAAAGCGTGCCAGAACGGGCTGAGGAATACGATTTAAAACCACCTCAGATGGGTCAGTGTTGGCATGGAAAATCTGCAAAAGAAAGAAAACAACACAGATTACACTTGCTGCAAAGCATCATCAAGTCTATTCATTGAAATCACAAATTTTCCACACAAGAACGAGTACTTCCCAAAGGAAACATATTCTCTCATGATACTCCCATCGCATATTTTGGTTTGATATGCATTAAGAATTAAAGGGGTCCTTGATTACGATTTCCTTTTTTTTTTTTACTTTAGTTAGTGTGTAATGTTGCAGTTTGAGCATAAACAACAGCAAAGTTACAACGCTCAAAGTTCAATGCAAAGGGAAATATTTTCTTTTACAGAAACATGCTAGTCGATGAGTTGAATCACCTCCACAGCAACTACATAAATGTATCCACTAAACATTCAGAAACGTCCAGTTTCTTTCTAAAAGTTGTAACTTCTTCCTGAGTCTCTCCATCAGTGTCCGACTCCGGTTTGAACAATGTAAGGCTGAACACCGTTACTGACGATCCTCATTTTGGCTGCGTGAGATTCTCCAGCTTTGTTATTGTTGAGCAATCAAAGAGTGAGCTGTTGAAAGGGGGTTGGGAGCAGTAGCTCATTTGCATTTAAAGGGACACATACAAAAATTGAGCATTTTTTCCTCACACCCAAATAGGGACAAATTTGGCATGCTATAATAAATGATCTGTGGGGTATTTTGAACTGAAACTTCACAGACACATTATGGGGAAAGGGGGCACAATAGTTCCCCTTTAACTAAAACACAGTATCTCATTCACATACCTCAAAACCACAAGAGATCCTACAATTTTTCTGTAAAGTGTGATAAAGACTAGATTAGACTGAATACCAATGAAAAATCACTATAGATAAGAGATGAACTTCGCATGTAGAGTCGAATGGTTGACAGATAACTGAAATGTAAACCCACAGCACCTCAAAATTAAGAAAAACAGAAGACGTGCAGTGAGTGAGCTTGAGGTTACATAACAGGTATTACAACAGATCTATCAAAACTAGAGGATAAGAATTATGGCTGCCTAGAGGCACGTAAACAATGTTTCTAAAGCTACTGAAAGTAGCACTGCATAATCTTCACAAAGATTTATACAACAGTCCCAACAAACAAATTATTGAGTGTTTTGTAATGAATCTGTGTTTTGAACGAATCCTATGAGAATCCTACTTCACGCATTTAGTGAAGTAATCGGGTGAGTGAATGATTCAATATTTTAATGACTCACTTTAATGAGTGAATGATTCAAAGACCCACTCATAATGAATCAATCTTGAATTAATTGGTGTTTTTGAATAAATCGGCTGAATGAATAACTAGACTTTATAAAACTGATCGGATTCATAAAACCAGTGGCTGCGTCTGAAATCTGATTCTGAAGTGTGCATATGATGGACACTTTACTATCCCATGAGGCCAAGGAAGAAGATTTGTAAATGACGGTGAAGCGATGCAAATGATGCTGGTAAGTCACATGACAATGACAATATGGCAAATGAAGTACGTCCGGATTACATTCATACTACACACATTCATACTATATAGAACATACTTTTTAGCGCTCGCAAAGTAAGTACATACTCAAGATAGTATGTGATTTCGGAGACAGCCATTGACTTAACAGGTGACTGGACTCATAAGACCATTTACGTGTTTTGTTCATGAGTGAATCACTGTTTTAAACAAACTGGTTAAGTAAATGATTCAATGACCCAGTCATAAAGATCCCAATTCACCAACTTATATTATGTCCTAAAAATAGGTACTGATTTTGTGAAAAAAACATACTTTAGAGTGTGTAGCAGAATAGTGGGCAAGCTTTGGGACATACTAATATATTAACTAGTAATAACTGTCTTTAACAGACCATTTGGCACTTAGTTGCATGCATCCTCTCACTGCTTAAACTGCCCTGTCTATCATCTTGCCACAGTTAAAATCCTGTGTGTGTGTGTGTATATATATATATATATATATATATATATATATATATATATATATATATACAGAGGAGATTGGAACTTATGACTGTTAAAACGTTTGAAAACACATCTGTGTTCTTCCATCCATGTGGGAGGTTCAGCAATGAATGTGTCTTAGCCAACCGAAAACATTCCTCACCTGAGATGAAGTGTAACATAGGCCAAGATAGGCTGTAAGGGCTTTCAAAAGCGAACACACACACACAAACACACACAAGTATCCTGGCTCACTTACAAAGCTGTGACTATGACCGACACCAGTGATGCAGTGAAACGGGCTGATTAAGTCAAGTGGCACTAGAAAAAGTAGTGGATTAGACGAAGACAAACAAAGAGTCTTTTGAGCTCGTTTTCACCACAGTTAAATTTCCCCCTGTTCCTTTTTCCTCAAGGCCTAAACCTCATTCATCCCCATTGTTCGTCTCATCCTCTCCATCCAGTGGCCACAAGTCACGTCCCATCGAGAGTTACGGGCTCTGGGCAGAGTAATCCATATGGAAGAATCCCTTTTCTGTGCTCAAGGCTACAAATACTCTGTGTGAGTTAGTGTGTGTGTATTCCCAGCAGGGGAATTCGGCACACTCACAAAGGACCACACTCATAATGCTTCAATGATGCAGTGGCACAAGGATGGAAAGGTGGGGGGAAGGTTTTCTCGAGCCCTTTTTTAAAATGCTGATCTCGAGTGTGTTGTGGCTGCTGAAGCCAGACAGACAAGACAGCCGACTAGACGGATGACCCCTTTCCAGATGCTGGAATAAGACGCATTCAGCCGTCCAACTCTGTGGCAAAACATCGTGGCAGATCCGCAAGAGTTCACGGATAACGATGGAAGAGAAGACAGAGGTTAAACGAAAGAGACGGGAGGAGGAGCGCAGGGCCTGAGAGATGATAACATAGACCAATCAACAAGAGGAAAAAATCACGAGGAAGAAAATATCATAGATACCAGGACAATTGGGAATATATGAGAAAGAAGAACTGGCCCATAGTCAGAGTAAATGGCATATTGGTTGAGGAGGACAGAATTACAGTCCATTCACTGGGACTCATTCCTTTCTGTATAAATTTTCCATATAAGAACACTGATAAAAACACTGGTTTACTTTGAAGCTATTTTTTTAAAGATTTTTTACCATCTTTAAAAATTGCTAATAAATTTCACAAATAATTACAAAGAAGTAGATTTGAAGTAGATAGACTAGCATTTTCTTTAAAACATACTCCAATTATCTTTTACAGCTTTGAAAAATCATTTTGACAGAGTAAATTACATTAATAACATATCAAATGTATTTGTAAATCATTCATAAAACAGTTGTAAATTTCAATGTAAATTATTTGTAAAACCATTTTTACGTACATTTAGGTGACACATTGCATTGTAAATCCGTTCTTACGTAAATTTACGTAACAAATTTGCATGAAAATCAATTTGAAAAATGTACACTATATGTGTAATTTCTGTGTATACAATTTGTAATATTTTCTACACGAAATATATATATATAATGAATTTATACAAAAACCATTCATGTGTAACTCCTATGCAATTAATTTCTAAATGTAAAATGTGCATAAAACCATTTTTACATTAATTTACATAACACATTTCTGTGCAAATTGTTCGTAAAACCATTTGCATGTACATTTTTGCGTTTCGTGAATGTAGCACTTATTTTTTGTACCTGCACTGTAAAAAATATTTTCATAATTTGTTATCACAACATTTTTTCTTTTGTCAAATCAATTTAGATAATTAATGTGGTTCAGATAATATAATATTAGGAGTTTCTGTTGATTAAATCAATCGCCTTCATTGTATTAACTCAAATTTTTTATTTCAATGAACTCAAAAATTTAAGGCAACCAGGTAACTTACTTTTTTAAGTTAAACCAACAATTCTTTTAACGTAACCTAGATTCGTAACCTTGAAATAGTCCAACACGAAATAACTGTAATTCCTTTTTCCATCAGTCTTGTTTTGTTCATCAAATGGCATCTACTAAAATCTATTAGACACAAGAAAAGACTAAATATGTATATCAAACACAAGACATAAGGAAAAGAAATATGGTACAGTTTAAGAGCAGTCAAGAGGTCGAATTGCTTATGGTTAATGCATTCAGGTTTTCTTCACCAGCTAAGATCAAAGATTCCATCAGTGGTTCAGCTGCGATCTTTGACCCCTGTCAATGAGCCTAGTTACACAGTTCAAAGGTTAATTAAGATCATAAAGAGGTCCGAGCAACACGTGATGTCCGACCAAGTCAGTTTGAATAACGACTGTTTCCTGTACGAATCAATCAAGACTATTTCTCTTTGTTGATAATGGGAGATCTTTCCTATAGGACTGGCCTTTAGAATAACAAGCAGATAGATGGCTTGAGTGCTTGCTAAGAATAGGTTTGCGCAATTTAATACAACACACAAATAACCAGTAAACGATTAGTACTAAACTATAAAGGCGTGTTTCAAATTGAAATGACACTGCATAAGCAAATTACAAATAACCTATAGAGCTATAAGCCGTTTAAGCTTTAAGCCATTCAAAGTGGTAAACAAGACCAAAATCTGCCTGACAACAAGAGAGTTGGCGGCGGGGCGGCCCGCGGCGGGATGGTTCCACCCATCCAGTTAAAGTAGAACACTAGCTAGGGATACTAAATAATTAAACCTGCCATGTTGTGAGTCTACGAGTGATAGATCATGAAATTATAAAGACTTTTTCCGCTGTCCCTCCGATGCTTGGAGGTGAAACTCTGCGTGAGTCCGTTTCCACCCTTGGGCCAGTCAGAACAGACATCCTATGCAGACTGCTAGGGGACAAAAGGTCTCGAGGTGTTTAAGTATTGATGAAAGTCGTGAAAGAGCACGTCTGGCCAAAGACAGGAGGTAATGTGTGTTTTGCTATAAAATACCCAACTTTTGATGTCTGGTGCCAAACCTTAGTAATTCTCAGATTGTGTCATTTACATTAGAATTCTTATGACATAAAAAATAAATAAATAAACAAACAAATAAACTAATAGCGTCAATATTGTTTATTAATACTCATATTAATTGAATGATTCCCTTTTTTTTTTGTTGAATGCCTTTGACCTAAATTATTTACTTAGAATACCTGAAGATGTAAATACATTTTTTTTAACAAATAAAAAACTAAATAAAAATGAAATGTCTTCCTTTCAATAAAAATAATTAATAATATATTTAATGTCAAATAAATACAATAAAAATAACAGCAATAGTCTAAAACAGATTGAATAAATAAAAATAAAAATATTTAGTTTTTAATAAATATAAATAATGATACATTTAATGTCAAATAAATAATAATAATAAATTGCAAATAAAATAGTCTAAAAAAAAAAAAAAAAAAAAACTTGACTTAACTTGATTAACCAGCTACACCAGAAATAACACGTTGGACAACCAGCTAAACCAGCACTAACCAGCAGAACCACTAAAATGGTAAGGTGAGTTTTTTCAGCAGGCTTTCGTCAAATCAAATCTATCTTTCCTTTCTTTCTCCACCTGTTTTCTTTCACTCTTCTCTAGATGAAGATGTTGACAGTAGAAGCTGGTTCCGGTTGGCGGCTCACCAGCCTAAAGCATCATCTTGAAGAGCAGGAAAACAGACAGTGTGTGTGTGTATGAGAGTGAAAGAGAGAGAGAGAGAGAGAGAGAGAATGAAATGCTCTCACTATTGAACAATACCTGCTACCCCTCCAGTGAGCTTTCTCTCAATGGGGGAAAGAAATGACAAGACTCCCCCCTTAAACCCAATTTCGTCTCATCTTTTCGTTTCCCATCTTCCTTCATCTTTGTGTCTCTCCTTCCATCCTTTTCAACTCTCCCAGTCGTCACTTCTCTGTCACAGGCAGTGAACGCAGAGGCTAAATGGCTTTATATGCTATATTCATCATGTATCAAGTGAGCGTGTGACAGATTTATTACTTGCTGTCCACGAGGGATTTATAGGAATTTCAATAATAAACAGTATACGTTGCAATTTTTCATGCTTGAGGAACCTTTTTGCCATTTATTGGCGCATTTATGCAAAAATACCGGGTGGTACAGCATATCGAATATTCATGAAAGATGTGTGATTATTTACTGTATAAATCAAATTAGGCAAAAAGGTGAATATTGTGATATTTTAAGGTGCTTTTATTCTCTGAATAAGGTTACAATTATTCATTGTGTCATGACTGGCAAGTACAAGAATGCTAAAACAGATGTTTTAGAAGCATCTCTGATACAAACATCAGCAGCAAAAATGAATCAGTGAATCAGTTCAAACTGTCTAAATGAATCTCACATTAAAATAAAAGCCTTTAAGCTAAAATGATTTAATTTTAATTTTTTAAAATATGTATTGAATATCATGAAAAGGGTGGAAAATATCAAGATATTATTATAATTAAAAAAAAATCTCCAGCCCTAGTGTACACTTGTGACACATGGCTCAGGTACGCTTGATAAAATAAAGAAAAAATAATTAGAAAAGTATTGGAAAAAAAATTATGAGAAAAGTATTAGAAATATATAGCTCAAAAGATATATTGAATACTTCCACAATGATTTTGGAATGTAAAACATTGCTATATTAAATAATAGGTAACATCATGAATATATAAGAAATTTATGTATGAAATTTATTCACACATTTATATAAATTTATTACATGTAAAATTTAGTACCTAGTAGGGCTGGGTGAGTTTTTTTCATCACTAAATTATTTTTAAAATGTTATTTGAGAATGGTTGGGTTTAACAAAAAGCTTTTGATGACTTTTTGCCAGCATGGTCTGAAGATGATCTGAGCCAGTTTTGGAAGTTTTTTGGAAGAATCAGAAAAAACAATTTGGAAAATTCCAAATGGTCCATTCGAATCATCTCGGTTCAAAAGTTATTAGCAGAAACGTAGTGCAATTTTTGGACAGTTGGTGGCGCTGGAGGGATTGAGTTTCTGTGTAAGACACCCTCTATCTGTGTGCCAAATTTAATCATATTAAAGCAAGTAGTTATATGGGCTGCCTAAATATACTGTAAATTCCAGCCTTTTGACAATATTCCAATATAAACTGAATATTGTCAAAAGTCTGAAAACATCAAAACATCATCAAAAGGCTGAAAAACATCAAAAAACATCAAATTTACCAACCATCATTACTCATAAATTGATCTTCATGTTCAGAATGATAAATAAAGATAAACAATTCAGTTACCAGTATACAAACAAACTAGTTTAACTATTTACATCCCACCCCCTAAAAATAAAAGTGACCAGAATTATATTCGGAGCTCTAATCCCAGACATGTCTGCAGGTCAATACTACTTTCACGTGCGATTTATTCCCAAACAGAGGACTAATCTTTTAATCAAAAGCAGATCCACTAAAAAGATGACCAAAAGGTTAATCCTAGCACTTTTATTACATGGCTCCCCTCGTAGTAACGTAGAGTTAAAATGCATAAGCATCTTTCCGAGGCTCTGATTAAACTGTGACCAACGTGGTTACAGTGGGATTAGTTGTCACGAAATGAGAAAGACGAACTTTCAAGCAGTGGACAGCGTTACCACAAACAGAGATTAGGATGTCATTGGGCAGGAGCGGTAAATGAAGCGACGGCAGTTGACTGATGCTTTAATTACTAGCTGCGCTAATGCTAGCCAAACAAAAGCATTTCTGTCGGGTTTGCTCAGTTGTGTCCTTATCATAATTTGACTTTGCCGCAATAATCTTCACAACCCAAATGCTCTATATCCGTCTTAAATATATTTTTTGATGGAGTTACTGAGGGTTGTCCAAAGCTTCGTGATTGAATTTGGGAAATTCCTGCCTTCTTCAAATTCCTGCCGTCTTAATAGGATCAGTCTAGAAAGGAAAAATGATTTGAAACACAGTCTTTACTGGTCTTCAAATGGGTCAAAATCGAGAGACGAAGCCCTGAATTCCGATAATGTATGAACACGTATCAGCGTATCCCACGCAGGTCCAGGTGTGACCGGTCACGCAGGTGTGTTTACGGCAGGTAGCTCACAGGCATTAGGAACGGCCAGAGAGATAAGGGCGCATAAAGGGCCGCATTGTTCCCAACCACCAGATAACCATCTCTCAATATATTCCCATGTCACTTTCTCTGTTTAGACCAACAAAGTTCACCTGAAACTAGAGTTACTTCTTTCTGCAGATGCTCAGCTGCCTCCTACAGCAGTTTACGTTCACTCGTTTCAATAGATTTGTGCTAAAACAGAATATTTAACCACTGATTCCATTAGAACAAAGAATATATCCATTTAAGTACACATTTTTAGTGAAAACAAATTGTGGTTAAAATCTTTTAGTGTAATATATAGTTAAAGGTCTTAGTCCACAAAATCATAGTTCTTTTTTTGTGGATTGTTGGGTTTGTGTTTATGTGACCTGGCTGGATTCACAAAACTGTCTTACATTTCTAAATTAGGCCACACTTTAGTTTAGGGTCCAATTATCATTATTATCTACAACTTTTGCCTTAATTACTGCCTATTAATAGTTAGTAAGGTAGTTGTTAAGATTAGGTATTGGGTAGGATTAAGGGATGTAGAATATGATCATGCAGAATAAGACATTAATATGTGCTTTATAAGTACTAATAAACAGCCAATATACTAGTAATATGCATACTAATAAGCAACTAGTTAATTGTGAGAATTGGACCCTAAACTGTAAGTGTTACCCTAAATTATAACCTGCTAACCTGTACACTTGGCATGCTTTTTAATTTTTTTTCTCTACAATATTCATCATAAATTAGACATCATATTCCTATTTTTGTGAAATCAACTTCAAAATTGGAACACAATTTAGTTAGTTTGATCATCTAACAATTTTAGAGTCCAGATTATTTTGTATAGAATAAAATGTTTAGTTTCTTTACAGATTTTTGTGAATCCAGCCCCTGTACATTAGGTATTTTGCCACTTGTAGACACAGAGAGTACACAAATGTATCATATGATCCTTGCCTTATGGTTTTTGCCATGCCGATACATCATCCAGTCCTCTCCATTAGTGCTGACTTCTAGTTTGAAGGTGGTGACGTAGTAGGACTTAAGGGTCTCCTTGGAGATGGCTCCTTGGGTAGCGATCCCAGTCAGAACCTTGAGGAACTGAAGATCCACCTGGGAAAGGAAGGTGATTGATGAAAGTGGGAAATAGGGAGGGATAACAATGCCAGACAGATCGGACCAAATTTAGTTTCTTTCGACAGCCGATCAATGAGGATTTCTGATGTGAGTAATGAACAGTTCCTTTGCAGTTTATAAATACATCTTGAACATGTATTGAGAGGATGTGGAGAACAAGTTTATTCTTCCTAGTGACGCCATATCTGTGACTGGAAAAAAGCAAGGGTGCTATTTTAAAGAATAAGCTACTCAACTGTGATTTTACCATGGTAAACCATTACAATTTAGCATGAAACCCATCTACAGACACAGTAAACAGGATAATCACCTTAACAACAACATCCTAGACTCATAGAAGTGACTTTTACATGGCAATAATTGTTTTTGTTTGTTTTTATAAACGGCGACAACTGCAAATTAAAAAAACAAAACAAAACAAAACATTTATTTATGCAAATAAACAATGATAAACTATAATTATTATATTTTAGATTTATTTATGCAAAAAAGAATGATCAAAGATAAACAATTTGTTTTTTAAATGTGAAATTTAGTTTGTTAGCCTAGCTATATTTGAATGCTTTTTTAATATAATTGCTAATTGCATATATTATATATTGCATATGTCATATCATTCTTGATTTAACTGTATATATCATATCTATCATAGAATTCAACATAATGATGCATCACTGTCTAATTAAAACTCCCTGACCTCTACACATACCGGCAGTGCCGTCTTTGCTCATCTGTCAAATGTAAGAAGGAAAGGCTCCCAGACCCTCATGCTATCAGGATCCTGGATGCAGGTGAGGGGTGTGGGGACGAACTCTGAAATCAATAGCACTGGAGAAGGTTGCTAACTATGGGTTTCTCTAGACTGTCCTCATCCATCATTGAGCAGTTAGCATCACAGCAACCTTCCATGCATCATCAGTCTGCACCAACACAACAAACGCAGCGCTCAAGCTAAGGGGCGTATGCTGACGGGCAAGATGGAGTGCTCTATATAGGGTGTAGCAGGGTCTGGAAATGTAGTGGTGTGTAAGAATTTACCACATGTGTGTGTGTTTGTGAGATTGAGAATCCCAGTGGATTAAAGGGAACGAAGCAAGGACGGAGTAAATAGCATATTTAATGTGATGCAAATGAAAATGAGGCTGTGACTGACAGGATCATTTATTATGTGTTAATATCATAAAGTCAACAGTAACACTTACAGTTTAGGGTCCTGTTCGTAGTATTAACTAGTTGCTTATTAGTATGCATATTACTAGGATATTGGCTGTTTATTAGTACTTATAAAGCACATATTAATGCCTTATTCTGCATGACCATATTCTACATCCCTTAATCCTACCCAGTACCTAAACTTAACAACTACCTTACTAACTATTAATAAGCAGTAATTAGGAGTTTATTGGGGCAAAAGTCATAGTTAATAGTGAGAATTTGACCCTAACCTAAAGTGTGACCAAGTCAACACAAGACACATTTGCTATCCATTTTTCATTCATAATATAACATATTTCCAGTTGAAACTATGCTATGCTTTCTTTTTTTGAAAGAAACGAACACTTCTATTCAGCAGAGATGCATTAAGTTTATAAAAAATGATAGTAATGACATTTATATTGTTACAAACTATTTATATTTCAAATAAATTCATCAAATAATTATATTCATCAAAGAGTAATGTCTGCAGAAAATACTTTGCCATCACAATAGCATATATATATATATATATATATATATATATATATATATATATAAATATTTAAAACTATATAAACATTTGTGTTGTCAAACGATTAATCGTGAATAATCGCATCCAAAATAAAAGTTTGTTTACATAATGTATGTGTACTGTGTATGATTATGTTTATATAAATACACACACATACATGTATATATTTACATGTATACATGTACACATATATTTATATTTATATATAATTTATATTATACTGCAAATAAATATAAATATTTTATATATAAATATATTTTGTTAAATATGTGTATGTTTATATATATACATAATAAATATACACAGTACACTATATTAGTGTATACAGTATATTATGTAAACAAACTTTTATTTCGGATGCGATATATATATATATATATATATATATATATATATATATACTTCTTGAAAAAAAAATTTTAAAAGACCATTTTGTTTTTTCTTGCACAATAAAACAGGAATATGTAATAAAGATGGCTAATTTTGAGTTCATGTTAACTTTAAGGTTCTACATCATGTCTATCTTTTGACATATTTTAATAGTATATCAGTCAAATGACACCAGGTCTGTCTGCAGTAAATTATTTGTAAAACCATTCAGTTCAGTGAGACATTTATTCTGACTTTTTTTTTTTTTTTTTGCTGCCACTATTTCATGAATGAGACCAACCGAACAAACGTAGTTCCATCACTGCATCACTTTTCAAACGAAATATATCATCTAATAAAAATGAAACGTTGTAGGTAAAATGTCAAATGCACCAATAATCTCTAATGTACGATTGGCTCACCTGTATGTATTCCTTGTTGCTGTCCTCACCAGGCGTCCAGGCGTTGTCCTCGTTGTTCAGACGGGCCTGACGGGGCTGCCAGCGACCATCATAAAACGAGGTGGAGGCTGAGATCTGATCGTCAGAAATCTTACCAGACTCCATTCCAAACGCATTGCTGCAGTGAAATGCTGAATGAGAGAGAAAGAGAGATATTAAGACAAACTAAAACATTTACTTTTTTACTTTATTGTATATATTTAGTCACAAAAGAACATTTCACTTTCTTAATAAATTAATAAATGACCCTATTTATACTGTCTAAATTTCACTCAGAAATGTCACATTATGAGAGTTTAAATGTGCTGTGAATTCCATTTCATTTCTATGAAAGCTTGTTTCTGCCAGTTGTTGACTTTTTATCTCACAATACTTTTTTTCTCAGAACTGTGAATTTATATTTCGTAATTCAAACTTTAAAACTCACAATTGCGAATTTATATCTCACAATTCTGACTTTATAACTCGTGTGGGTTTATATCACAATTCTGAAGAACAAAAGTCAGAACTGTGAGTTATAAACTCAGAATTGAGAGATATAAACTTGCAATTTGAACTTTTTTTATCTCCATCTGCCATTGGTCATCCAAACAGATAGTCCCACCCCCAAACTCACACCATAGGTCTAACGCAACTAAGTTAGGCTGGTGAGGATGCTCAAACAGAGCAATGTTTTGCATCACAGTGTTTACAAACCCAAGAAACAAAACAAAGAAACAAATTATACTTACTGTCACTAACTTCCTTGTGAGTCATGTTATAGCGGGCAGAGAAACCATCTTTGGCCACAGCCATGTCAGTGTGGAAGGAAAGCGACAGAAGACCTGTGGAAGACTGGATCTCTGGAGGGATCTTTGTCCCACAGTATCGTCCGATCAGGGGTCCCACTGAACACAAGAACATGTGGGAAAGGGGAAAATGAGCTGATCCCAGATCAGTTAGAGAGGCTAGAAGCATTTCTCAGTGTGAAGTGGATCTGCTGAGGCATTGCATGCCTCAAATTCCCCCAGATCCAGGGATTATGAGCTTTCCTCACAGTATTCCTCTGATTTCTCCTCTTCTTATCCCTGATTTACTGTCCCTCTCCCTTGCTCCTGATCCCTGGATGTCAGCACAACAAGAGCTGAGTTTGATCGCAGACTGATAGCGTGTGAGATGGGAAGCGAATAAATTTGGGTTACTGTGATAAGATGTTCACAATAGCATGAACACTATTTGTGGGACTTGATAAAAACAAAAAATATGAGGGGAAAATGCCATTCAAAAGTTTGGGGTCGGTAAGATATTTTTGAATGTCTCTTATGCTCACCAAGACTGAATTCATCAAAAATACAGTAAAAACAGTAACATTGTGAATTATTTTTATGATTTAAAATTACTTTACACAATATAACTTTAACTAAATAAATAATTTTCTGTTTGAATATATTTTAAAATGTAATTTATTCCTGTGAACAAAGCTGAATTTTCAGCATCATTCTTCCAGCCTTTAGTGTCACATGATCCTTCAGAAATGGATGGATGGATGGATGGATGAGTGGGTGAGATTATGGATGGATGGATGGATGGATGGATGGATGATGGAAGGATTGAGTTGGGTTGGTGGGATTATGGATGGATGGATGGATGGATGGGTGAGTGATTGAGATTATGATGGATGGATGGATGGATGGATGGATGGATGGATGGGTTGGTGGGATTATGGATGGATGGGTAAATGGTTGAGATTATGGATGGATGGATGGATGGATGGATGGGTTAGTGGGATTATGGATGGATGGGTAAATGGTTGAGATTATGGATAGATGGATGGGTTGGTGGGATAATGGATGGATGGATGGATGGATGGATGGATGGATGGATGGATGGATGGATGGATGGATGGATGGGTTAGTGGGATTATGGATGGATGGATGGGTAAATGGTTGAGATTATGGATGGATGGATGGATGGGTAAATGGTTGAGATTATGGATGGATGGACGGATGGATGGGTTGGTGGGATAATGGATGGATGGATGGATGATGGGTTGGTGAGATTATGGATGGATGGATGATGGGTTGGTGAGATTATGGATGGATGGGTTAGTGGGATTATGGATGGATGGATGAGAGGATGGGTTAATGGGATTATGGATGGATGGATGGGTGGATGGGTTAGTGGGATTATGGATGAATGGATGGGTTAGTGGGATTATGGATGGATGAATGGGTGGATGTGTTAATGGGATTATGGATGGATGGATGGGTTGGTGGGATAATGGATGGATGGATGGATGGATGGGTTAGTGGGATTATAGATGGATGGGTGGATGGGTTGGTTGGTGGGATGATGGATAGATGGATAGATGGATGGGTTAGTGGGATTATGGATGGATGGGTTGGTTGGTGGGATTATGGATGGATGGATAGATGCATGGGTTGGTGGGACTATAGATAGATAGATAACAGACACTAACCTTGTGGTAGGCCGTCCCAAACGTCCAGCCAGTCGTACTTGCATTCTCCTTCCCCCATCAGCAAAGGGTCATTTTCCAGGTCAAAGGTCTGGAAGGTGAGCGTGACCTCCGTCTGAGGAGGAGAGATGATGATGAAGGAGCACTCCAAATTATGAGGGTACTTGTCAGGGAAACCGGGAGACTCAATCACTCCAGTCGGAGCACTGAAATTACGGAAACAGTGCTCAGCACCTACAACGGACAACACAAAAGAGAAACGTGGATTCAGATAACTCTGACAGACAGAAATGAATTAGCACTGCTTACTTTTTTTCATCAGAAAATGTAAAAATCATAATAATCATAATATATATAGAAGTACATAATACAATTATATTATATAAATACAACATCATTACATTTATAAGACTTAAAATGACTCATAATACATATTTTACACCTCATTTAATCATCTTAGCACAATATGTAAACATTCATCTTTAGCTCAGTATCAATGAATAATTTACATTGTAAATTCAGTTTGCTAAATGAAAACAATATGTTTTTGTCAAAGAGACACATTTCCCCAAGTAAGCAGTTGCTCAACCACTCATAACCCTTTCTGGATATTCTGGTGAACGTGCTTCTCTTGTTCAGCGGTGTGATATCGTGCTGTATTCTGTGCATGTGTTTACCAGACACACTCGAGCGAGAGAATGTCATAAAATGAAAGCGTGGTTACTGATTCCTGGCCTCAGAGAGCTCTCGCACGCCCCTCTCGCCCTCTAATTCACATTTCAAACTGCTGTTCAACCTCTCCACTCCCCTGCTCGCTATGCCACTGCGTTTGGCACGCCATCTGAATGCAGAGCAGAAGTGAGGCGGCGAAAACAAGCGTAAATATGAGGCAGAGGGAGCGAGAGAGACAAAGAGAGATTACACAAAACAAACAAGACTAAGTGGGTGGCAGAAGATGGACGTAATTTGTAAAGTATACAGATTATGCACAGTGCTCACCTTGAGCAAATGTGCGGCCCATGCCTTGCTCTCAAATGTGGTATAGACAAACCTATATAAGGTGATACTGGATCAAAGGTCATTGGAGGATGGACCAGAGACATATTTAGGGAAGAGAATATCATAGAAATGGCCACTTATGATGTTCCCTGATGTTAGGATCAGTGTCAGAATTAATTTAATTAATTATTAAGGGGCAATATTTGCCTCCTGGAACTGTTTTTCAAGCACAGTTGTACTTTTATGTGCATGTGCATTTCAGTACTAAACAAATAAAAACACAGAGCATGCCACTCATTTATTATGTCAAATACAAAACTATACAACACTTAATAAACCTAAAATATTTTAAATATATATTATATATATATATATATTAAATATAATATTTAACATTGTATTATATTAATAATATAATATAAAAATTAAATATATATTAAAGATATATTTATTTTATTTACACATTAATGTAAATATACATAATTTATAAATATAAATTAATGATAAAATATTAAAATATTTAACTGTAATATTTCATATTATATACACTATAAATATTAAATTTAAATTATTACAATTATAATAAATTATATAATATTTAATATAAATATTAAATTATGATTATAAATATATTTCTATTTATTTACACATTAATGTAAATATAATTTCTAAATATAAATGAATGATAAATTATTAAAATACATTGTTATAATTATTATTATTATTATTATATTATATTATATCAAATATAAAATATTAAATTGTAATTATAAATATAAATTAATTATAATAAATTATATACATATATATTTATATATATATATATATATATATATATATATATATATATATATATTATATATATTTTTTTTTTTCAATACGCAAAAGAACAGCATGACCCTTTTATTGCATTATGTAGAGTAGATTATTATGGTATTATGAAAGAGAGATCGACTAAACAAGTGTATTACTGTACATGTATCTGATACAGCATTCATTCTTCAGGTCGATGTCCATAATATTATATCCAATATAAAAAAATCTGTTTGAATGTATGCTGAGGAAAGCGATATCTTTGTCTTTGTCCTTTTAAAAGTTAAGTGGATTTCCCATTACAGCGCTAAAACAACTTCCTTGTCCTGACTCACTCATAAAGACAGTCTTTGCCGCCATGTAATCGTGTAATAATGTAACTTGTGTAACTTGCCTAATGTCTGTTTGTGGCATGTCTGTTTGTGGTGTACAGAAGGAAGAAAGACCTACAGGTTTGGAATTACATGAGGATGACATAATTTTTTGAGTAAACGTTGACAGAATTGTCATTCGTTGGTGAACTGTCCCTTTAAGGCGCTCTGAGATTGGCTCCTGACGTCTAACACAGCCACTACAATCAGATTTTTCTCAGTAAAACCATGTGCAAATTACTCGTAGTCTCCCTTGTTTGTTTCTTGCACCAGTGACACCATCTAACCAACGCGTTTCCTCAACTGCAATGTTCCTTGTGGTAAACAGCCTGTGTGGAGGGGAGCAAATTACCCAGAATTCTATTAAAAAGAAGAGACAGGTCTTATAGGTACTTGTGGCGGCTGTCAAGAGGTCAGTGTCTCGACGTGTCTAATGAGGAGCAGTGGACCTGTGCAACTCCGGGCCAAATGAACAGCAGATTCCAGTATGTTTGTGACACTCAACACACACGTGAATGACGGCTGGTACCGTTGTAAATGTATGTGTTGGGTGCACAGACAAAAACCACGGGAAGCCACACAAGCAGAAGGAAAGAAAGCAAAAATGAGATGAGATGTAGTGTAACACACACACACAAACACACACAAGCCTTCCTGCTTTTCAAAGCTACATTCGCTCTGACGCTCTCCCACACAGAGTGATGGAAATATCACTGCTGCAGCTTGTGTGGAGGACAGTAACACCATGCCTCCATATTACACAAAGAAAGGAACCTATATCAAGAGAAATGTGGATAATTCTCAGAAAAGTCTCTTAAACCGAGTGCAAATGATGAAAAGAAGAGCATGGTGGAGAATGGGGGTAAGATGAGCCATGTTTTGTCCTCTATGCCATGTGAATAAAAAAGGACACAAGTAATCACAGTGTGATGATATACTGCATGGCTACTAGTGTGATATTGCATTTAAACAACAGTTAAATAAGAAACAACAACAACATTTCTGTAAAAACCCTCTTTTGTGCAAAACTACTTCCTTCCGCCATGGAATCAAATCTCAAGTTGACAGTTTAACACAAATGAGCCCAAGCCTCCGTTACTAATTCTAAAACGTCACTTTATAACTTGTAATGAAGGAACATTGAGTCGCTTCACTGAAGCTTATTGCATTATGTAGAGTAGATTATTATGGTATTATGAAAGAGAGATCGACTAAACAAGTGTATTACTGTACATGTATCTGATACAGCATTCATTCTTCAGGTCGATGTCCATAATATTATATCCAATATAAAAAAATCTGTTTGAATGTACGCTGAGGAAAGCGATATCTTTGTCTTTTTAAAAGTGAAGTGGATTTCCCATTACAGCGCTAAAACAACTTCCTTGTCCTGACTCACTCATAAAGACAGTCTTTGCCGCCATGTAATCGTGTAATAATGTAACTTGTGTAACTTGTCTAATGTAACACTGAAGTCCATTTCACGATCACTTACGGACCCTTTTTCAATACCAAATATGGCATAATATGTGCAATGGATTCCATTGACCAACGTTTCAACGAGCACCGTCAGCATGGATTGAAATAAACTTTATTCATTTATTGGTCAGGTAAATAACATTATGCCAAAAGTATTGGACGTATTGAGGTTACAGTGGTGAGTGATTGACATTTCAGCACTTTAGCGCGTACTTACGCATTCAGGTCAAGTGCATTTTTTGAGATACGCTTTGTAACCTCGCACATAGAAATCCTTCTTATAGCTATACGATCCATCAGGAAAAGTCACTCGCTTCATTACGCTGCTTGGTCTTTGGGCTTTGTGTGTGTGTGTGTGATTTATGTAGCATATAAGAAGTACATTACATCACCACAGCATTTATATGACAGTGGAGAAACACAGAAACACTGAAGGACACATGAAAGGTTTGAACCCTGTGAGGTACAAGCACATGCACAACCCACTATGCCATGACTTTTGGTAAGCGTTTGTGTCTGTATTTGTTCTAAATAAAGTTCCTTCACATAGTGGGTCTGAATGCAGTAGCAGTGGGTCGTCCCGTCAAAGTCCGCTTCTATTACTCCACTTGGCCGTCTGCCCCACACACTCAAACTCTGCCATGCATACCGCCACTGCATGACTGCATTGTGTGTGTGTAAAACACAGTCACGGGGAGCATGCATGCATGAGCGCCCACCCTTACTGCTTATTAGTTCATGCTTATGAACACACCAAAAACAGTCTCTTCCTCCTCCTCGGGACATGCCTCCTGCTGCGTTACAGTGTCTGCGGCCCGCCTGTCACTACAGTTGACCGTGCGGTAATGGAGGAGGCGTGGCAATGAAAGGGTTAGTTGCCAGGCAGAAACTCGGGTGGCGTGAGAGCTCACGCTCAGACGTGCGAGGGATTTCCCCCCTCTGCTGTCTGTCACTCGTTCTATCTGACCTCTCGTGGGACGACAAAGTCTGTGTTCACTCACCGCATTATTCACTCATTTTCACCAGTCGGTCGAGATCACCTTGATGTCAGTGAATCTCTGACGTCTCTGCTCTCTGTGTTTCATCCATCCCAGGACTTCCAGGACGTGTGACAATAAAAATAACACGCATCTATCCGTTAAATTGAACGAATAAATGGAAAATTATCATTCTGCTATGTTGAGCGAGCAGCGATTTTTTTAACAAATAACAAATGGAACATTTTCCCAGAAGATTGGTTATGGTTTATTATGGTTTGCCATAGAGTTCTGTGAGATTAAACGGTTTTATTAATAGATTATCTGTGCTTACAATTGAAAAGCGCTACACGGGGACTCTTATTGAGCTAGTTTAAGTCTCAAATCTGCTTTTGGGATCTACGTTAGAGAAGGAAGAGGAATGGAGAACAGCACCTGAGCCAATAGAGAACATGTCAAACATAGTTTAACATGATGTTTTACAGCTGCCACCAGTTTAGCATAGGCTTCTGACGCACGACATGCTATGCAGGATGATTATAATACACTACTTTTCAAAAGTTTGGGTTTTTAAATGTTTTTGAAACATTCATTTGATCAGAAATACTGTAAAAATTGTGATATATTATTTACAATAGCTGTTTTCTATGTGAATATATCGTAAAATGTAATTTATTCCTGTGATCAAAGCTGAATTTTCAGCATCATAACTCCAGTCTTCAGTGTCACATGATCCTTCAGAAATCATTCTATATGCTGATTCACTGCTCAAGAAACAATTCTGATTTGTTATCAATGTTGAAAACAAAGAATCATGATTCTTTGATGAATAGAAAGTTTATATATATATATATATATATAAACAGTTAAAATATATATACAGTTACATAAACAGTTAAAATTATATACTGTACATAAACAGTTAAAATTGTGACATACAAGTCGTAATTAGTTTTAAAAAGTCAAAATTATTAGATCAAAAGTTGAAAATATGAGATACTAAGTCATAATTATGCAATTAACAGCTGAAATTGTGACATACTAAGTCATAATTAGCTTTAAAAAGTCAAAATGATTAGATAAAAAGTTTAAAAAATATATGAAATGCACTCGTTGAAGTCATGATTATGAGATTAGGGCCCGGTTTCACAGACAGGGCTTAGCCTAAACCAAGATTAGGCTAAATTCAATTAGGATATTTAAGTAGCTTTTATAAACGTACACTAGAAAAAAAAACATTACTGGTGTGCATCTTGAAACAAAACAATAACACTGGCATATTTTAAGAAATGTCAGTGCAAGTTGCTTTCAGTTAAAACAGCTCAAACATGCAGTTTAGTCTAGGACTAGCTTGCCTTGTCTGTGAAACCGGGGGAAACAGTTAAAATTGTGACATTAAGTCTTAATTAGTTTTTAAAAAGTCTAAATTATTAGATAAAAAGTTGAAAATATGAGATACTAAGTCATAATTATGCGATAAACATTTAAATTGTGACATACTAAGTCTTAATTAGTTTTAAAAAATAAGAATTATTAGATAAAAAATTGAAAATATTAGATACTAAGGTATAATTATGAGATAAAAAGTTGAAATTGTGGCAAACTAAGTCATAATTAGATAAACAGTCAAAATTAGTGCATAGAAAGACTTCTAAGTTATCTAGTTTATTTTCTTCAGGGTTGGTATATGAGTAAATGTGCTGCATCTCTTCTGACTGGCGGCTTTTGCTTAAGGGAAAAATCAAAGTAGACATCCATCCATTTGCTCTCCATTTCATGCCAATGCTATCTAGGAGAAAGCTGGGTTTGCTCGAAGTGGTAGTTAAAGCTGAAGGCTTTAAATGTGGCGTTTTATAGGAGAAGAGGAAGCGAGACAGACGGCACCTGATTCAAAGTATTAAAGTGGCAGTAAATTCCACTGGGTGACCAGGATAGCCTCCAGACCGCTTCTCCAGCACAGGTGGGGGGCGGCATTGACGTTACCCAAAGCGACAGAGACCTATGGCCCTGATCGCTTTCTCTATCTAGCGCTTTCTTTTGAGTGTGCACTCAAAAGACGGCAGCAGCAATGGTGGGCCCGAAGGCTGCACGGCGGGAAGTCTTCCGCTGTAACCGTAGCAACAGCGTCAGAGTCATGTGACTGGGGCAGGAGGGGTTGTTGTGCTGCACATGCCACTGGGGGTAACAATCTGGCCTGACTAAAATGGGGCAAAGAAATGGGGCAGCAAAGGGGACCGGGACTGAGGAATACATGTCCATGGGAGATTAAGGGTCAGGGGTCAGATTCAAACTTGCAATGTACACGTGAGCTTTGAATTTTTATTTTTGGGTGAACTACCCCTTTAATTGCCAGTTCGTTTATATTCCAACCCGCTCTTTCCACACCTTCAAAACGTGTTATACTCATTACTTTCGCGCAAATTCTCCTTCAAAGAGTGTAACTGCAAAATGCATTTGAGTTGAGAGAATGACAATGATATTTAAAGCATTAATTAGCCAAAATATACAATGAATGAGCATACAATGTGCACTAAGTTTTATGAATGACAGGCGTTGATATTGTGCAGTTATCTGTGGAGATTCTGTCTGTGACCAAGCAAAGCATGAGCTAATCCACTATGTTGTAAACTTATTTAAGGTCTTGTCAGCACTGTTTAACTTTGAAGGTTTCAAACATGTTGTTGCTCTAAGCCAAGCAAGCAGCAAAAGGCCAAAAAATCTAAATCAAGGAGCGTTAGTCAGCCGTAATGGCCCGAAGAGATCGTCTACATAATAGTGTGACTGCGTGCTACCCGAGGGTCTGCCGGAGACCAGTGTGGGATTTCTGCATGAACGTGAACGAGGGTTTGATGTTCCCGCTCCCAGTGCTGGATAAGAGAACATGCATTGGAGGAAAGTGTTCACCAGAGATCATTATCTTTGCGACGCCTCTCCATATAAACAAACATAAATGCTGAGACTCACCCACGCTAACACTTTCCCACAATTCCAGCGTTCGGAGCAGTTTGTATAAACAACAGGTCCCTCAAAGATGAGGGTTGGTGTTTTTTTCTTCCTCATTTCTGGCAGTCTTTATCTTTTAAAACCTGTAAAGTCGGATTTTCTGAACTACTCTGCCTCAAAACCTGGATTTTAACAGATAAACAACCATTATTCTGTGGCGTGCAGGAAAAGGGAACAGTCAATCATTTGCCTTTAACATCAAAGAAGCAAACATGAAGATCTAGCACACAAAGACTAATGCTGCCTTCATGTCCTCCGCTTATATTCCTAATGAGTATAAAAATTATAACCAGGCTAATATTTAATAAGACCATTTATATGTAATAATTAGGGCTGTCGATTAGTTGTTAGTGTTAGTTTAATAAAAAAAAAATAAAAAAAATTATTAACGCATACCTGCCCCACCCCAGACCAAGGTCACCTGACATTTAATACAGTTGATGGTGACGAACATGAAGCAGGGCAACAACTCACTGCATGATATAGCCTTTACATGCCCCTAAAATTTAAGATATTGGGGCAAAAATGCATGTTCGGATCAAAAAAGTTCGGATCAAAAAAGAAGTTTTTGATCCGAACAGCACGAGTGCAAATGTGATACTGATTTTATACAAAAGTTCAATAAATAAGAAGTTAATATTGTGTTATAATTTAGACACAATATTGTCTGTTTTTATCAAGCCACAGCTGAACGATTGTGCATCTCTGAGCAACACAGCGGTGTTTCGTTTCTGAATGAATTCGCGTTTTGAACGAATTGGGTGAACCAACGATTCAATGACTCATTCATAAAGAGAGCCATTTAATTCATTCTTGGTTGAATCAGCCGTTTGAACGAATCGAATGAATGAATGACTTACTCATTTAGACATTTACCGCCACCTACTGACAGTTTTATTTTCTTATTTAGATTATTATTTAATTAAAAACATTATAAATTTCATATTCCATATTAATAATAAAAAAAGTTAAAGGTATAGTTCAATGAAAACTTTTTGTAACATCTATTTGATGCTTTTTAACACAATAATGACTTTAAATTGTCTATATATATATATATATATATATAAAATTACATTTATATAAATATATTAATTATTCTGACATGACTTGAAGTCAGCATAACACAAAATGGCTAGCGATCAAATTTACATTTCATTTACAAGTCATAAATCTATCTTCTTCACTCCATCACTGCTACACCCACATATGGCTATATTAGCATCCCAAAAGAGAAAAAGCATATCATGCCTTTATTAAAAGATGTTCTTGGGCTGTCTCTGGTTAGTGTAAAATGAGATTGTCAGCTTATCACGTGAGTCATACTACTAGAGTTAGCAACTGTATCTGTGGTAACAGTACCTGAGGGCAATGGTGATGATTTCAGCAATTACTGAGGTGAGGTGAAGGCTTAGAGATAGAATAACTCTGCTGTTTTTCCCATCAGCCACGATGAAGCCACGGTGCTTAAGTTACCAGGCTAATCATCGCTGTTGCAAAACAACATTAATCGCTGTGGTCCCATGAGTGTACGGCTAGAGCAATATTCTACTTAATGGTGTCTGCCAAGACAAATATGACTATTACTTTTGTTTATACTTAGCTAAATCTAATCCCATTGACTTACATTAAAGGAGGGACCTGAGCCATATCTACAGTCCACAATATGGTCCTTTAGAAAAAAACAAAAAAACACCCAGAACACCTAGAACCAATGCAGCGACCTTTATATATACGAACACCCTCACATTTTCATCAAAACATATAAAAATATAGTTTTTTGATGTTTGAAGTATATACTTCAAGCTAGTACAGTACAATTCCTACAGATGGCTCCACACACAATTTGCCAGTGCACTCCAAACTCTAATTCCCCAAGGACGACAGATCAGAGTCCAATTAAGAGGGCATTCCTGGCATGCTCGTGGAGGGATGAAAAGAGTTAAGTGTCGCCCCTCCCCGCCTTTCCTCTAAACTCAGTTTATTTTACTTTCTTCTCTCCCTTGATGTTTAATTGGTCTGGGAGCGTTTCGGAAACTTTGAGGGAACATTTACGAATCAGCGTGTCTGACGGCCTTGCAGCAGGACGGAGGAGCCGTGACCTTTTTGGACCGCGAGTTAAAGGTCGCAGGAGGTCATTCCGCTAACGAGATTTACAGCGTAACAAGAGCACCGCAAAAATCAACCTGAGCCACTCGTGACCCTCAAAAAACAGCCTGCTCCAATCAACCATCAATCAAGGGGCAAGACCGAGTGAGACTTCACACATAAACGCCGAGACCACTGAGTGACGAAAGCAAACAGCTAAAGGAAATGTGTTGCTTGTCTTCACATCTGGAGAGACAGTGACCAAAAAGATAATGGCTTATGTGATATGTGCTAGGCGTTTCTTAAGAAATATTATGTTGTTGAAAGGATAAACTGGATTCTTTTTTTTTTTTTCCCGAAACTTAGAATCTAAACATTTGCAGAATTATTTTCAAGAGGAGCCTCACAACACATCTACACCAGAATCAACTGACAATGAAAGTGTGAAAGCTGCATGTAAACGCAGAATGTTCTCAAATGAGCTGTAAATTAACTTTAAAAATAGTAAAAAGTCTGTAAAAAATATATATAAATTTATAAATTTGAAACATTTTTTACAACATAGCATTGTTATAGCCTGGAGCGGTTATAGACCTTTTTTTTTTTTTTCTCTCAGCCCCCCTGAAATCACCTATATAAAAGTTCTGGCTAATATCGCTTTGAGAAAGTTTATAATTTTCATGTGTTTTTAAGTCTTATTATTTTAAGGCAAGACACCCCAGGTGAATAGGGTAAAAACAAAAAAAATTAACTAATATATCACCATACTTCCCCAGTTGATTGATCATATTAAGAATTGCAAACATTTTCAGAGACAAGTTTTCTGAAATGTTTTGTTTAAATATACAAATGAGGGGGTTATCTAATTAAATATGCACTAATTTGCATACATTTCTAGAACAAAAATCTGAACATTGGATGAAGTCTAGTTTTCTCTCTTTTTTTTTTTTTTTGACATATTAGAGTCAAATGTTTTTACAGAGGGGATTTTGGATTATCACTCTGTAAAATACTGTCAACAGCCAGAAGAAAAGAAAAAAAATGTCACAGTTTTTAAAAAAGGTGTTTAAAAATTTATATAAAATCAGGAAAAGTATACATGAACAAACCCTTCTGTAAAAACTAGAATATAGAATATAGATAGGAATAAATATGTACTGAATATAGATAATAATAAATACATAAATTTTGTGTATGTAAGTGCTAAGATTTTTGGCTCAGAAGAAAAAACTGGCAGGAGAAAAAACTCAATTTGAGAAAACAGCCATTAAAAATATGTTACTGTAAGTTGCTCGTGTGAAATCTGCAGACGCAAATAGATAAAGTGCTACAAAAGATACACTTAAAAGTGTATTCTGGATGTTTTCTTTCCACTAATCTGAAAAAACACTTTATGAAAAGCCAAAAAGCCCAAAATCTCAAAATTGACAGATGCATGAAAAAAGTGTTTTTGCCTGTAGTGTCTTGCCTTAAACACTCAAGTGATTTTGAGCCATTCAAGAGCAAGATGCCGTGAAAGCAACTTAATTCAGTACTCGCACACTGTGATGGATCGTTTCTGTGTGCGCACACAGCAAGCTGCCTCTCAAACAACTTACAAAACTGTCAAAATGTCATCTTGATGAGTATTCACATAAACAATTTTATGATAACAATTTGTGTTAGTCAAACAGTAGCCTAAACATGTACTGCAGAAAGACTGGTATCATTATATAGTTTATAAAGTTAGTATTGAATTTAAGTACTGGTAGGGTACTTTTGACTTACTATATAGTAATATAGTAGTGCCAATTTACAAAGAGGCACCACTTAGGCGATGGTCTACAGATTCTCACTGAGAGCTAAGCCCCCCTGAAGATCAAATCCTAGAACCGCCCCTGGTTATAGCCATAATTTTGTGCCCCATCTAGAAATGTTATGAGAAAGTCTGAGCACCTGTGAAAAGAATTATAGATGGGAATGCTTGAGCTGTTCAATGTCAGGAGTGGAACATATTCCTTGGAAAAAAGTGTTCCTCAAATTATCTGTTTCCTTAACCACGTGGCAGGATTGAGCTCACTCACCAGTCTTGTAGATCTCGTAGCGCAGGGAGAATCCAGCACCCTGGTGCGCATAATCAGACACGAACTTGATGTGGATGACGGGACCAGAGGAAATGATGGCAGGAGGAGCGATGTTACTGCAGTGCTTTCCCAGCAGGTCTGCAGACTCAGAATTCCCATCTCGGATCTCTATGAAGTCATACCTAAAAGCAGAAAACAGTGCAGGCTTTAATGCTGATTTTAGATATGGTAATTTAGCATCCTTTAGCATCCTAACATGCAAAATGCCCAAGTCTGCAACCAAACAATCACATATCTCAATATGAACTCAAAGATTTCTTCCAAGACCAAAACGACGTGAGTTGCTATCCACAATTATTTTATAGCTCTGTACTTTTATTGTGTGTCAAGTCAACAGTTGTCTATTTTTATTTCTCCTAATTTAAAGTACTGTAAAATATCTACATCAGATGAAGTTGATATTTAAGCATGACTGAGATCTCCATTATTAAAGGGATAGTTTACTCAAAAATGAAAATTCTGTCATTAATTACTCACCTTCATGTCGTTGCAAACCCGTAAGGCTTTCATTCATCTTCAGAACACAAATGAAGATATTTTTGATGAAATCTGAGAGATTTCTGTCCCTCCATTGACAGCTATGGAACTGACAATTTGACGCTTCAAAAACTTCATAAAGAGATTGTAAAACTAATCCATATGAATTGAGTGGTTTAGTCCAAATTTTCTGGAGAAACATGATCACTTTATATGATGAACAGATTTAAAATTAGGCTTTTATTCACATATATACATTGATCAGCGAACATAAACAGAAGCTTAACTGAACCTGTTTGACGTGCAAGAACAAACCTCTTGCGGAAGCTCAAACGTGATGCGTAACACGTGAATGAACCTCATTGGTTCTTGCGGAAGCTCAAACGTGATGCGTAACACGAGAATGAACCTCATTGGTTCTTGCGGAAGCTCAAACGTGATGCGTAACACGAGAATGAACCTCATTGGTTCTTGCGGAAGCTCAAACGTGATGCGTAACACGAGAATGAACCTCATTGGTTCTTGCGGAAGCTCAAACGTGATGCGTAACACGAAAATGAACCTCATTGGCTCTTGCGGAAGCTCAAACGTGATGCGTAACATGAAAATGAACCTCATTGGTTCTTGCAGAAGCTCAAACGTGATGCGTAACACAAGAATGAACCTCATTGGTTCTCGCACATCAAACAAACATGCTTAAGCTTCTGTTTACCATAACTGATGTGTGAAGTATATATATGTTTATATGTGAATAAAAGTCTAAATTCAATCTGTTCATCATATAAAGCGATCGTGTCTCTTCAGAAAATTTGGAGTAAATCACTCAATTCATATGTACTTGTTTTACGATCTCTTCATGAACTTTTTAAAGTTTCAGTTGTGTAGCTGTCATTGGAGGGACAGGAATTTCTCAGATTTCATCAAAAAGATCTTCATTTGTGTTCTGAGGATGAACGAACGTCTTACGAGTTTGGAACGACATGAACTGAGTAATTAATGACAAAATTTTAATTGTTGGGTGAACTAACCCTTTAAGTCGCCAAAGCAATAAAAGAGCAACTTATAAGCAATAAATATGTTCCTCTGGGAAGGACAAGCATTAAAAACCCAAGGAAGTGCAATGCAATATCTTCTGCAGCAATGAGTTACTGTGAAGGAATTGCAAGGAGTTGTTTTAATTTGAGCTGGGGTGACCTTTGACCCTCAGTGGACTGCTGCCTTATCACAACAAACACACATTTTTTCGTGTCACTTCAGAGACAGACTGAAGGAGCTGAGACAATGACCACCTGTCCAGCCAAAATAATCCCTTAATGTGCATTGCCCTCTTCTGCCAAAGCACTTCACACACAATGTCTAAATGAGGCAAAAGATTCCCAAAAATCCAGTCGGCTGTCTGCATGAGAGCTTCCTTATAATAAATCTGGCCATAGAGAGGCATGAGTCAGACTTCTTCTCACACCTCAGGAATGCTTGCCCCATTTAACCCCTAAACAAGAACAAGATCCCTGTAAACACACGCCATAATTCCCAACCTAACTGCTTCAGAGCACAACATGCTGACCAGACTTCCTCTGTACTGAGAGAATGAATCTTTAAAACTGACTTTTTAGGAGGCTTTTTAGAAAATTCTGTAAGTTTAGTGTTACACTCCTAAAAACAAAAATGAATATAAATTACAAAGATATAATTCCAATTGAATCCCCATCAAATGATTCTTTCGAAACAATTCTAATAAATTATTCAGTCAAACTGATTCACAAAGTGTTTGTAGAACTGTATGACTTTGTTTAGGGGTAAAACTGCAAGATGGAAACACTAGTTAACAATAATGAGAATAATAATATATAACGGTATTAATATGGCATTTAGGCCATAAACAGAAACATATTTTATTTGTTTCATTTTGTCTTTTGGTGTTTAATCTTTTAGCGTTAAGAGTTTAGTGCACCACTATTGAATGAATTATCCATGGTTGAGCCACATAACTGCTGGCTCAACGTCACTCTGGGAGTGTGTGTGTGTGTGTGTGTGTGTGAAAACCTGACACGGCTCCGGGCCCCTCAGAATGACATAGAGAGGCAGGTGTCTCTGACTCTTCATTGCTCTGGACCCCCCTGGCCGGCCGCACACTTGGAGACTTCAGGTACAGCGGAGTATATTTAGACCCAAGACATCTCAACAACATACACATTCACAAGCACACGTTCATATCTATGTACAGCATCTGAATACATAGGTCATTCACATGCGTTTTATAATATATACATGTCAGAACTGATTCACATAAATGAACTGAACTGTACTACTGAAGTTTCAATTATAGATTAGCGGGACAAGAAAAAAAAAGTAAAATTAGACTAATGCTGCTAACTTTAGCAAATTTAATGGCTAAATCAAAGTCATCACAATGTTTCATTAAAAGTCTTTGGGATGTGGTGGAGTAGACTTTACAGAGTGCTTGACTCTTGCATTGGCAATACATGATCTTGACCAAAAATTGATGCACCTCTTGATGGAGATAACATCACAAAATGTATTTCCATCGAGAGGTGCATCAATGTTTGGTCAAGATCTTGTATTGTCAATGCAAGAGGTGAGCACTCTGTAAAGTCTATTCCACCACATCCCAAAGACTTTCAATGAATTTAAGCTCTGGACTCAGAGGTGCCAAATCATGTGTGAAAATGATACTTTATGCTCCTTCCAACCATTCTTTCACAATTTGACCCTGATTCATCTTGACATTGTCATCCTGGAATACGGCCATAATGTGTCTTCCTGCATAGTTGTTTAAGAAATGAAAAGCTACACACTCCATTAATTAGGGTTAGAAGAACCGTTGCCAAACATATAACATGCTAGAAACATAATAATCACTGCAATAATGGTCCAATCATAGACTCTTAAACATTTGCCTATTTAAATCCAAACAGCGACTTCTTTCTTTGGCCGGGCAGTGTATATTGTGAATATTTCACCAAGTCTTTCCCTGGACAACTTTTGGGAACAAGCTTCCTAAAGTACAGCTATGTACTGTGATGAAAGCCACACACACACACACAAACTCTCACTCACTCTCTTTCTGTGTCCATCCCAAAAAGCTGGGATGAAGGCTTGTAAACTGTGTGCAAAGGTAATTAGGTTGTAATTGATTTTGTAGGGGCTCTTGGCTCCTGGATTAGCAGTGACAAGAGAGTGTGTCAAATGTGGATATTGACCATCTCTAGACGCCTCCACTTGGCTCCGGTGCATTTCGAGACACGCTTGAGAGTGGAAAAAAAGCAGGATGCCCACTGATCAACAAAAGTGCCCGGATCACTTATTTACCATGCAAAAATTAATGCCTCAGATCAAGTGTATTATATATCAATTTTACAGCAACTGTGACTGAACACAAGAATCTTTTTCACATTATCACAGCAATATAATGTTTTATAGGCGTACAGCTTAAATTGTTTACCGCGGTGCAATAGAGCAGTGATTATGCATGCTAATTATGCACGATTCAATGGTTATTCAGGTGCTACAGGCGGCAATGAAAACTCCCTAGACAGTGGTATGTCTGTAAGTGTGCGCAGGGAAGAGAGGCTTGACACGAGGAGGGCAAAGGCCCCGTGTCCCTGTCTCATGTTCAGACATGTCTTCCTCTCCAATCTCACTTTCTGTCTCCTCTCCCCTCCAGCCTCTTCACTGCTAATTGCTTTTCACACCTACGGTGTTTTTCAAGCATTTTTTTCCAGGCCTATACAGTCCCCTGAGGTGTCACTAGCTGCCCTAAAGAGCAGTTTGTCTGGAGAAATACACAGACAGACAGATACACAGGGGTACAGATGCTACTATCCTTGTTTGTCTTGTGCATATACAGTACTTGAGCGTGTTTGTATCCTGCCTGTGATCAAATGGAAAAAAAAAGAGATGTGCTCTGGTGACACTGGGCGTACCATAAGCCTGGACTTCATTAATCTCTGCCTGAATCTGGCTACCTACACAATAAACAACACTCCAGCATGTGCTTCTTAAATCATACCATAAGACACTGTCAGATCTTATATTTGGCTTAGGCGCCCATTGCACATAAAATATATATGAGAGTAATATTATGCATTGTGGACACTGCTATGATAATATGTTCTTCTATGTAGCACCATAAAAGTAACTAATGGTAGCCTGTTGTAGTAAAAGAATGGTAATCAAACATTGGTATCATGGTATACACAGAAGGACCTTATAGTAGTGGACGATAGATAGATGCATTTGTGTAAGAAAAATATCAATATTTAACAAGTTATAAAGTAAAATATCTAGCTTCCGCCAGACCGCCTTCCGTATTAAACTTAGAAAGAAAGCGTAACTGATGTTGCATCAGTTACGTAGCGTAGCGTACGTGTTTTGAACAGCGAGAGGCGGTCTAACGGAAGCTAGTTATTTTACTTTATAACTTGTTAAAAATTGATATTTTTCTTACACAAACGCATCGCTTTGCTTCAGAAGGCTTTTATTAACCCCCCGGAGCCATGTGGAGTATGTTTTGCTTTGGATGGATGCACTTTCTTCAGCTTTATACTCGTTGGTCCTGTTCACTGGCATTATAAAGCTTAGATGCATCAGGATATTTATTAATATAACTCCAATTGTGTTCATCTGAAAGAAGAAATTTATATACACCTTGGATATAGGCTTGAGGGTGAGTAAAGCCTGGATGGATGGATGGATGGATGGATGGATGGATGGATGGATGGATGGATGGATGGATGGATGGATGGATGGATGGAAAGGGTGGAAATTTGTCCAATAAAATCACATGGTTGACATAAACTTGAGCCTATTGGCTATTTAATAAAACGGAACTTTGATATGTCCCGCCCCAACTTACTGTTTCAATAAGAAATATGTCAGCACAGTGTAACTTCCTTGCTGATTCCTGGAAATGAAACTTTGAAGCTAAAATCAAACAGCTGCGTGGCATATCTTTTTTGTCCTATGAAGACGTCCTGTAGCTCTATCTTTCTCATACTCAGCTCAGTGGCTTTCAGAATATAATTCAGTCTGACACACAATCACACTGGCTTTTCAATAACAAACAGCACAATGGCCGCTCATTTAAATTCTGCCATGCTTTTAGGCCAGCAGCCGCAGGACGTGCTCCAGGACGGCTCGTCAACTGGCCAAGACACTAAAATTGAAATTAAATAATGCTGAGAGTCTGCATGGAGAGCTGCACGCTTGGCCCCCCGAGGGGGGGGCTGCCTAATAAGCTATAAGTGCCTGTGAAATATTAAATAGATGCTGGGGAGGGTTCCCAAGGGGAAAGGAGGGTTGCCATCTTCAATCCGGTCGGGAAACAAATAGCATGGCTGTCCGATACAGCACTGACATTTACGGATGACTGGGGTAGACCGCAGGAGCCTGAGGCTTTCATAAACAACACTAAAACTGGCTATAAAGCAACATTTGTGATTTTTTCCCCCCAAATCTCACACCTTTAGAAGAGAGAATTTTCTGGTCTTCCTAGATTCCCGTCAAAACGAGCCGTCTCCAAATTCCCATTATGTTGCCATTGAAAGCCTTAGGCCTTATCAGAATGCATTAGGTCCTTTTTTTTCCCATCAACGATATTAAAACTTTTTTCAGGGGGAAATTGGCTTCTCGGGGTAAAAAGAGACTTTTTTAAATCTTTGAATTCCCAAATGTGTCACTTTATACTGCTCCAGATTGATTGCATTTTTTTTGAGCTATCAATATCTTGCTACACTTCAGGGTTGCTGATATATTTCCAATGCCCTAAAAACATCACTGAAATTGCTGTGTCCTAAAAAAACATTATTGACCTATTTGAATAATTATCAAGCATATAAAAATCATCATCAAGCTCTACTAAGACAAGCCTTTACTAACTGTGATGTATACATGTATAAAGACTATCAATATCCATAAAATTGATTAACTGTGGCCAGTTAGTGGAGAAAGGAGTAATGTATGCCAATTGCCAATAATGCTGACAAACATACAGTTGCATTTCAAAGTAAGCTGCAGCTTGAAATGAACTGATATGCAGTCACAGGTTTATGTAGCCTACATTAGGTATGATATTAGGTATATCAGATTGTAGAAATTGGAAACAATTAATAATGTTTGTTAAAAAAATATTGATTTAAGGACAGCCTTTATTATACTGTTCATGGTGTTTTTATTTATATGACACTCATTTTGTGCACACATGACCCTTGTGGCCTTTGGTCCGCTGGTTTGTGACCTTCTTGACCATGACCTCACTCTCCTGAACGTGCTGGGTCCATTGATTCTTCATTAAGGGCAAAGGACATGCATTGATCCCTTGTCCCCAAGGAAAAGTGGAAATAGGGTGATATCATGCTCGCAGTTTAGAAACGCTGATGCTGCTCAATATCTTAGCACCTCAACATCTGCAGATATCACTGCATAGTAAACGCGAGAACTTTCATGACTAGAGTGAAGCGTAGACTCCCTTGAGTGATGCAGACTTCATCGCTCACATCTGTGTCACTCTTACCGGTAAGTCTTTTGGATTCCCTCCTCAGCCCAAACAACTGTCTCTCTGTCAATAGTTTATGTCTGAGAGGTGATTCTGAATCAGATCTGGTTTCGATTTAAGCCCTTCCACTGCAGTACATTGACACAGTGTTTAGCATTCAGAATGAACTTGCTGTTTGCATATAGAGTAATTTGTTAGGGTGAGAAAATATAATGGACATCTATTTGGAGAATGATAATGAGACAAATGGGTGGACTGAAAGAAGGATGGATGGATGGATGGATGGATAGATAGATAAATAGATAGATAAATAGATAGATATTCTCATGAGGTCTCTTCTGACCTCACCACCCTTTTTCTTTTTTCTCAAAGGAGAAGAGTATCACATTAAAGATATGGCCAGATATTTCATTTGCCATTTTTATTGCATCTATCTCAGATCAATCTGCTCACAGCCCTCCAGGTAAAAGCCGTCTGGCTTTGCTACTGGAATAAAAATTGCCTTGTGAAGTGCCCCTTGAAAAATGTCGTTCATACCACACCTATCCTAACTACATCATGTTAGCCACAAGATGCTTTTTAGAAGCACATTAGTTAGTATGGTTTAGGGCACAAGAAGCTGCTTTGACCTTGTCTAGAGTAAATTGTGCAAGCTAAGCTAAACCGAGGCAGCTCCTCTGAGCAACGGAGACTCCAAGCCAGCACTCATAAGCACAAGGTGAATTTAAATGTGCCTACTAGTGTGTGTAAGTGTTTGCCATCTAAAAGACGGAGCCAGGCCTTTCAATCATACCTTGCCTAAATGTGCTGACGATGACTCATTGTGTATATAGCAAAATACAGATGGAGGAGATGGACGCTTGAAGTGGACCATTAGAAGGGACCTGTTTACGAAGCATGGTATCGTAAAGCATCTGACACCTCTTCATATTTTCCATTACTCATTTCTTGCCACTTTCCTTACACTCTTTCAGTGGAACATAGTAATGAGGGTTAAGAAGTGTGGTACATTGTCATTGTGTTTTCTACTACTGCAATCTCTCAAACCACAACTACAAAACAGCTTCCAGCTCAATTTCAGCCCACTACTGAACTGACGGCATATAAACACTCATTCCCTGCTAATATAGTATCAGCCTCAGATGGACTCTCAGAACAAATGTGCAAAAATTGGGGCAATACCCTCAAAAGTACATCTATTTACCCCATAATGGTTCATAGTCATACCTCAGTGATACATATTACACTATTCTAAAGCAATATGCACCTTTTAGGGGTAGATGAGATACAATTTTCCCTTTTAAGGGTACTACCCCAGTGACAAACTGTAGCACCCCTATTAGTAACATTTTTTAACATTGTTTTCCTAAAGTGTATGCTGCACACTGCACACACAAAAAATTGCAAGAGCTTTCCCAAAATGGCAAACTCTAATCTGATGGGCTGGTTTTACTCAATATCTAGGGTGGGCAGATTTATATCAGTTTGTTAGGAAACCAGGCCAGTATGAGACTTCCATGGAACTACTTGCTTGATATGGGACATTATTGGCATTAAAATCTATTCAAGAGTTTTGTTTCAGACACTTGCAAGTAACCAAGATATGCACATTCTCTTTACACCAGACTACTAAGATCCGAAGATCTCCACACTGACGCATGTCCTGATTTTGCGGAGTTAAACGCGTTCTTGGGTCAACATATTTTGTTGATCCAGATACAACATTCCTGTCCAAAAATTTAGTCCTAACCATTTCCCTTCCCCTAAACCTGACCCTACCCATAAGTTATCCCTAAATGATGTGAATAACACTGATGTAGAAGCACCTAACCTTGATTGTAAGCCTAAACATGACATAACCTGTAAACTTGTCCTTCAAATCTGATTGGTTGACTGGAATGTTGTACTTGGTGAAATCGGGTTCCGCCAGCGATCAAATTGCTGAAGGCTGACATATAGCTGTACTGTCGGTTGTCGTATTGTCAACAGTCTCTGTTGGAGCCTCCAATCGGCAACTCTGAAATGGCAAAATGAGCTGGATGTTTTATCGCAGGGGTGTCCAATCCTACTCTTGTAGGGTCACCTTCCTGCAGAGTGTAGCTCCAACCCTAATTAAACACATTAACCAACTAATCAAGGCCTTCAAGATCACTAGAAACTTCCAGGCAAGTGTGTTGGAGCTAAACTCTGCAGGAAAATGGCCCTTCAAGCGCAGGACTGAACACTACCCTGTTTTACTGTAAATCATGCAAGAGAATATCGATACTATTCATTCACTCAATTTTGGGCAACCACATTTACATTTCCACTTATGCCAAGTGACCTGATACGTTTACCTGTTTTGGAGTCCAATTGGGAATGTTTTTCAAGGTATTACCTCTCTGAAACCCCTGTACACTAGCCTAATCTCAACAACAAATACAGCCAGAGTGGAGCTGTCCAACCAGATGAAGCCACCCAAGCAGGAAAAGAGATTGAACATTTATACACAGCAAATTCAGAATGTTCATTTAGGGAGTGAAGGGAGCATTAGCCTGAGCTGTATCAGCAGAACAGATCAGCCACTGAGAGGGGGGGGGGGGGGGGGATTTTTGGTGTCTGTCCCTCTCTATCTCTTCCCCCTTCTTCCCAATGTCTCTTCCTTGACTATTTGGATAAATCCCCAAATGTGCCACAAAGCATAAAGCAGTGAATGTCTTAAACATAAATAAAGACTCGGCACATGGTCTAATTTAAAATGGTACCTGTATCTTCACGTCTGGTTGTTATTTTAGGCAAATCCTACAGATGTAACTGAGATATGCCCTCCCCCACTGCTGCTACAAATTGGCGGCCCATGGGGAAGCCACAGTGGGTTTAAACCACTCATAAAGGAAAGTGCTTAAAAACAACATTCATTTCACACCAGCAGGGACAATGCAGCCCCAAAGACGACAGTAATTTCAGACAGTAAATTAACAGACAGTAATTTAGACTAATGTATCCAAAGTACAAGACCATTTGTCACTAGTCTTTTAGAGAGACTTAATGGAGTAGTTCACCCAAAAATGAAAATTTTGTCATCATTTTCTCAGTCTCATGTTGTACTAAAACTGAGGGGGAGTACCTTCCTTTCAATTCCCCAGAAGAAAGAAAGTCATACAGGATTGGAACGGTATGAGGGTGAGTAAATGATGACAGGATTTTTATTTTCAGGTGAACTATTCCTTTAACAATGTAAGACTCTGAGAAGTGAGAGTCTATGGATGAATATAATTAATTTTACAGCTGAGGGGAAACAGTTCCACAAAAAGCCTTCTAGACGACCCCCTTTCGCAGTGACAGCTGCACTGCATCCCTGCGTAAGCCCTTTAGGCTCGCTCTAAACCCTATTATATCTCTCTTAACGTCATTCCTCTTCTCACATAGTTCCACCTAGCACTCCTCTTCTCCAAGTCGCCTTTTTCTCCTAAATTCTCCATACCACATATCTCTGTTTTCCACATACTCCCTTCCCCCTGACTCACATCTTTCTCTCTCATCCGATAAATTAAGAGAAACCTCTTTCACACCCTTTTTTTCCTCTTATCTGCCACTTTCCCCTCATCAACAATTCAGCACACAGGGCAGGGTTTGCGAATGCTTCATTGGAGGTAAATTAATTGCACGCACGTCCTTATCGTTCGTCATTCCATAGAAAAAGTGCTTAATTTTTCTCTTTTTTCAAACTAATTTCCTTTATCCCACACATTCTTCTCACCTGCAATCAAGTCGTTCCAGCTCAAAGTGGGGGTTGAAGTTGAGCACAATGCGCTGTGAGGGTTCGGGTGCGCTGATCACCCACTGGCAGCTCTGATGGGGCGGGTATTCCAGGGGGTATCCTGGAGATGTGATGTAACCGGCATCGCTGGCATCCAGGTGGCCTCCACATGTCTCAACTAAGACAAATGGGAAAGAGACAAACAGAAAGAAAGTTACGTGGGGCAGTGTTTTAGATAAGTTAGTTATTAGCCACATACTCAGTGTTGCCAAGTCTACGGTTTTCCCGTGGAATTAGGCTACTTTAACACTGTTGCCGCGGGTTGTTTTTACCAGGGGAATCCCGCCAAAAAATGCCCCCGGAACACAATTTTTACCGGGGGACAGCCCCCCCCCCCCCCCAACGAAAAGTGACTGGGCTAGTTTTGAGTAGCAATTGTGCTGGTTTTGTTGTGAAAACCTGGCAACCCTGCACATACTTAATGGGATAGTTCATCCAAAAATAAAAATTATCCAATAATTTACTCACCCTCAAGCCATCCTAGGTGTATATAACTTTCTTCTTTCAGCTGAACGCAATTGGAGTTATAATAAAAAATATCCTGGCTCTTCCAAGCTTTGTAATAGGATTAAATGGCATTCAAGTTTTTGAAGTCCCAAAAAAGCGCATCCACACATCATAAACCTAATCCATATGGCTCCAGTGGGTTATTAAAGGCCTTCTGAAGTGATGGGTTTTTTGTAAGAATAATATTCATATTTTAAACTTTATAAACTATAATTACTGGCTTCCGGTAACAGCCGTACGCAAGTTGAGTTCCGGTGGAAGAGTGACCTCTGACATGACATATGACGTAGGATGTAGGAGTAGCATAAGCTTAGGTGAGCTTGTTTTGCTCTATCCTCTGCAATTCCGCGTTCGTCAATATGTCGGGTCAGATGTCACTCTTCTGCCAGAACTCAACTTGACAGTGATTATAGTGTATAAAGTTTTAAATATGGGTATTTTTCTTACAAAAACCCATCACTTCACTTCAGAAGGCATTTATTAACCCACTGGAGCCGTATGGATTGCTTTTATAATGGATGGATGCGCTTTTTGGGTACCATTCACAAGCTTGGAAGAGCCAGGATATTTTTAAATATAACTTTGATTGTGTTCAGCTGAAAGAAGAAAGTCATATACACCTAGGATAGCTTGAGGGTGAGTAAATTATGGGATAATTTTCATTTTTGGGTTAACTATCCAAGGCCTGTTGGAAGTACATCACATTAGGTAAAACTGGTAGGGAATGCTGACTTAAAGCTAAAATAATATCATCCTAATGATGTTGCTGTGCGTATATACTGTATATCTACAGTAAATAAAGTTTTAATTTGACAATTCGTGACATGACGCCCACATTTCCAATTACCTTATGTTCTGTCAAACTTTCCCCACATTGCTAAGAAGCATTCAATACATTTATGATGCTCTCTACAAAATATAAGCCAACTCTTAAGACAGGAAGTGACATGCAGGGCTCTTCTCTGGAGGTTCAAGGGTCATCCCCAAAGCTGCAATAGGATCCAGCATAACAAAGCCTTCTTCTACCACCCCACCCAATGTGCTCTCCCTGCTATCTTCACCAAACACTCCTTCCACATGCTAGCGTTCATTCTAACATGTGAAACCGTCCTTTTTCATGCCACCTTCACACATACAGTAGCGGATATCATTCTAGTCATTATTATTCTAAATAGAGCTAAGATTAGGAGACAGAAATACTTTCTGGTCTTTCACCATGACAACCGTGCAGTGAGGGGTTTTTAACCACATACCAGCCAAACGACAACTGAGGAATTAGCAGACGGGTCATTCCTACTATGCAGCACATTTTCACGTAACCTTCATATGGAAATCAAATAAATTTGTTTGCTTTTATCAGAACATCCTAAGTATATTAATTTTAAATTAGTTCACAATTTAAGATTGAACTGATGATGCCATTCTTGTCATGTCTCTGTGTGATATTCTCTTCTAAAATTAAAAACATCATCCTCCAGGAAATGACATCATTATTTTGAGAAAACAGCAGCTTTACATTCCTAAAACATTCCAAATTACAGGAACGTTTGATGGTTTATATATGTATGTATGTGTATATAACACAACTAAACCTGAGCATATTTTATTTTTCATATAATAGAAGCATATAGAGGTTATTGAGTTAAAAAGCTACTGCAAAAAGAGAATGACTCAGACATTGAGAACATTTATTATTGTCATCAACCTTATGAGAAGACAAGCCTAGAGATTATATTTTCTGCCTGATAAAAAAAACAAAATGTACAACTCCACAAAAGGTGAGTAGAGCTCGCTAACACACTAATGTTTAGTAGGATACATCACAGCACACATCGGAAAGGAAAAGTGGGAATAGTGCAGGTTCAGAGAGGAAGAGGGTGGTTTGATTGACAGTTCTGGGTCTGATGTTGGCTTCTGCAAATACATAGATAAACACGGCTGTCTAGCTAGCGTTAGGAAAACCCCTCCTCCTCCCTGACTGAACAAACTTCATGACTACTTCATCCTTACCCCACAACTGGTAAAAGCTAGTGCATACAAGATTCTATACCAGTGGGCATATTTCTAACATTATATGATCATTTCCCAAGTTTAGAGGGTTGAGAAAGGATTGAGTCTCTGATATTAAAGCAAAACCGGAATAGAGATGCAGCCAGAGAGAATCAAACCAAAAATGAGACTCAAAGAGACTCCATGCACAAGTCCAAAACTCTCAATATCTAAGAATTTTCAGAAAACTTGTGAAATTGCCCTTCAAAAGCGAGCTGCAGGGCATCCTAAAACCATGCTAAAGATCTTCAGAGCTATGCATTGGTGTGGTGGAAAATCTTGAGATATGGAGTTGAGTATTGCCTGAAGCCAAGACTCCCATACGTGCTGATGTGCCAGTCATAAGGGCCTGAATAAAAGGTATAAGGATGGTTGGGGTTTCTTTCAAGTGTTGACATTTCCACTGCTATTATGTCTCTGTAAAAGGTACACTTAAAATGAGGTGGCATTTAAGGCAACAACCGAATCCTTCTAACCCTTTCAACTGCATCCTCCGAAGGGGAAAAGCTAGCCAAGCGCACACACAGAGACACTAATGAAAAAAATCACAAGAAATAGATATGAAGAAATATGTATTGCCTGATTGTATACATGGTCACACTTTAGCTTAGGGTCCAATTCTAGCTTATAACTAACTATTAACTATGACTTTTGCCTCAATAAGCTCCTAATAGCTGCTTATTAATAGTTAGTAAGGTAGGTTTAGGTATTGGGCAGGATTAAAAGGTGTAGAATATGGTTATGCAGAAAAAGGCATTAATATGTGCTTTATAAGTACTAATAAACAGCCAATATCCTAGTAATAAGCAACTGCGTGATAATAAGCAACTAGTTAATAGTGAGAATTGGACCCTAAACTAAAGTGTTACCATATAAGGATTAATGTATGAATGGATGGATCGATATGTTGATATAATGTTAAATGACATTTAAATCACAGTATTATTAATTTTGTATTTTCTTTACAATAATGAGAACTGGAGGTTTGTTGTTAAAGTCATCATTCTAACAATAGGCTTAATTTTTTTTTTTTTATTATTTACTTTTTTTTATTATTTCCTTTTTTTATTATTTTGTGCTGAAGATGACTTGACAGTTCCCTTCCTATGAATTCCTCACCTCATCTCGGTATTATTACCCAATATATTACAGGAACACAAAAGGACAGACAGATAGCAATCATTCTGGCATTTTCATTCAGTCTGCATGTATTCTCTGGCTGTGTCTTTCGCTCTATTGTGTGTTTTCAGGGAAGAGGGTCTTGAGGATAAATCCATGAGGGGGGATTTTGCGTGCTCGGCACTTTTTTAGACAGATCTGTCCTTTCATGTAAGGAGACAGACGGGGAGAGGGGCTACAGACAGCCTCCAGAAGAGATTTCAGAACTGGTTGCTGGAATGAACAAAGAATAAAAATAAGGTTTTGTGTCATTTTAAACTGTTCATCCTAAAATAAAATCCATAAACGTGATCCATATGACTTGCGCGGCATCTTTTTTGTGAGGATCACACTGAAATTTAAGTCATTAACAGTAAGCTGTGACTGGATCACTGGATTGAGTCTTTGTAAAGATTTCAGATCAGGTTTTTTTACTGATTCATTCAAAAGATCTGACTGAATGATTTGTCCATACTGAACATTAAAGGGTTAATTCACCCCAAAAAATTTAAATTCTGTCATCATTTACTCACCCTTATGTCGTTCCAAACCCGTAAGACTTTCATTCATCTTCGGAACACAAATGAAGATATTTTTAATGAAATCTGAGGGATTTCCATTGACAGCTACACAACTGACACTTTGTCGCTTCAAAAAGTTCATAAATAGATCGTAAAACTAATCAGTTGTGGTAAACAGAAGCTCAAGCATGTTCGCTTGACGCATGCAAGAACCAATGAGGGTCATTCTTGTATTACGCATCACATTTGAGCTTCAGCAAGAACTAATTAGGTTCATTCTCATGTTACGCATCACATTTGAGCTTCAGCAAGAACTAATTAGGTTCATTCTCATGTTACGCATCACGTTTGGGCTTCCGCAAGAACCAATGAGGTTCATTCTCATGTTACGCATCACGTTTGAGCTTCAGCAAGAACCAATGAGGTTCATTCTCATGTTACGCATCACGTTTGAGCTTCAGCAAGAACCAATGAGGTTCGTTCTCATGTTACGCATCACGTTTGAGCTTCAGCAAGAACCAATGAGGTTCATTCTCGTGTTAGTGTAGCTGTCTATGGAGGGACAGAAAGCTCTCAGATTTCATTAAAAAGATATTTATTTGTGTTCCGAAGATGAACGAAACTCTTGTGGGTTTGGAACGACATGAGTTTGAGTAAATGACAGAATTTTTATTTTGGGGTAAACTATCCCTTTAATCAATCCGCCCTGGCTCTTCTTGACACATTCATGAGAGTTCATGAGAGACAAAGACATGTCCGATTAGTGAAAAAAACATTCTTTTTGAGCCAGATCATTTCAATAATTTCAAATATTTTGTTCAACGTTCAAACTGATTCATTTCTCAGGTTCAATTCACTGACTCAGTAATCCGGTTACAGTAGTTATGGATCATTAGAGGGAAGAAATAGCAGTAAATAATGACTCATATTTCAGTCTGAAAGTCAAAAATGTTTTGAACAACAAAGATAAAATTAAAATAATGATTGATTTATCTTTTTTTGTCTAACCCTTAATAACGTGAGATTCTAGTTGAAGTATTTAAAAGTATATGCACTAGCTTTTACCAGTTGTGGGGTAAGGATGAAGTAGTCATGAAGTTTGTTCCCTAAATACAAATCTCTCTCTCTCTCTCTCTCTCTCTCTCTCTCTCTCTCTCTGTGTGTGTGTGTGTGTGTGTGTGTGTATGTATTTTGAGTGAGCGTGCCCAGATGTTTTGTTCATCTCTGCTGATATTAATTTCTATTAATGGAATCATCGCTGTGCTGAGCTGTCACCGTGGCGATAAGTTGCAATCATGTAGAGAGGCCATGATATATCTCCATCTCTCTCTCCCACTCTTTTTCTCTCCGTTTCTCTCTGCATCCTTCCATTCGCACCTTAATTAAAAAGCGCTGTCACCCGCGGTGAGGAAATCAGCACCGATCCATTCATCCTTACCAAAGCTCTCTCTTTCTCTTGCTCGCTCACACTCTTTCACACTCATTGCTACCAAAATAGTCCATATACGAAATAAATTTCATTCTATTCTTCACACACAGCTTCCATGTGGCTTCAAATGACATGAAATATAACAGACAAATCCTATTGGCCTCTTTCATTGTACTTTTATGGTGTACTTTTTCCATATTGGTTTGTAAAAACATAAGGGTGAGTAAATGATAACAGAAAGTCTTCAGAAGTCTTCAGAAAAGCCACCAAACTTCATAAACAGCACTGTTAGAGCATCATAAACCACAAGACTAACAACTGGACCAGAACTAAATAGTATAAAGACATTAAATACAATAAATAATTACATGTAGTCACAATAAGCAACTAATACAGTTTATTAGACCAACTTTAGGCTGTTTCCAAGAAACAAAGAACAAACGATTGCTTAATTACCATGGAAATCAAATGAGGTGCGGTCACGTGTCGTGTCCACGCATCAGCTATTTTGCAAAGACTTCGAACGCAGTGCAGATTTTAAATATTTTCTAATACACTTCAGTCACCAATTCAGAGTGAACATCTGATCATGCATAACATGAATTTTACAGTTACAGTTCACCGAAACTTCTGCTGTGTCCTAATTTACAAACATCAATGTGTCACGTTGTCTATCTTCCCTCTTACACCCACACACATGCTCCACTAAAAGCTCAAAATGACACTAACTAGGAGGGGCCGTTTCAATTATTTATGCTATATTTTTAATTCCTCCTCAATTCAAGCAATCCAGGGAATTCTCGGCACCCACTGCCTCTGCAGGGATTGATCCGGTCGTGGTTTCCTGGCCCCAAATGCAAATTTCTGACCTTCTTTTCCGAGCTAGCTTCTGCATAGATTAGTACCTCTTCTATTCATGAACACCAGAAAAATAGGATGAAACAGCATACACAACCACTCAGGGTGTTGCAGATGAAAAGATGACACAGTGTGAGTAGATACGTCTTTCTGTCTATCTGCAGGAACACTGGGGAGAACTAAGTGCTTTGTTTGTTCACATGAAGTATTTATATGTGTCTTTTCATCCTTTAATCAGGTGTGTCAAGCTAAACTGGACGCAAAAAAAGAGGTAAAGGAAAGCTGCTAACGTACAGTAGGCGAATATCACGATTACTAATGCTCAGAATAGTTATTTGAACAAACTCTTAACCATAAAAATTAAACTTTGGTTAAAATTGCTACAGTTTGTGCTACAAACATGAATGATACCTCAAACTGCGCAGCTTGGAGATGCATGCCATTATTTTTCTAAGACATCAGACTTGGGATGTTTGCCTGAAGGGTGATAAAATTGGCAAAAACATCCCATAGAAGTACCAGAATATCATAGAGACTTGGAGGTTGGCTCTTTTTCAGTAAGTAACCACGAAAAATATCCTAGCAAAAACATGTGGCAATCACCCATTACACCCTATAGCATCATGGCAGCAAGTTTTGCATGGGCAAACGCCACTCAAAAAGAGTTAAAATGCTCTCTGCCACTGTTTTCCCAAAAATTAGGTTAAATATAATAGTTTCCTCGCTCTAAATACATCACCGGTTCCTCAAAATTGAAATACACTGCAACAAAAATGCATCAATGCAATGATCCTGAAAGAAAAGTCTAGGGTAAACTTTAAGTTGGGTTGAAAATGGCAGAAATTGGGTTGTTTTAACCCAGCGGTTGGGTTAAATGTTTGCCCAACGTGCTGGGCAGTTTTATTTAACTCAACTATTGTTTAAAAATTACTATATTGCTTGCTTAAAATGAATCCAAAGTATGTTGGAAATGAACATTTATTAATAAGTTTAATGAATAATAATTAAACAATAAACATTTATTAAATTGCTTATTAATAAATGTTCACCTTTTGATTATTATTGTTGTCTCTAGTAATTATGTGTCTGATTTTTAATTTCCAACCTATTTTAAACAATAGTTCGGTTAAATAAAACTACCCAGCACGTTAGGCAAACATTTAACCCAACCGCTGGGTTTGTCCATTTTCAACCCAACTTGGGTTGTTTTTAACCCAGCACTTTTTAGATTGTAGCACCATGGCAGCAAGTTTTGCATGGGCGAATGCCACTCAAAAAGAGTAGAAATTAAGTTCAACATGCTTTCTGCCACGTTGTTTTCCCAAGAATTGGGTTAAATATAATAGTTTCCTCCCTCTAAATGCATCACTGGTTCCTCAAACTTAAAATACACTGCAAAAATACATCAATGCAATGATCCTGAACCTTTTCCCATTTAAAAAGGGATTTGCAAGAAAAGTCTAGGGTAAATGTCAGGTAAACTCCCTGGAAGGACTCGTAGAGAAGGTTCCAGATGTGAATAAGAAGTTTGATTATAGGAGGTACAAATGAGAGGCAGGTAAAAATAGAGCTTTTGATCATAAGGAAAAAGACTCTGTTAGCATATGGACAGTCTGATATCATTCTATGTGGGTCAACGTGTCATTTTTTGGCACGGACAAAAACGGATAAGGGCCCCTAAAGGCATGGACCTCACACAAGAGACGCTGTGTCTTTGTTGTCCATAATTCAGCGTATTGTGTTGCGCTTGTTGCAGTCGGTGCCGCTCTGAGAAGGGGGCGTCACAGAAGTACCTGCGAGACCGCAGCATGTATGCAGTTTCAGGCTGTAGTCCAAATGGGTTTTTTAACACCCGACCTTGAAATAATGCCATAATTGTCTGCACAAGATGTAAGCTCACAAATCAAAACTGTTTACATAAATCACCCCCCAAATAAGTATGAAAACACAAAAAATAAACAACATTGTAAAACGCCATCTCTATTCATCTGCGCTTCACACTACTGCAATTTATGAGCTCCATTTGTAAAGCGTCAGCCACTTTATAGTGGTTATTCCTTCTGTAATGCCATCGCACACATAAGCCAGATACTTTTGGATGAAAGTTTTTATATATCAAAAGCAATACAACAATGGTGGAGAGCCAAAGTCAAGCCACAATATCATCCATATTCAAAGTAAGATTCTACTGTTCATTCATCTGCAGCTGCAACTTTCCATTATTTGAAGACCTTTCACCACTAATTTAAGCTGCTTCATCATTTTTTGTTTCGACCTGTTGGCCTAAAACTGCAGGTGCTGCTGCACTGTAAATACAGCCTATATATAGGCTATTCTTTGAGAGGAATAGGGCAGAGATGACCGTAAACTGCACTGTTAGTTTAATAGGTTGTTGTACATGGTGATACGAAGCATCATTCATTAGGATCACAGTAGGTTTTGAGTCTTCAAAAGACCAATTAGCCAAATCGAATACTTATTATCTCTTTTAATCGCTGTTAGCGTTCAAATTAACGATGTACCGTTGACGATATCTTTGAACACATCTCCTGTGAAAACTTGGACGGCATTGTGTTGTTGCAGCCTTATCACTTCTGGTTATTTGACAGATTCTAATGAACCATTGTTTTGTTATTCCGGGAGAAATGGGCGAAACGCGTCGTGATTAACAAAAACACGATATACGTTAGGCTACGTGTTTTGTACGCGCGTCAGGCGGGCTGAAACTCGCGCGCTCTGAAGTCCGCTCGCGCCGTGACTCGGTTTCCCTGTGAAAACCCCTTATGAAGACCAACAACGACTGTTCACTAGGCTACTCAACGGTGAGGAACCAAATGCAAAGAGACCGACTTTTTACTGAAATATCTGTCAGTAAATTTCATCTGCTGAGCTCGCGCAAAGATATTTTCTGTAAAACCGTCAACGACTAGCAGGTAATAGATGTTATATGTGTGCCAGAATTACAGTTTTTTCGTTTTCTCGTCATTACAATGGCGAATATTCGCATTTGACACCATAACTAGCTTATACCATGGTATTACTGACAGTATACTTTTCTGTAAAAGTACAAATATCTATGGTACTGCCTTTTTACACATTGGCTGATAGTGTATTTTGAAGTAACTTACTTCGGAATAGCCTACCGCAAATATAATGGTAGCCTACATGAATATCGTAATTATTCAGTTACTATAGGTTATCTAATACCATATAGCCTAAATATCGCCAGAAGCGCAAAAACTTCACAGGCTAATTCAGCTGAATACTAGCCTACTACCAAAAATCACGTTCATTCATATCAAACTCGTAACAAGACGTACTGATATTTTCTGAAAAGGTTACAGTGAACATGGCTCCATTTTACTTTGCGCTTTACCCTCTTAAAAATGTACTTTTTATAGCAATATTTGCTTTATCTACATGGTTCTTTATAGAAAAAGATCTTGATGTTAAATTACGGGTTGCATTATGATGTATTGGAGAAACTTAAAAAAAAAACTTCTCATATGACATCAATCTCTAAAAGCCTATAAGGTTTTTTTTTTTTTTTTTAGTTGACCTTACTTTTTATGATTATAAATTAACTATATTACCGCCCACTTTGGTCTGGAAAACTAAGTTATCCAGCTTCCCAAGTCTGCCTCGGTTTCATCTTGACATGAATATTGTGTGAAAAGAGATAATATCTCAGCAAAACGTTTATTTTAAGGATATGAGCAAACAGTGCGAGGGAAAGCAGTTCTGCAGGGCTCAAATAATGTGTACCATTTATTTGCCCTTTGTTATAAATAACGCTGTTCTTTTTATCCACTAAATAAAACCAGAAGCTCTCCTTTTCTCAGCATGGTTCGCCCGGACAGCAGAAACACACGCTCGCGTCGCCAGGAGAGAAATCTGTTTGCCATTTGCGGATAGCCTCACAGGATGGGAATTTAGACACACAGACACCGTTATGAAAGTGAAAGAAGAAGAAGAAGAAGAAACTTACTTTCTTTTGCGCTGACTTTCAGAACGAAGCAAAAGATAAATGCAATCCCTTGGCGAGATATCCAGAAATCCATCTTTCCAAAATGTGCTGCCTTGAAGAAGTGACCTGTGTTCAACTAGTGATCTTCTTCAAGGAACAAATGTCGATTATTCAGACTAAGAAAAGCACAGAAACAAGCCTTTTTGTCTTTATAATGCTCAGAATGTCATATTCAAACGCAGTTCTGTTGAGCCCATTGCGCACAGCAAATGCAAACTGTGCATGACATTATCTATTTCATGTATTCATAAAAAGTCATGGTTTTTCACGAAACCTGTTTAAAACAAATTAGAGGTCTTCAACTGTATTCCGTTATGAAGCCGTCACGGATTTGCGTGCGTTATTGCGCTCCATTGCCTTATTGGTCTCCGATGGGTTGATAGAGGTTTCCGCAGGGATTTCTTCCTTAATCGTCTTCTTAAAACACGTTGCCCTCCGGACACAGCTTAAGTGTTCTGATATCTTCTTGCTCTTGTAAGTCATTCGATCATACTCAGAAGGCATCAAGTTTTGTCCAAACTGCCAGACAGGAGTGGAACTGGTGTTACGCACAGAGAAGCGTGTTGAAGCGCACTGCTGTGCTCGAGCAGAGCTGTGGCAGCGCGTGTGGATGTGCTCGAGACCGCGAGTGTACGTGTGTGAGTGAGTCAGTATGTGTGTAATAGCATTTCTGAGCGGGGCAGCTATCGCATTACACTGAGCTTTCTTGGCCCGCCTCCCCTCAGCCACTGATTAGAGAACATCTCTCTCTCTCTCGCTCTCTCTCTCTCAGCGTTGAAAAGTTCGGTTCATTTTAGCGAATCAGTTCGTTTCAGTGAACGGATCCATAGCCTACTGGTCCTCGCACAAGTTACCACAGAGTAACCCATAATAATACGGACGCGAGTTGTTGTTGTTGTTCTTGCTAAATAAATACTAACGGTTCCAGCGATTCAAAATATATATTTTTAAAGATTTGTTTCTGAATCATCCGGGGTTTTTTCTCTCTCTTTGGTTCTGAGAGTCGAATTAATTTGAACGAATCGATTCGTCTTAATCATATGGTTTTAATACTGTAGAAACGGCCATCGCTCGAAGTTACCACAGAGTTTTTACATTATTATTATTGTTGTTGTTGCTAAATAAACAGCCTACTAACGGTTCCAGCGATTCAAAAGATTTTTTTTTTAAAGATTCGTTTCTGAATCATCTGTTTTTCTTTTGGGTTCTAAGCGCGAGAGTCGGATTAATTGTAGCGAATCGGTTCGTTGTAATGAACATTAAAAGATTTGTTTATCCGTTAATCCGTTTGTGAATCATCCTTTCTCTCGCGTTCTACGCCTACTGGTTTATTTGAGCGAATCGCTTCATTTCAATGAATTGGTTCAAAAAGAATTAGTCGATCTGGCAATTTCTCAAACGTGGTCACAGAACTGGTGCATTTTATTTGTAATGAAATCCTATATTTTATCGATACATTTTCTAATAAGTAGCCTACTGTAAAGTATAAAGCACAATAGTAAATTATTCAGTTTATTGTTTTTACAAACATATTTGCTGAATGCAGCAATTGAACAATCAGAAGTAGGCCTATTACATAGCCATGTGATAACTTTTATCACTGTTTTCGAACAAGACAAATTGTTAATGTTCTCTTAAAGAGTCATGTGACTTACAGATACTTAACCGTTTCCAAACAATGATTCATTTGTGAATCAGACATCAGCACTTGCAGTCTCCCTCTCTCTCACACACTTGTACCTCATCAGTTGTCAGTAATACACACACACACACACACACACACACACATTCAAAGCTACAGTGCATGTTATTTTTGGATTTTGACTAGCCTTCCTCTCTAGCAATAATACACAGCCTGAAATGCAATTAACTTTCGAGAATCAAATGACATGATGAAACTATGATAAATTGTACAAATTCAAGTTCACCTTTCTAGGTAGGTGACTTGCACGCAATACAAATGCAAAGTTCACTGTCTTGCCCACGTGCATAGTAATGGTCATCGTGGTATCAGGCAATGCACAATTACATGAGGCAATGTGTGGCAATGTTTATTTCATGTTCTGCCATAGCCCAGAAGTCGTTGCGTGATTTGACCTGCAGGGGGATAGACCTGACCACACGACCTGAACAGCACGGGTCGTCAAGGGCAGAGCAGGAGCATAGCCAGATCTGTCGACCTTCACAGCAGATGGACTAGATTAATGTCTAGTGCATAGCCATTCCTTCCTGATGAACTAACATTTCACGGGTTCTTATTTCAAAAAATCTCATCCGTTTAGACTGTTAAAGGATACATTGAGGATTTCATTTTTCATATACCCCACTCATACAAAATGCTTATGTTCAGAAGAGAATACCAACATAGTACTCTGATTATTTGTGCAGTATATACTGTAGTATACTATGCTAATTTCGTGTTACATAGAATACTTAAAGGGATAGTTCAAAATTTGCTGTTAGTTTACTTACCTTCAGGCCATCCAAGATGTAGGTGACTTTTTTTCTTCTTCAGTAGAACAGTAAAGAAGATTTTTAGTTGAAACCGTGGTCCTCTGTGATATATATATAACGGAAGTCAATGAGTGCCGTCACTTTGAGATTAAAAAAAAACAAAAAAACATATGCAAACAAAACAAATTTAATACCCACGGCTCTTGGCGATACACTGAGGTCTTAAGAAGAGAAACGATCGATTTCTGCAAGAAACTGAACATTATTCACAGCATTATTACCTCTATTCCACAACCTCGGTTTCTTGCAAAGACTGACTGTTTAGTTTCTTAAGACCTCAATGTTTAGTCATGAGCCACGGCTATTAAAGGGGTCCTTGATTATGATTTCACTTTTTTAACTTTAGTTAGTGTGTAATGTTGCTGTTTGATCATAAACAACATCTGCAAAGTTACGACGCTCAAAGTTCAATGCAATCTTTTACAGAAATCGCTTTTTAAGGACTACAACAAATGGCTGGTAGGGACTACGACAAGCTTCTACCGGGGTTGGTGACATGACTAACCTTAAAATTTACATAAACCCCGCCTCCAAGAACACGCAACAAAGGGGGTGAGGCCATGTTGTGCTGCTTTAGAGAAGAGGAAGAGTGTTGTTGTCATGCCATCATTTTATACCGGACTGCTTCACAAACGAGGGTCAATTCAATGCTGGATTTGCACAAAAGATTAACATGATGGCACATGCTAGTGTGAAACTACATAAATTTATCCACTAACCATTCAGAAACGTCCAGTTTCATTCTAAAAGTTGAAACTTCTTCCTGAGTCTCTCCATCAGTGTCGACTCCGGTTTGAACAATGTAAGGCTGAACACCGTTACTGACAATCCTCATTTTGGCTGCGGGAGATTCTCCAGTTTTGTTGTTGTTGAGCAACCGAAGCAAGAGCTGTTAAAGCTCCGCCCTCTTCTGGAAAGTGGGCCGGGAGCAGCAGCTCATTTGCATTTAAAGGGACACACACAAAAGCGTGTTTTTGCTCTCATCCAAATAGGGACAAATTTGACAAGCTATAATAAATGACCTGTGGGGTATTTTGAGCTGAAACTTCACAGACACATTCCAAGGACACCTGAGACTTATATAACATTTTTTAAGGGGCATTATAGGTCCCCTTTAATTTGTTTTGTCTGCATGTTTTTTTAAATCTCAAAGTGACTGCACCCATTGACTTCCATTATATGAATCACCAAGGACCACAGTTTCAGCTAAAAATCTTCTTTACTGTTCTACTTAAGAACATTTTTTGGGTGAACTATCCCTTTAAATCACCTACTACAACTGCCAAAATACAACAGAACATACTTCCTAGAATGCTCACTCTCCCTTTCCGAGACAATTTAAAGATGATAACTGGATGCCACTCACAAGCAACCTGATGAGATTGTGTGACAACATTGTAGCATAACATCTTAAACTTACAGTAAATCATAGAATAATGCCTACTGTTTAACTTCTTTTTATTTAAAAATGTATACAGTGAAGTATTCAGTACCATAATGTTCTATACTATAAAGCCAGAACATGCATGTTTTTTTTGTGCAGAACACACAATTTAAGGATTAAAGGTTTGTTTCTCAGTCCGTTGGCAGAAAAATGACAACCGTGAACTATAAGGTTGAAATGTCATATGTTTCTGGACCAGTGGCCACAGAACAGAACCCACCCCACCCAAGCCAAGCTACAATCAAAAGCTCTAACTACAGACACGGAGGTTTTTTAATGACACAGCACAGCTACGCCATGCCGAAAATACTTCACTGAGAACTGCTTTTGGGGAGGCCTTCACACCAGGAATTTACAGTAGTCAAGTGGAAGGACAGATTTTCATGCAACACAGCAGTGTTTAACATTCAGCTTTAGTACTGACTACTCAAACAGGCCAATTTATTGATCTGACCCATTTTTATGCATGCAACTTTTAGTTAACTTTAAGCAGACAAGCAAGGTTGGGGTGTTTTTTATGCCACAGTCTAAAAATCTAAATAATAATAATGGTAACACTTCAGAATAATGGTCCGTCATTAATAAGTAACTATGCAGGAAGTAATGCAGGACTAATGAGTCGTACTACATTAACACTTCAGCTACTACTATTAACTAATAAAGAAACAAGCTTAACTAATCAGTAAGTGATATCAAATTTAGAAGATAGTTCCTTATAAGTTAATCAATAATTACCTATTGAGAAACAACTAGTGATCAGGACCATTATTTTAAAATGAAAAACATCTTTTTCATTTTAAAATAATGGTGCAGATCACTAGTAGTTCTTGAAGAATGACTAGGTACTTGAGCAATTAGTGATGCATTTTATGACCACGTTGAGAGTGAAAAAGGACAATCTTCAAGAACTACTAGTGATCTGGACCATTATTTTAAAGTGAAAAAAGATGTCCTGATCACTAGTAGTTCCTGCATAGTGACTAGGTAACACTTGAGTAATTAATTATGCATTTTATGCATTTTATGACCACGTTGAGAGTAAAAAAAAAACAATTGCTCACATCTCAGACACTTTAATGTTGTGATTAGTAATTAATTAGTAATTCTTTATAATTTGTCATAGTTACCTATTAGTTCTTAATGATGCCAATCTCATTCTCTAATTATTGATTAGCTAATAAGGAACTATCTTAGTCCTAAATTTGATATTACTTACTGATTAGTTAAGCTTGTTTCTATATTAGTTAGTAGTAGCTGTGTTGATGTGTTAATGTAGTACTACTCATTAGTCCTGCATTACTTCCTGCATAGTTACTTATTAATGGCAGACCATTATTCTAAAGTGTTACCATAATAATATTTAAAAAAAGCATGATTTAGCAAATCGAGGGAGCGAATTAGTAAATTGTGAGCACGATTTAGCAAATCGAGGGAGCGAAATAGTAAATCATGAGCACGATTAAGCAAATCAAGGGAACGAAATAGTAAATCGTGCACACGATTTAGCAAATCGAGGGAACTAAATAGTAAATTATGAGCATGATTTTCCAATTTGAGGGAGCGAAATAGTAAAGCGTGCGCACGATTTAGCAAATCGAGGGAACTAAATAGTAAATTATGAGCATGATTTTCCAATTTGAGGGAGCGAAATAGTAAAGCGTGCGCACGATTTAGTAAATCGAAGGAACGAAATAGTAATGCGTGCACACGATTTAGCAAAATCGAGGGAACTAAATAGTAAATCATGAGCACGATTTAGCAAATCGAGGGAGCGAAATAGTAAATCGTGCGCACGATTTAGCAAATCGAAGGAACGAAATAGTAATGCGTGCGCACGATTTAGCAAATCGAAGGAACGAAATAGTAATGCGTGCGCACGATTTAGCAAATCGAAGGAACGAAATAGTAATGCGTGCGCACGATTTAGCAAATCGAAGGAACGAAATAGTAATGCGTGCGCACGATTTAGCAAATCGAGGGAGCGAAATAGTAAATCGTGCGCACAATTTAGCAAATCAGGGGAATGAAATAGTAAATTGTGCGCACGATTTAGCAAATCGGGAACGAAATAGTAAAGCGTGTGCACGATTTAGCAAATCAAGGGAACTAAATAGTAAATCATGAGCATGATTTAGCAAATCAAGGGAGCAAAATAGTAAAGCATGAGCATGATTTAGCAAATCAAGGGAGCAAAATAGTAAAGCATGCGCACGATTTAGCAAATCAAGGGAACTAAATAGTAAATCATGAGCATGATTTAGCAAATCAAGGGAACTAAATAGTAAATCATGAGCATGATTTAGCAAATCAAGGGAGCAAAATAGTAAAGCATGAGCATGATTTAGCAAATCAAGGGAGCAAAATAGTAAAGCATGCGCACGATTTAGCAAATCAAGGAAACTAAATAGTAAATCATGAGCATGATTTAGCAAATCAAGGGAGCAAAATAGTAAAGCATGAGCATGATTTAGCAAATCAAGGGAGCAAAATAGTAAAGCATGAGCATGATTTAGCAAATCAAGGGAGCAAAATAGTAAAGCATGCGCACGATTTAGCAAATCGAGGGAACAAAATAGTAAATTGTGCGCACGATTTAGCAAATCGAGGGAACTAAATAATAAAGCATGCACGATTTAGCAAATCAAAGGAAACTAAATAGTAAATTATGACAATGTTTACTACACAATGTTTATATGGTAATATGTTTTAGACGGTTGTAAGAATGCATATTTTATCTCCCTCATCTGAACTTAAATTAGCAGCCTGCTACAGTGCAGATTGCAGACATTTCAGAATAAGAGTCACGGTGTATGCGGGATGGTTTATAATTATTTTTTCCTGGTCATTATTGTTATTTTGTTTACACAACAAACTGTATTTAACTTAATTTAATTTCTATTTAATTCATAGTAAACTACTGTATCTTCTGTCACAGGAAGAAAAGACTAAGAACATTATTTGACACATTATTCAATATTTTTTACAAGTATAAGGGTTATTATAGTTAAACCTAAAACCATAAAAAAAAAAACTTCATTAGTCGAAATAAAAAATGTAAACTCATTTTATTTCATCTAGTTTCCAAGCTTTAGCTTAACCTGATGTACTAAAATAACTAAAACAGAAATAAAAAAAAACTATAATGACATTTAAAAGCAAAAACTAAAAGACGTAAATACAAAAAAATGACTAAAATTTTTAACTAAAATTAAAATGAAAGCAGAAAAACTAAAAATCAAATTTTAACAAAAACTATAATACTACCTCAATGATAAGTGTGTCAATCCCTGAAAAGCACTCAATTGAGCTCTCTTTCGTGTCTTTTTGCACTTAAACGGTCAGAAAACGTCAGTTTTGGCAAGTAAAGTAAAGTTGGTTGTCTTAAGACAGTGAACATAAACAGTTTGGAGAATATCAGATGTATATCAGTGTATTGGATCTGTGTATTGTTAGAGAAATGCTTACTTAATGCATTACAATTTAACTAAATTAGATTTAAGTCAACTAAATCTACTGTAGATTTAGTCGACTAAAATCTTATGATATTTAGTTGATTAAAACTAGACTAAAACTAAATTTCCGATAACTAAAATATGACTAAAACTAATTGGCATTTTAGTCAAAAGACTATGACTAAAACTAAATCAAAATCTGCTGTCAAAATGAACACGATTTAGCAAATGAGGGAACGAATTAGTAAATTGTGTGCATGATTTACTTTTTCTTGCATGTCATGTGCAGGGCTCTGTATAAGATAACTTAAAAGTAACAAAAATATATACAAACAGTCACATACATAGTAGACTTGTTTAAGTAACATTATAAATCAGCACAATGATGTGGTGGACTGAAGGCATGTTGTCTAATCTGTATGATAACATGACTTTATAACACACTATTGACAAGATTTTTACTTAATTGCATTACTCTGTAAATATGTATATTGAAGAGTTATTTTACTTTGGGACCAATTCTTGAAACCACAACAAACAAGAGCATTTCTTCATGCTTGAACTGAGTACACATAGGATTTACTTAATATTTTCAGTGTAGAAATGAATCCTTTCTATTATATATCACCACAAAACCATTTTTCCAGTGTGTGTGAGGAACAGAGAACCATGTGTACAATGGGCCATCAGGTCGTTCTCACTCAACACCGCTCTCTGCACAGGAGCAATGGCAGGGCTTCAAAGACTATGAGGTCACATCCTGTTTCACTCAGAGTCCAGCCACTCCATAAGCCTGCTGTCAGTCACCTCTGTTTGTTTTATCCACAAAACATACATCTCTGTTTTAAACAAGGTTTTGAGACTTCTATTTCTTACTGTACCACCCTAAGGGGTTATTTTCTAACTTGTAATAACGTACAAATGTAATAACTCGGAATTGTGTCACAGTGGTCTGGTCTGACGCATATGGACACAGAAAAACTGCTAGAAAACAGCAAAGAGAGAATGTAAGAATGCATCCTGTGAGTAATTAGTTCAGATGAAAGTACGTATGATTCAATGAATATGTATCAGGTCCTTCATTTTCCCGGTGTTTCCTTGTGCACTTCCTTTCCTTGTGTTGCTTGACTGCATAAACAATCATGCACACTCAATGTGTGTTTATTGCTTGTGGCATTGCCAAGCACTCAGGGGAACTTCGGTATTTACGCAAGCATGTGAGTCATAGCTGCTCCGTAACACGTCAACATTAAATATACCATTCGTACAGCCCTCTTCTTCGAAAAGCACTGCTGTGTTATTATGCCCATCCACAAGTCCCATTTCTTCATCCATGCATGGAATCTGGAAAACATGAGTCAAACACACTACCATAAAAGAACATGTAATGCTCTAAGGTTATCCCGTTCCTATTTCGAGACATAATGGAGCATTAACTTCTAAAACTTCTTTAATTTCTTCTAAAATTATTTTGGAAGATTAACGTACACACAAAATAAGACATTTGCTGACATAACGGTTTGACTATTTTTCAAATAAAAGATTCCCTGTATCATAATTCGGTGAACTTTTGCTTAAAAACTATGAAAAAGTAAAAAAAAAAAAAAAAAAAAAAAAAAAAAAAATGGTTACCCCAGATAAAAAAAAATAAAAAAAAAATAGAACAACCTTATAACAAACATTACTGCTTATAAGTAGCACTTCCTACCTTCTAGAACTGTTTAGAACTTTCTTTAATTTTCTAGAACTGTTTTTCTAGAACAATCCAAATCCTTTTGGGTTTTCCATTCAATTTATTCTTCCATTATTTTGTGACTTCTTTGGAAATTTCCACTGTTCACTCCTTTCTTCCTTGATTTCTGCTCCAAGAAAATGGTATTATCCAATAATTTGCATTTGGAGTGGCAATCTGCACGTTTCTTAAGATTCTTGTAAATGCACACTTTCTCTTCTTCTATGTGATTGCTGAAATCTCACTAGATTATTGGTCCTGATAGCCTTGTTCTTTGGTAAGGTAGTATCACTTATCTTGTGAGACATTGCCTGCATCTTAGTGTGCATACTATCCATCCTAAATAGTATGTGACATTAGCAATTTTTAATACTATTTAGGGTGGATAAGGTGGATAGTATGCACATTTGGATGCAGCGATTAAATTTTGCTACTGATACAAATATCAAAAACTATTAAGTTGAGTTGTTTGATCATAAAGCTCCCCACCTCTCTCTCTCTCTTTCCCTCTCTCCTATAATATATGTATACCAAGATTTGGATTGTTCTAGATAAACAGTTCTAGAAAACTCCAGAAAGTTCTGAACAGTCCTATAAAGTTCCAGAAAGTTTTAAACAGTTTAGAATGTTTTAGGAAGTGCTACTTACTTACAGCATAAGCAGTAACATTTGTTATATGGTTATTATCTGCGGTGACTTTACTTTGGGGCTGTTTACACGACACCATTTTCAACTAAAAACTGAAAACTTTTTATGCGTTTTGGCAGCTCATTTACACGACAACAGCGTTTTGGTGGCCTGAACTTTTGAAAACGGGTTTCAAAGTGGAAGTTATTCAAAGCAATACCGTTATCTCTGTACAAAATGCAAAAACATGAATCTGTAAAAGCGGTGACGTCATGCACATGCGCATTATGTGTTTAGTCAATCCACTTTATTCTTCAAGCAGAAATAAGGTGTTTTCTGTGAATGTGTGAGACTTTGATTTAATAGCTGCTATAGGGAATTTAACGAGAAGAATATCAAAGTGCAGTAAACTGTAAAAATAAGGTGGATAATGCATGCGTATATGCGCAGGCACATAATCTTTCTTTACTAGCATGCATAATACAGTGTTTTTAGTCGTTTGCGCAGATCCGTGTGAACAGGGATAGTTTTGATAACGTTGTCATCTGTACACTTTGTCAACTTTTCCATTTTTAGTACATCGTTGTCATGTAAACTTATCCTTATAAAGGAATTAGGGCCTTTTTTATTGTTTTTAATAAAAACTTCATCGATTTATGATACGGAAATCTTTTATTTGAAAAATAGTCAAAAAGTTATAACCCTATTGTTTGCATACAGTAAGAGTACAAACATAAAACATAACTTTGCTCACCATTTGATCTCATTGCTTTTGATAAGAATCAATTGAGAAATTCACCTCTGATTTGGCTTTCCTACAGTATGATACTTAGATCATATTCTGTGTCTGTATCTAAACCAAAAGGTTGATTGAGAAACACAACCTTGATTTCTGCTGAACAGACTTAGTAACTCTTATTTTATACATTTATACGTGTTTTAGCATTCAGGAAAGAGCAAGGTCTTTCAGCATACCATAATACATAAAACCAAGACTGGTATTTGTGGCTACGACAACAAATGTGACATTTCAGCTTCACAGGTTTCCATGTTTTCATGGAGTGTCACCAAATAACAGTGCGCTGAAAATGTTAATCAATCAATAAAGAATGGAAAAGTAAGAAAACATTATAAAAAAAAAGTAGTATAGTTTTGTTTTTCATTCGAACAGCATAAACTGAAACGTGATGGGGTGACTGCTATGGGACTGGGTCACTTTCACCGGGATAATTGAAAAGTGATGAGGAACAGATGTGTGCTAAAGGCCTGGTTGGCGGTGGTGCTGTCACATTAAGAATACAAATGAAAGAGTCTGTAATCTTTATTGGAGATTAGCAGCAAAAAAACAAAACCCCAACCATCACTCTCTCTACAAGTCTTAAAAATGAGGATTCAAATCTTTGATAAACCAGTATCAACCTTAAACTACCATTTAAATTACAAACTACATTGCAAAGACATTAAAACAGAACTGGGCAACTCGTAAAAAAAATGAAAAGTGGAAATTAAAACGCTAAATGTGGCTGCCTTACATTTGATTCACATAGAGTTTTTTTTTTTAGTGTAGACACATGCACATTAGCTATACCAACGAGAAAAACACTTTTTTTGTTGACATGATTTGTGACAATTTGGGATATTGCTGTTGTTAGATTTTATTCCTGATTTGAAATATGCTATTGATCAACAACTTTGACCAAAGGTTTGGGAGATTTTGATTATAAATATGGCTGTCAAGTGAACTGACTTGCTTTAAAGACACTTTTCCTATCCCTAAATGTTAAATAAACAAATAAAAATGAAATGTGATTGGTCGCTTTGTATGTCGGTAAGAGCGCCTCTTAGCTTTGTTGTGATTTACTAAAATGAAAACTTTCTGTAAAATTGTTTGTTAACTGAAATATATATATATATATTTGAAAAACTTAAATGTAATTTAGAAATGTTGCTTTGGCAACTAACTGAAATAAAGTTTAAGTTGAAACATTAAAATGACTAAAAATAAAAAAGCTAAAACTAATAAAAAAAAAGACAAAAGCAAAATCAAAATATAGCTGTGAGCAGCAAATATCAGGGCTCAAGCACTTTAAGGCGTAAAAGTGCATAAAAAGGTATTATGTTTTATTTAGCAAGCCTGTAACCGTCTCGATCATAGATGGAAAAGACCATTAACAGCAAATACAGGTAACAGTTATGAAGGTTTAGCCAAAACTTTTTTGAAATAATCTTTAATATTTAACGAACAATTCAATGGACAGTGGCAGTCCTAGAGGTAAAGCTGATCAGAATGAGGAGTTATACCATGTGGTATGAATATCATGGGCATGTGCAAAAAATCGTGTGAAATACAATCCTTTACACATGTGAAAAGCATGAAGGCGCCCTCCGGTGGCTGATTTCTTTCAAATTTCTCACAGGCCTCTAGAGCTGTGAGTCAAACAGGCCCGGCGAGTTTTGTTCTGATCGACTCCTGTCAACCTTGTCTGCTCAAAATTCTTTGAATTTCATCAAAGGCAGTCTTGGTACGTTGGACAAAGACAGCGCATGCCAATTTTCAGGTCAATCAGACTTAGGGCTGTGTAGTTATAGCCATTTTTACGTTTTTCCCATGTTATAGTGCCACCAAGTGGCCAGTCGCCACGTCCTTTTTCACACGACCACAGAACGAGCTTTTACATATGTGTGCTGAGTTTGGTGAAAATATCTCATTCCGTTCACGAGTTATAGCCATTTTAGTAAAAGTGGCTCCGCCCACTTTGAACGTTTTCGTGGCCCTTAGAGCCTGTGAATGGAAATTTCAACATTTATTGGCAGTCATTCTCCAGAGAATCTTCCGATCGGGCCACTATGACTAGTTTGCAAAAGTAGGTTTTAAAAAAAAATCCAAAATACCCCAAAATTTCACTGGGTGCGGATTGAATCCGAGGCATGAATTTTGTCCATCTTGAACCAAGGATTCCAATGATATAAGACACTTGAGCCTACGCCTAACAGTTAAGGAGCAAATTTGTATTTTTCACTGCTGTAGCTCCCCCGTCAAGCCAATTGGGGCGAACCTTGCTGACGTTGTACACTCAAAAAAATTAAGTTTCACTGTTGTTAGTTTCACTCAAACCACCCTTGTTCACATTACTTAAAAAATTCATGTAACTACATGAACGTAATTTAACTGTGTTGTTTCTACTAAAAATGAGTATTGTCAGCTTTACTTAGTAACTTAACATTGCTGATTGAAACTCAAATTAATATGTCAAATTAATGTTGACATAACTCACTAGGCAGTGGATCCGTAGTTCCCAGCATGCTTTGCAAGGGACTGCATTAAGAGAGTGTTATTTTATGTGTTTTTCAGTAAAGGGAAAGATGTTGTTAGTTTATGTTAGTGTTTAATGTTCAGTTATGTTGTACATTTAGAGGAGTTCCTGTAATGTTTTTGAATTTTGTGGTTACCATTATGCAGAGGAGTGTCTCCTGTGTTTAGGTATACACATGTATACACATGTATACTCTCAATTCAATTGAGTTTGTTCAATTAGTTATTTTTTGAGTGCATTTTGTAGAGAAAATAGTTCATTCAATAAGGTAAATTAAGTCAATAAATGTGTTCAACTTACGTAATAAACATAACATTATTAAGTAAACTGCACATATAAATATTATGTAACAGTGACATTCAAATGATTTGTATTTACTCAAAGAAATTTTGTCAGCTTTACTTGAATTTCTTTTGTTCATGCAACTAAATTGTTATTTGTACAAATTACTCAATATGGTTGCGTGGAACCACTTGACACTTCTTTTTTAAGTAAATCCAACAATTCATTTTTTTATTTTTTATTTTTTTGAGTGTAGACGGTGTGAATACTACCAGCCCTCAAAATTTCTCTACGATTTGGTCTGCCTAATCACTTTTAAGGGAGAATACTGATCCTTGGAAATTTTAACAATTACAATAGGGTTTAATTGCTAAAATTTCAACTAAAAGTTCAAATGTAAACTTAAAATAAAAAAAAACTAACTGAAATAATTAAATGCTATATAAATAATACTGGGGGAAAAAAAAAAAAAAGCTGCTGTCTCTTCCTATCTCAGCTGCTTTATGCTGATAGTCAAAAGTCAAGCAGTGCAATAGTTTAGATAAACTCTCATTTGTGAGCATGCGTCACCCCTATAAATATCTTTCAGAGGTCCTTTTTGTACATAGAGATAAGACTATGACGTCTAAACGTCCATGACATACAAGCATGAAGAAGCATAAAATACACCCCTATGCTGCCATAAATAACAGCATGGTTTATTATGCATGAGAACTCCTCTAAGATAGTTTACGATCAGTGCACAATAATTTCTCTTCCACAAGTGGCGAGACACAGTGGAGCGTCGACTGAAGCCTGTCTTTCCTCTAAAAATATGCGCAGTTCATTGCAGAGAGTCTCAGCCCACCCACTGCTCTTCCATCACACTGTAATTTATGCATGTATCCTTTAATCTACCTATCCTGCTGGAGACGCACCCTTACAGTGCACTGGCACACACACCACGTTTTGAAGTTTATATCACACCTTATTTTTTACACAGTAGGAAAACATTACAATAAACATGACTGCCATCTAATTAGCAGTAACATCTTCATGATGAGACATTCAGACTCGCATGAAGCTGGACGATTTAAAACGTCATCAGCGCCACGGAGACGAGGAACAGAATGTATTTTCAGTATTTTAGGCTAGATTTTCTGAAGAAAGTGGTTGTGGGTGGTTGCCAGGGTGTTTCTAGGAGGTTGCTTTTGAGTGCTTTTTCTTTAGAAGATCCAACCTCAAGTTTATGTAATATTATGTCTCTAGATATGGTTTGAGTTCCTCCTTCAATGTAAGATGGATTTGTTTTTTTGTCCACCAAAGCAGAAACCATACAATTAACTTATAACAGGGTCTTTCAACAGAGCTGTGACTCCTAGTGAGTCCATCAATTATTGTATGATCTAAAAAATTGCGGAAAAAAATTGAAATCGAAAATGCAATGTTTAGCTAATGTCAACCGAAGCTAAAGTTCAGCTAAATATTTAATTGTGTCCCTCCCTAGAATGCATTTATATGAACTTGGGGACATCGTCCATTCAATATGGCGAATATTAGAAATGATTAGAAATTATAATCATTAATATTTTACTCAGTATCTGTTGCATGTTGAGTGGTTAGCTTAGCAACATGCTAACATCAGACTCTATTGGAATCAACTGAGCGTTAGTGGATTTGAGTCACATGAATAACTTTGCTATTGTTAACTAAAATGAGACGCCAGGCACGACGCAAGTGTTTTTTGCTAGTTTCAGCCTGACGCAGTTATCATTTTCACGTCCAACACCACATTGTGTAAATAGCAAATGCACACGCGGCCATCTGTTCACCCATGGGCATGCTGGTCTGAAAACGAGGTGTGTTCAGGCGCAATGTTGAAAACGACTGCAATGGTGCAGTATTTTTTTGTTATTCAAAGGGCGTGTTAGTAATATGCGTCTATAGGCGGGTACACAACGCACATACACTCTGATGTACAAATGCCTACATGTCATAATGGATAGTCAGTGCATGTATCAGAATTACCTATTTGCAGTAATGATGAATGAAATTGGCTAATTATTTATCCAATCGTGGCAATACACACTTGCAGTTAAACTGACTCGTCAGGTTGAGGGTGATTATATTCCGCCATGTAAATAGCGAATCCGCCATGGCGCGAGCGCACCTGGCTTTTAAAGGGAATGCGAGATGACACTCGGATTTGTTTATTGTACGTTACGCCCAAAATACACCCATGACTCATTAAGAGACTAGGTACCTTTTAGACCATGCGCCAGGCACGCCAACAATTTTTCCCATCATTAAACTAGCAAAAGTGGATACGGACATGCTCTAAGTGCACCTGCGCCATAGACTATGTGCTTAGATCGTGAAAATAGGGCCCTAAAAATCATACATGTAAATTGAAATATATCTGAAATCAAATAAAATATAAATATTACAAGAAAACGGGTTAAAAGGGTTAGTTCACTGTCATTATGTCATTATTTACTCATCCTCATACAGTTCCAAACCCATAAGACTTTTGTTCATCAAAATATTAAACTCCAACGCGCATTCACGAGAGCACCACAACGGATGTGTGTTGTGATGATGTGAGAGCAGACGTTGGAGATTAATATTTTGTAAATAAAGTGGTAAATTGTGTTATATTAAGTACCCGCGTCGCTTCATAAAATTGAGGTTAAACCACTGGAGTTACATGGATTACTTTAATGATGTCTTTACTACCTTTCTGGGTCTTGAAAGTGGTAGTTGCGTAGACTGTCAAAGGTCAAAAAGATCTTCATTTGTGTTTTAAAGATGAACGAAAGTCTTACAGGTGTGGAACGACATGAGGGTGAGTAATTAATGACAGAATTTCCTTTTTTTTTTTGGGTGAACTATCCCTTTAAAAAGTAAAGCTAGCATACAAGGGTTTGGAACAGTGCACTGCATGTTATTACACAGGCCTGTGAGTGTATATAAGCACTCTGACCATTTGTGGATAGAGTATCTAGACCATAATTAAAGTAGTTAGTTTACCTTAAGAGGATAATAAAAGATTCATTAGTAGATTCATTTAGTAATGGCTGTTGACTGCCAATGGCCAAAGAAAGTGCCAAATATGACATTATACTTAATTTCTCCATTTTACTTTCTATGTTTGAGAACAAGAAAAACCCATAGACCAGTCGTCAAAAAAGTACCAAACTGTAGAATGGTATTATAACGTTTTTTGGTTATACTACTACAGTATATGAGGCACTATGGTACAGTGATAGAATCACATGGTGATATTCTAAAATATACCAGTGGAATTCATGTAACATGGTATTTTATATGGTACTCCAAGGCACTTCCAAAAATACCTTGTATAAACCTAATAATACCATGGTAATTTTTAGAAGTGTATGGACATGTACCATGGTATAACCATGTTTGGTATTCTTTGAAGTATATTCCATATTTATATACTCAGTTAATTCAGTATAATAGTATATAAAGTACCATGGTATTAGCACCACTATACTATGCAAGCAAAACATTGTTTTTTGGTTAAGGGCACAAATGTTTCTTTGTTCTTCACACAGATACATGTGAGCAGCTGGACAGGCACGACAGACATACTACTAGCCTGAAGGCAGACCGGAGACCTCTCAGCCAATCACAGTACCCCGTGAGCCACCTCTCCTCAGGCTATTGGCTGGAGATGTGATGATGGACGTGCTTTTTGCTGGTGACATGACAGCATTCTCATCAGACACCAGCTGATTATATAAGATGTGAAGGTAAAGCTGTGCTCACACTGAAGCTGAGGGCAGAAAACAAACCCCACGAGTGACCCCATATGAAGGACATTAGAATCAAAAGGGTATGGTTTTCAGATGCATCATGGGACACAGTTACACTGCTGCTTTAACATATAAATTAATATCAAACAGCATAAAGAATTCATAAGTGATTTAACTAATACCCATTATTGGATATTTCAGGAGCAGGTTTTGTCTATATTTTTGCAATATGTTGATTTAAGTTCAGATTTTAAAAAAAATATATATATATATGTGGATACATTTACATATGTTTAATACAGTTTGGAACAATGTTTTTATTATATTTAATGTTCGTCGACTAAAATGATATGCCATTTTAGTAGTAAAATGGATTCAACTGAAGAAATACTGACTAAATTTTAAATACATGTAAAAATAAAGATAATAAAACAATTACTGATACAAAAAAGTGCAAAACAAACACTGTATTTACTCTACTTTCAAAAATCAAATAAAAAATATGGGGAAAAAAACTGTACATTGTGTTAACTGTTTTCTATTTAAACAGATTTTAAAATATAATTTATTACTTTGATGCAACGCTGAATTTTCCACCCGCGGACTAAAGAACAACCTACAGCAACAGTGTAAAAGTAGCCCAATTCGGAGGGGAAAACCGCAGACTTGGCAACACTGTCAACTACTTTGACCACCAAACAATGTGGTGCTCTTGAAATACTCATCGAGTTCTCCTTCAGCTCTCTATCCGTCTCTGTCACAAGAAGCCACCACTCCCCCCGTCAGCGTTTACTGAGCCATCTCATGAACACACTCTCATTGGCTGCTGTTATCAGTGAAGAGTTCCTCGAGGAGGTGTTAACAATGGGTGTTAAGAGACAATTCACAGCTAATTGTCAGCAAACTAAGAATGAAGACAACGCATAGATCGCACATACATATAACAGTGTTCAGACGGAGTAAATTAGAAATAAGATTAAGAAATAAGATTAATTTGGAATAAGATTACGTTTTGTAAGTCGCTTAGAATAAGTCTGTAAATCCGTATCTGTTTTGTTTTTACCTTCTAATATGCCTTGAGAAGCAACCGTTGCATTGTAAAAAGAAAAAAAAATATCAAAGTATGGTCACACTTTAGATTAGGGTCCAATTCTCACTATTAACTACGACTTTTTCCTCAATAAACTTCTATTTATTGCTTATTAACAGTTAGTAAGGTAGTTGTTAAGTTTAGGTATTGGGTAGGATTAAGGGTTATAGAATATGGTCATGCAGAATAAGACATTAATATGTGCTTTATAAGTGCTAATAAACAGCCAATATGCTAGTAATATGCATGCTAATAAGCAACTAGTTAATAGTGAGAACTGGACCCTAAACTAAAGTGTTACCAAACATTTATTAGTGATGTTTGCTAAGATAGGTCAAACAAACCTCTAACACTACAAAACCAATAAACTTTGGTGTATAACTTGTCACGCACCATTATCATGCGTCTATAAAATAAATGAAAAAAATCCAAGTTCTGCATTTTAGAAAGGACCCTGAGCCATATCTAGAGAATTGATATCGGACTCTTTTGTCTTTCTCCTAAACCACCAATGTCACTGTGATTTTGTTCCAGAATCAACATATTTTGTTGATCCTAGAACAACATTTCTGTCTGGAAATGTAGTCCTAACCCTATTCAACTTAATTCATTTCAGTTTATTTGTATAGCGCTTTTCAGGATACATATCGTTTGAAAGCAGCTTTACAGGAAATGCATGTCAACATTACAATTTAGAGTGACCTGTTATCAGAGGGGATTGTGTTCAAATGATGTAATTTCAGAAATGCACATATACAAATCATGCAGTTAGCTAACAATCTATTGATTTAAACAATGTATTAATTTAATGTAGAAACAATGAGCTCATTAAATGAGCCCATATCCCTACACCTACCCCTAAACCTTATCCTACCCATAACTTATCCCTGAAATCAGAGAGAAATGATAGGTGAATAAGGCACCGTTTACACTAGTGCATTTACGTTTTTAAAAAAAGAGTTACGTTTTGCTACAGTTACGCCTGTCGTTTACACTACGCCGGCGTTTTTGAACCTCGAAAATGGAGACTTTCGAAAACGCTGCAGACCCCATTTTAGTTTGAAAACGCTGTATACTTTTCAGTGTAAACGGACCAAAATGGAGACTTTTGAAAACGATGGCATGGCCGCCCACGTTCGCTCTGCGTATCCTTGACGGCCGTGTAAACGAAAGACTGAACTGCAATCTTTGCTGGCTTTGTTGTCATTTTTAGCAGCCATTGTGCAGTTATACTCTGCATTTTTTAATACTGCAGCTGCATTGCAACTGTTTACTCCCAGTGTGCATGAACGGTCATGTGACATGCATTTTCAGGCGTGTAGTGTAGATGGAGATTGTTTCTGAAACGCTGCCAGTGTAGATGAGGGATGTAAAACGCCATTTTAAAACAAAAACGCACTAGGACCTAACCCTGGTTGTAAGCCTAAACTTGACATAAACTATAAACTTGTCCCTCAAATCTGATTGGTTGACTGAAATGTTGTTCCAGGATCAACAAAGATGCTGATCCAGGAACATGTTGTACTTGGTAGCCCCAATGCCCTAACCACATAGTAATGCTATAAAAATCTACTCAGTAAGCCTCAGTAACCACCTAGCAACACCCTATCAACCACCCAAAACATCCTATGGTTTACATGTTATGTTGTGTCACAAATGGTATAGCAATATCCTAATAACCACCCAAAACTCCTTCAAAACCATTAAGCAATGCACTGGCAACCACCTAACACATTCTGGTATTGAGGTTGTGAGTTTTGCAAGAACAATAAATCAAAAGCATAGTTTGCAATACAATCAGTATGACTATAATATGACTGATAAAGTTGATATGAGGGTATGTCGGTCTGAATATGAAATGCTGGGCGAGCAGTCTGGAAAAGCACTGTGTGCACGAGGGTTTGCGGGGGCTAAATGAGGGATGTCACGGCACACATATTTTAAGGAGGGGCACGTTAGCATGTGCATCACTGATTGGAGTTGCTATGGAAATGAGATTGAGTCTGTGCTCATGTATTTGTCTTTCCCAGTTAATGAGGGGAGTTTTAATGTACGCAAATACCATTTGTGAACAACATAACATGCAAATCATTTTTATGTGTGCACATGTGTGAAAAACCACTCATGCAAATGTAAATACAAGCATGTAAACACAAACACAACTAAATATTTAATTTACTCCTGACTACTTGATAATGGCTTCATGGATGGGGTACTTTACTGTGCATATTTGCAGTAATATCCTAAATATCCAATGCAAAATTACTAGAAAAGAGAAGAAAAGAAAAAAAAAATGTGGAAAAAAAATTCTCCTAGAGAAAATGGAGACTAAATTGCATAAACTTCTCCTGTTTCTCAGATATTTGTCCTAAAAATATCACGTTTCATCTCAATTTCATCTCAAAATATCACAATGTCTCAAACTGTGCTCAGATTACACTGAAGTCTAAAAGAAATCTATACAAAATCTAAATATTTATCATCCTAAACCAATCTATGCAATCAACATTAGCTATATCAACAACTGCTTTATGTTCTCTTAAAGGGGACCTATTATGCCCCATTTTACAAGATGTAATATAAGTCTCTGGTGTCCCCAGAATGTGTCTGTGAAGTTTCAGCTCAAAATACCCCACAGATAATTTATTATAGCATGTTGTAAATGCCTATTTTTGAGTGGAAGGAAAAACATGCTGTTTTCGTGCATGTGTCTTTAAATGCAAATGAGCTGCTGCTCCCCACCCCGCTTTCCAGAAAAGGGCGGAGCCTTTACAGCTCGTGCCTCAGATACTCTGCCAAAAACGAATCTGTTTGGTTTTGATTTGACTCTATCGTCAAATACACACAAGGTTATGTCAAAAACACTCAAAGTTCACATAAACACAGTCGGTTATGTCTGTTAACGTAAACAGCAGGGAAATAAATCATGTGTATATTAGATCTGTGTATTAAAGTGACAGCAGTGTAATATACAGTGCCTACTGCTGTATTTGCTGTTAATATGAATCAAACAACAAAAGAAAAACAGAAAATCACTCACTGCTCTTGACTGAATAACTTTAGTAGCTTTAATAAGAATACATTTCTTACTTGAATGCTGCTGTTAAATGATCTGGTGAGGAGATAAACATGGCGGACTGTGTCAAGGGGAGGAGCTTAGATAATAGGGCGGAGTCCGTCGTCAGTCGTAGGTGGGGCTTCAACATACTCTTACGTCAGAGTAATCTGGAACCGCCCGTTTGGAGAGACTGTTTGTGATTTATAGGGTTTATAAAAAAATGAGTGGGTGGATTTTTACCATTATAAGCTGGCTGTTTATACACACTGTGGACACACATTTATAAAAGTTAATTTTGCTTAATAGGCCCCCTTTTAAGGAGTTTATTAGAGAAATCTGAGGAAAAAAGGTCAACCTACTAATGAAACGGCAATCTGAGCAATAACATTTTCTTCTAGACTGCTATAATCGTTTTATGGATGCTACAGACATGAATTGCTAAAATAAGCATTCTTGATGTGATCATTTTTAAACCAATTGGGAGGAAAAAATATTTTAAAAAATATATTTTACTCTTACTTTATTCTTCTGCCAATCACATTCACACAATAATTGACATTGTCACATGTGCTGATGTGTTTGCTCTTTCTTCAAAAATGCCACAAATTGGGTTCGATAAACCTTTATTTAGTATTTGCGCTCGCTCATTATGACCCAATAATCCCACAATAACAAGCAATTACTTTGACAATGGCTACAAAACGATAAAGACAAGTTCATTTCGATATTACATGAAGCTATTGTTGGATGCTGCCCTTTTGTCTCTTTTAAGATTCGTTGTTTGCCTTCACTTCCCCCAGAATCTCTCTCTCACGGTAAATGGATCTTAATTTTAAGCGCAATGTCCTTTGTCTTATAATACAGAAGCTCAGCTTATTTTAAAGTGCCACTGCGAGCACACGGCCTGCCACAAATAAATCCACTGCCTGTGACCATTAATGGGCTCTATTTATCACTTGTGTGTGTTTGGATGTAGGCTGGTATAAAAAGAATGGATGCTGGGCATCATTTAAGATCCATTTGGAGATTGCTTTTGTATGCGTGTGTGTGTGTCTGTGTGTTCGTGCAGCCCGTGAGAGTCACTCCTTTAGGGGTCTGATCTCAAATTATTTCTTATCTGCACTATACTTCAGGTCAGCATACAATTACTTACTCACCAGCATGCAATCTGCAAGAGTCTTTTAATAAAGACGTTGTACTCTTCGTTAAGACGCTCATGAGTCTATATTTTGCATGCTGTGTCTGTTTTCGTATCTGTGTCGGTGGGTGAGTGAAACCATGAGAGTGTGTGTGCGCACACTTGGGTAAAAGCCAGGCAAATAATTGCGGAGACACATACTGCCAAACTGGCCATTAGGAGACTGTGTGTGTGTGTTTTGGTGTAATGCTGGACTGCAGTACTTTAAAAGATAACACTGCCTAGGAGTGTGCCAACTCATACAAAGACTATAGGTTTTTGCAAGACAAAAACGTATAGACGCATCCTGCATTTTTTTGTAAAAAAATAAATCTTACATGATCTGCAATCCATTTTTCCTTTCATAATGTACTGTATTTCTGGTATAAAAAGGATATTGAAAGAAATGTAGGGCTGGATTTGATTTTATCCATTGGGAATTCATTTGGATCATGAAAAATGTGTTAGAAACTACACTTCCTAAAGCATTTTCAACATTATACATTGACGAAAGATTATAAAGACAAGCCTTTTTTCATCAATATGGACTGATGAATTGTGCATGCTAAATAAGAAAGCAAATAGGATTCATTTTGATTTCATGTTGAGACTTGAAACTTGCACAGTAATGCAAAGACGCTTGTTGTGTATGAGTACAGGCAACTGAATTAGTCTATATCAAACCATGTTTACAGAGCACAGCAACAAGAGACTGCTCTAAGAGAAAGGAGAGAGAGAATGTTGAGAAATACCTGTGGCTTGAGGAAGACTGTCACTTTCTGTTGACATGTAATGAACAGGTGAACCGCAATAAGACTAACAGAGAGAGAGAGAGGGAGAGGGAGAGAGGGGGAGGGAGAGGGAGAGAGAGAGAGAGAGAGAGAGAGAGAGAGAGACGTGACTCTCATGTTGAAATGTCACGACAGCATGGGCTCTGAGACAAGGTCTTAACACAGGCCAACTGCATCAAAATTCCCCTAACGCTGCACTAAACACACATGCAACGGACTGGCTAAAATGTGTAATTTATAATTAAAAAAAAAAAAAAAAAAAAATTATATAAATATATATATATATATATATATATATATATATATATATATATAAAATTAAAAATAAAATAAAATTTAATTAAAATAAATAAATATAAATAAATAAAATAAATACATATTAATATTATGAAAAATAAAATAAATTTAATTAACTTTAATAAAAATAAAACCTAAACTACTACTACTACTACTACTACTATTTATTATTATTATCTTATTAAAAATAAAATTCAATATTAAAATAAACTTTAAAATAAAAATAAAATTCAAACAAATACAAAATAAGTTCTGGCTAAAATGTGTAATTTATAATTTTAAAAAAAAGAGAAAAAAATATATATATTATTAAAAATAAAATAAACTTTAATTAAAATAAATAAATATAAATAAAATAAATACATATTATTATTATTAAAAAATAAAATAAATTTAATTAAATTTAATAAAAATAAAACCTAAACTACTACTACTACAATTATTTATTATTATTATTATCTTATTAAAAATAAAATTCAATATTAAAATAAACTTTAAAATAAAAATAAAATTCAAACAAATAAAAAATAAGTTTGTTTCGCTATTACAGGAAATAATGACTTTTATAATAATAATAATAATAATAATAATATAACAACAACAACAATTATAATTTTTGATATTATTAAAAATATAAAATTTAAAATAATAATTACATACAATTAAATTAAAATCAAACAATATATAAAAATAAAGATTAGTTGACTTTTAAATGAAAATTAGCCCAAGCTTTACTCACCCTCAAGACACAACACAATCAGAGTTATATTAATAAATATCCTGACGAATCCGAGCTTTATAATGCCAGTGAACGGGACCAATAAGTATGAAGCTGAAGAAAGTGCATCCATCCAAAGCAAAACATACTCCACACGGCTCCAGGGGGGTTAATAAAGGCCTTCTGAAGCGAAGCAATGCGTTTGTGTAAGAAAAATATCCATATTTTACAAGTTATGAAGTAAAGTATCTAATTTCCGCCAGACCACCTTCCGTATTTAACGTATAAAGAAAGCGTAAAACTCTTGCAGTTCAAAAAGCTTACGCTACGTCCTACGCCTTCCCTATTCAACTTAAGGAAAAAGCTTAAAGGGTTAGTTCACCCAAAAATGAAAATTCTGTCATTAATTACTCACCCTCATGTCGTTCCACACCGATAAGACCTTCGTTCATCTTCAGAACACAAATTAGGATATTTTTGATGAAATCCGATGGCTCAGTGAGGACTGCATTGAGAGCAAAATAATTAACACTTTCAATGCCCAGAAAGCTACTAAACAGTTCGTGTGACTACAGTCGTCCAACATTAATGTTATGAAGCGACAAGAACAAATAACGACTTTATTCAACAATATCTAGTGATGGGCGATTTCAAAACACTGCTTCATGAAGCTTCGAAGCTTTACAAATCTTTTGTTTCGAATCAGTGGTTCGGAGCGTGGATCAAATTGCCAAAGTCACGCCCCCCAGTGGTGAACCACTGAAATTTCAAAACTTTTAGAAACACTTTTGATGTAACGAAGCCTCATTTACTGAAATCACATGACTTTGGCAGTTTGATACATGCTCCGAACCACTGATTCGAAACAAAAGTTTCATCTGAAAGTGTTAATTATCTTTGCTGGCGATGCAGGCCTCACTGAGCCATCGGGTTTCATCAAAAATATCTTAATTTGAGTTCCGAAGATGAACGAAGGTCTTTCGGGGTTTGGAACGACATGAGGGGGAGTAATTAATGACATTAATGACATTTCATTTTTGGGTGAACTAACACTTTAACTAACGCAATGTCGGTTATGCTTTCTTCCTAAGTTGAATATGAAAGATAGTCTGGCGGAAGCTAGATATTTTACTTCATAACTTGTTAAATATGGATATTTTTCTTACACAAACGCATCGCTTTGCTTCGGAAGGCCTTTATTAACCCCCAGAGCCGCGTGGAGTATGTTTTGCTTTGGTACTTTTTTAAGCCTCATACTCGTTGGTCCCGTTCACTGCCATTATAAAGCTTGGACGCGTCAGGATATTTTTTAATATAACTCCAATTGTGTTCATCAGAAAGAAGAAACCTAGGATGGCTTGAGGGTGAGTAAAGCTTGGGTTAATTTTCATTTTAAAATGAACTAGTCCTTTAATATTTTAATTTCAGTTAGCGTTTTTATTTCAAGTAATTAAAATGTTTAATGGTTTAAGTTAACTATAATAACCCTGATTAGAATACAGCCATCGTGCCAAATATGTCGTGTATTTCTGTCAAAATATTCCATGATTTAAGACCCAAGGTTCCCGTGGTGAAGATTTGAGATGTGGTTCAGTGACCAGAGCGCCACCTTTGACCGCCTCCACACAAGCGCACACTACAGAGACATTTAGTTTAAGTGAGAGTGCGCAACCAGTGCTGCCTACACGGACACCCCTTCTCGAGTGAGATCCATTGAGAACGTGTGTGTGTGTGTGTGTGTGAGTCTGGACGGTTGCTGTAAGCAGACATATATCATCCTTCACCGTATTCCCAGAGTTCACAGGCCGATGCCAATGAGCCCTGACCTGAAAAATACACGGATCCCAGCACACTTCATTTGGCATGACCCCGGTGGAGCGCGCAGGTTAACCACAGAGCAGCGGTGGCGGTCAGAGTGAGAGTGTGCCTGGATGTGCCTGTCAGGGATGTGTGTGTGAGTGTGTGTGTGGGTCAAAATCAAGATTTTAGCTCAGTGTGTGTGGGTGTGTTTTCAATTGGTCCAGGCCTCCGTTTGCTCATGTCAACAGTGTTATCTCAGACGACTTATCAGTTGTTGCTCTGAACGAACAATAGTTCTGCTGTTACCTTGACCTTGACACTTCCTTCAGCTTCGTTACGTTCTATTTCAGAAAAACAGATTAATAGAGTAAAAACAGAGTAATATTCAGAATCAATATTAACAACACTTTCGTGGTATCAAAACAAAAAAATTAAACATTAGCAGCTCTAGTTCTCAACTTTTGAGTTTTTTTATATATGGTTACTGCACATGCATCTGTTGTATTGTGTCAGAAAACAAATGATACGTCCCTCAGTTTGTAAAACAAAATATATATAGATTATGCAATAATGCGCTTACAATGGGAGCGTGTTCTCGGGGGCGGGGTTTATGTAAATTCTGGGGTTTGTGACGTCACTAAGCCGGGAAGAAGCTCATTGTAGTCCCTACCAACTGTTTGTTGTAGTCCTTAAAAAGTCTGTAAAGAAAATATCTCCCTTTGCATTGAACTTTGAGCGTCGTAACTTTGCAGATGTTGTTTATGATCAAACAGCAACATTACACACTAACTAAAGTTTAAAAAAGTGAAATCATAATCAACCACCCCTTTAAAGTAGTGTTTTTTTCTCACAGTTGTTGGTTTCCCTCGTTGTTAGTGTATGCAGGTTTTAAAAAAAATCTTTTTCCTGATTGTATTTTTGGTCTACGCACCTCATTTGGAAGATTTTTTGAGGCACGCTGAGTATCTGGTTATTCTTCAGGACTTCATTTTATCCATCAGAACTGATTGCATTGTTAAAAGTAGGCATAACATGAATGGGGCCAGATGCTAACAGTATCCAATAATTTGTCAAAGAAAAGTTGTTTCAAAGGCAGAGTAAGTAAAGATTTCAAGGCCTTTATTTCCCCTTTGGAATAACATGCACAAACAAATAATTCACACACACACACACACACACACACACACAAAACAGGAACATGCATTAAGAAAGTAAACAATTGTGTTAAAGGGATAGTTCACCCAAAAATGAAAATTTTGTCATCATTTTCTCATCCTCATGTCGTTCCAAACATGTAAGACTTTCATTCATCTTCAGAACACAAATGAAGATATTTTTGAGAGATTTCTGTCCTTCCATTGACAGCTACGCAACTGAACGCAACTTTGACACTTCAAAAAGTTCATAAAGAGATTGTAAAACTAATCCGTATGAATTGAGCGGTTTAGTCCAGATTTTCTGAAGAGACTCGATCGCTTTATATGATGAACAGAGTTATGCTTTTATTCACATATAAACATTGATTAGCGAACATAAACAGAAGCTCAACCGAACCTGCTTGACGCGCGAAAACAAACCTCTTCCAGAAGCTCAAAAGTGCTGCATACATGAGAATGAACGTTCTTGTGGAAGCTCAAACGTGATGCGTAACACATGAGAAAGAACCTCATTGGTTCTCACACGTGTCAATCAAACATGCTTGAGCTTCTGTTTACCAACTGATGTGTGCGTTGAATGTTTATGTGAATGACATGAGGGTGAGTAAATGATGACAGAATTTTCATTTTAGGGTGAACTAACCCTTTAAAGTGCAAAAAACAAAAAAAACAAAAAACTATCACGAGACAAAGTCCTTATTTGATTGTAATGACAGCTAAGTCAGTTAATAGGAACAATCTGCCATTTCACACCTGGAATGGATGAGGACTATGGAAAGTGATAAATAGGATCCACACGGGTGGGACTCAGAATACAGTGAGATCAGAATCCATGCCAGGCCTCGACTGAAGCGTCCAGTGAAGCCGGTCAGAGCCCAGCGAGGTGGTAACCCAAACCAGAGGAATGAAAGAGGGATGGAAAGTTTGTGCAGGAAGAGAGGAGTGAGTGAGAAGGGCAAGCAGTTGGTGGTCACGGGGTTCGCGGGTGATCAGGGTCGAGTGAGTGTGTGTGAAGGAGAAGGGGGGTTGGTGTGAGTGGATGGATGAAAATCGCTCTGGTTTGTTATGTCTATGTGACAGTGCTAAGTAAATGAACATTTTTGCTTGACAAATGCTAATTTATAAGGGTTTGATAATGAATTTATTTGCAAAATGTAAACACTGAATAATCAACAGCATTTTTCATGCAAACCTGTAGACTAATCTTGCAAAAATGTAAACAGGGCCAATGAATAATGATTAAAACGCATGTTTTTTAAAAAAGTATAGCCCCCAAACATAATCATTATAGTTGGTAGTATGAGACTAGTGTTATAAGAAACAATTACTAACCTTGTAAAGTGACATCCAATCTGCAAAGATCTCAGAAATGATGTAATCTCCACTCACATGAGTTATGATTATGGGTAACATACTGATAAAGTACTTACAAATCATTTGCAAACTATTAGTTTATAGTAAATTCATAGTTAATATATTGTAGTCTCTACATGGTTAATATATTAATAAGCTACAGTATATACAAATAGTGAGTTCTTCAGGCATTGCCACTGTAATTAACCAAATTATTATTGAGAAATTAGCTCATATGTAAAGAGTTAGATAATGCTTTTTTATTCTCGGTTAACAATTTATTAACTTAAATAGTTCTCACTTTAGATTAGGTCACGGAAAATGGGAAAATGTAATTAAAAGCTTCAAACCAACCATTATTGGACATTAACTACACATTAGTATCAAGCGTTCCTTAAAAATTAGACAGATGAATTATCCCTTTAACTAGTTGCTTATTAGCATGCATATTGCTAGGATATTGGCTGTTTATTAGTACTTATAAAGCACATATTAATGCCTTTTTCTACATCCCTTAATCCTACCTCATAACTAAACTTAACAACTACCTTACTAACTATTAATAAGCACTAATTAGGGGTTTATTGAGGCAAATGTCATAGACAATAGTGAGAATTGGATCCTAAACTAAAGTGTGACCGTATATATACACAAATAATATAAAATAATATATACAAAGTCTCCAGAGATTTGAAATACAATAAAATGATTCTCCTGCTACAACCTGTATCTGTTAGCAAGGGTTGATGTTTTGTTAAATGCAAAGTGTTTCAAAAGCTGTTTTTAAAGTCTCTTTTAGGAATTGTCTGGGAAATGAGCCCTGAAATCACACAATTCCGCTCCTGACCGGCCAATTGCCTGCCAGCTGGAGAAGAAAACAAGTGCGAAACGTGAAATCAAATTTGTGAAGTCGGTCAAGATCTAGATCCGTCTGAAGGGAAATTGGAGGAGCAAGTGTGACCTCAGAGTTTATTTACGCTTTGCCAGTCTCAATTAGACAGTAATTGCACATCTTAACGAGAAAGAGAAATTTCTCAGCTGTTAATGATTCCCCCCGTCATAGGCGGCATCGCATTAAACGAAGATGTGTGGCTTTCATGCCAATATGACGTGCTCCATTCCCGGCGGTGCCTTGACTCTGTACCAGGTCGGGCGGAATTCTCCATCTGGAATCTTTCATCGGATTGGCGTGCCGGTTTCTACAGTAACTGTATATGCTGCGACGGAGAATTCTGGAATGCAAAAACATGGAGCGAGAGAGAGAGGGAGAGAGAGATCCATCAGTGTGATTTACGAGGGCTGCAGAGGTCTTGTCCAAGAACTATGATTTAATTGAAGGCACACACACAAGCCTGTATCGCTTTGTTTATAAAAATGCCCTTTCCCGATTATTGACTAAATGAGTCAGAAGAAAAATCTGCATGTTCAATGCCTATATTAATCAGTATGTTCTTTTTTTAGAACTGGTTGTTGTTCTTGGTGAATATCCATCCAGAGTGAGTCTGCAGAAATATATCAACTGAAGATGGCACAACTCAGACTGCTAACAATATTATATTAGTCTGTGAAGTAATCATCAATCTTTTACCCAGGACATTTTCTAATTTAAAATTGTGGCATTTTTTATGAAAGTTAAACCGCAGTAATGTCCAACATAGAGGCTGATATATTAGTGTCACTTTATTTAGCTTTCATTTTGTTGAGCTTATGAAAATGTATAGGTCATTTCCCTAGCATGGTATTTAAACCAGTACTATAAGCAACAACAACAAAAAATGATAGTATCATGGTTCTTTTCTGTTTGCGTCAAACAAACAAATGCCAATTTTGAGGCTGAAATCTCTCATTAGAGGAACTGATTTATCTTATATAGGGCTTATGGTAATTTAGGAATGTCAAAATATGATTTACTTCCCAAAATACCATGGTACTGCTGGTCATGTCAAAAAACAAACAAACAAAAACAAAAATATAGCTGCAAGCAGCAATTATCGGGGTTCAAGAGCTATAAGGCCTTTAAGCATGCATGTATAAAATGTTATTTTTTATTTAACAAGTCTGTAATCACTTAGATCAAAGATGGAAAAGACTATTTACAGCCAATACAGGAAATTTACTAAGGAAATACATGGTTTTCAAAGCGTTTTAACAGTTATAGCGCCACCTATGTTCTGATAAGTTCTTTAGAATCATGTGCTGCATGTGCACACCTAATTATGTAAAGTTCTGAGTTTTCATTTAGGAACGATAGGCTTTTAGGCAGACTTGGCCACGCCCATTTTCTAAATGACCCAGCTATATCCAAAGGCCAAAGTTCAACATTTTTTGATAATTATTGACCTAGAGCAGGGGTTCCCAAACACATTCCTGGAGCCTCCCCAGCACTGCACATTTTGCATGTCTCCTTTGTCTGACACACCCATTTCAGGTCTTGGAGTCTCAACTAATGAGCTGATGACCTGGATCAGGTGTGTTTGATAAAGGAGACATGGAAAACATGCAGTGTTGGGGAGGCTCCAGGAATGTATTTGGGAACCCCTGACCTAGAGAGTTCCAAGAATTGTGCCGCAGTGATTTTATCGAGGTTGAGCCAAAAACCTAGGACTAGTTCACAAAAGTAGGTTTTTGAAATAATCTTTAATGAACGATTCAGTTGACAGCGGCGGTCCTAGAGGCAAAGTTGCTCAGAATGAGGAGTTCTACAATGTCATGGGCATGTGTGAAAATTGGCACCCCCTGGTGGCTGATTTCTTTCGAATTTCTCATAGGCTTCTACAGCCATGAATCAAACAGGCCCAGCGGGTTTCGTTAAGCTCGGTCTCCATTACCCTGGTCTAATAGGTGCTTAAAATTCATTGGCCGATGGCGGCCATGTTTTTTTAGATACACCAGTGTCCTCAAAGACAATCATGGCACCTTGGACAAAGACACTGCATGCCAATTTTCAAGTCAGTCGGACTAACGGTTAAGTAGTTATAGCCATTTTCATGGTTTTTCCTGTTATAGCGTCAGCAAATGGCCAATCGATTCAATTTTTTTTTCACGTGACCAAAGATTGAGCCCATACACACGTGTTCAAAGTCATGGCAATACAATGGTACTGAATGATTACCATATTCATACCATACTATTGAAATGATGCTGAAAGAAGAGAATATCATGGTGCAAAAATTAAACATGGTATTACCACAGTACCATGTACAAAAAAATGGTAGTACTATAGTACTTTTTTGTTAGTGTCAACAAACAAATATTGAGGTCGAATTCAAAAGAAACATAAATTTAGCTTCTTCTGTTGGGCTTATTGTAACTTACAGATGTCAAAGTACACGTTACTTTAAAAATGACCATAGTACTAATATGGTAAATGTCAAACAAACAAACAAAAAACACCATGTAGAGATGTCAATTTACCATTTATGTTGTTGGACTTACGGAAAGCTCCCATATAAAATGTGCTGTGGTGGTACCATGATATTACCATGGTATTTCTTAAAAGTACTTTCAATAATAGTATATGTCCAAAAACTATGTCAGTAGCATGGTAGTTTCATGTACTTTTTAAGTCATGGCAATACTATGATACTGATTGATTACAATATCCATATACCATGACACAAAAATGATACCAAAAGATACTTCAGAGAATATCATGGTATTACCGCAGTACTTTCTGTGTAAGGAAAAATCGCATTCCCAACCTCAGTGCCAATGCAGTGAGTCTTAGATACACATCTCTTGGCTGCCGGCCGCAGCTCTTAGCACTAAGCTAATAGGAGCGTTCCTTTTATCCTGATGCAGGAACCCGATACTGCGGCTGAAATGTGGGGCACGAGCAGCCTGCGCTGTTCTGTCAACCAAAACACCTGGCATCACCCTTGAACTGCCCATGCCAGCCGGTCAGCTGAGGAAGGTCATTAGCTGTGTGTGTGTATATATGGAGTACTATAGATCTAAATTAAGCTTCATGTCATTCTAAAGGAGTAAGATTTGCTTGACCTTTGCTTCTGATACAGCAAAATGTAGATACGCATACATCATTGATGATCTATTTAATTCTAAGTGAAGAACTATCTTCTTTATCAACGATCAATAGTATGAAGATCACGGTTAAAATGACTTTGGCTGACGTCACCTCAGTCATGTGGGCTGTTGGTAATGTTAGCCGTTTAGTCATTGTTTTAGACTTCTTTTGTTGGTTATGTAGGGTATGCCCTGGGTATACTTTTTTTTTTTTATTTTTTATTTTTTTACATGTACGCTAGTTTACGCCGAAGTCGAATGAACAGCCTTGCAAAGTATACTTCACTTGACTAGTATGCGTACATGGGTATTCGACGTTTTGATCAATCTCTCGCCTGAGTCACAACCCATCTTTGTATTCTTTCATGCTAGAGTCGTACAAATGAAGGTACTTTCTAACTTCTTCGCACAATCGCTCGTCTATTTAGGCCTCCATTGTCCCTGTAGCTTGCATGCGTTCCGGTCTGTTCTGTTTATGCAAGTTTTCTTCGACTACCTTGTGAATCGACACCTACAGGGCACTGTTGCCACCATGTGGATAAACTAATTACTTATATGAAATTTCAAAATATGAATTTTTTTGGCCAATACTGATAACCGATAATTCTTTATATGTGAAAGCTGATAACCGATATATTGGCCAATAAATCTAAATCCAAATTTTTATAAAATTTTTGATTACAAAAACAAGTCTCACCATTAAAAGTCATGTCACAAGCACACAATTATAATGTTCTTATATCATTTTATGTATCCTATATGACATACTTTCGCTGCACATTTTTTTGAAGTAATTTCAATCATATTTCAAGCAATTCAAAACTTTAACGGTGAACAGTGTGCATTTTAAATGTCACACCTGGTGGAAATAATCCATTATTTATCAGCTTTAATATATCTCCCAAATTCTCTTATCGGGCCGATAAAGATAAAAATGAACATATACCGGCCTATACGATATGGTGGCCGATAGATCATGCATACCTATTTTGGTGGTGTATCAATCCATGGTAAACTCTCTCTCTCTCTGTGTGTGTGAATCTGTATGAATCTGCAGGCCAAATCCAAAGAAATTATGGGAGTCTGAACTGAAACAGATGGAAGAACGGTTAGATGTTTGGGTGATAGTAAAACACTGACATTCCTGCTTGTTTATAGAATACGTGCTGAGGATTGAACAGTATGTGCACAACGATTCAGAATTGCAAAAGGATTGGAGATGTTCAGCAAACTACTATTTCAGTTACACCAGATTTATGAGTTAAAAGCAGGACGAATGTCTTGGAGTGTGTTCGCTGTAAAACAGGTGTGCTCTTAGCAATTACATGAGGAAGTCGTGACTGAAGGCACTTACGTGCAATATTTAAGGCAGGTGAAGGGCAGGTCAGCGCTTTCTTCAGCCAAACACCCTGGCTGGTCCATTCTGAGGCTTCACTGATAACGTCTCGCTGGAGACTCTTATAATGGCGGCATAATGAAATGAGCAAAATCCACTCAACTGGCAAGACCAGCACGGATACGAGACTTGCTAATGAAAAGAGAGGACATAATTGAAATAAACGGTTGATGACTGTGAAGGACAAGAACACTGAGGGATGAAATGTGCATTTCATTTTCATAGTGAGGTCATCGAGAGCTTCGAGGCCATTAAGAGGTGGCCTATTGGGAATGGTACATGAGTCTTAGAAGTATATTAAATTTGTTGTAGTGAAGAGGTCCAATACTTCAAAAATAAGTCAGCAGAATAAAGGGGCCATAGTATACTTTTGTAGTTTTTAATGTACTATTTAAAAAAAAAAAAAAAAAAAATATTAGGACTATATATTGTATTAGGCTGTGTGTGTATTAGGGCTGTCGATTTAAAGCGTTAATTAATTTTGGCGTGGGATTGCGCTTTTATTAATTCCCGCAGATTTTGTTCTCACACCCAAAGTGCGGCACATAAAGCCGCCTCTCAGAACTAAATTGAGTTCTTTTTCGCTGCTTATTGCACTTAAACAGTCAAATACACACAAAATAATGTCAAAATGCCGATCCTGGCGAGTATTAATGTAAACACAGTCAGTTATGTTTGAAGTGAATGTAAACAGTTGAGAAAGAAAACGCATGTGTAACAGTATAATGGATCAGTGCATCAGCTCTTAAAGTGACAGCAGCCTAATATACCTTCTGCCAAATTATGAGATAATATTAAAAATATTTAGGCAGTGTCGATGGTGTCGATGTCAAAATTGTGGCCAGTGAAAATGCTGAGTGGCTAGAAACTTTAGAAAACCACTAGCCACAGTGGCTGGAGAGCAAAAAAATTTAATTAAATGAATTAAAGGGGCTATATGTATTAATCGCTTTTTTATTGCCAATGTGTGAACAGCTTGTAATGAAATTTAAAAAACAAGACCTTCCTGTAGACTTTTTAGTTAGGCCGTGAATATATCGGGGCCTTGGATCATGTTCAGTCTTTTGCTACTGTACTTTTAAAAAAAGTCTGTATGTGATGGACTTCCAACTTATAAACATCAGAGGAAATCTACAGAATGTAAGATGTCAAACAACATGGCAGATCCCATTGAGATGAGTACATCATACAAGATAAACATTCACTTTTAAGCAAATAAAATGCATTAATCAGTCAAAGTTAAAACATGATAAATGATATTTTCTGTTGATTTTTGTACTGTAACTTCTGTACATTATTGCATTGTAAATAAATGCTAGTTTCTTTATACATTTTAAAACAATTTACCACATGTCTACATACATAGTACATTTAACAAGAGCAAAAATCCTGTTGGAGCAAGAGAGGGCTGTTCATGATAAGACCCCTTAAAAACTCACTGCAGCTCATGATATCCACGCAAGGTGGTCCTCTCTATAAATAATAAAGATTAAATGGATATCAACACACAATAGATACAGTTCTTTCTCTCTTTTCATATTTGATCAACCTTTTGTTGCTCTCACAATGCATTTATTCCCAGCTAACATCTCTCTCTCTCTCTCTCTCTCTCTCCTCATCCACGGGTTAATTAAACTGAAATTATCTCCAGATAAATGCAAATACTTTAATGCCAAATTTCTTAATCAGCAAGATTTCCAAATAGGTCCATTAGACCCTAATAACTTCAACGCAGCCCTCCGTAGCTTAATTGGTAGAGGATGAATTAGTACTAATCAGCTGGAGTAATTATCAGTAATTTTAGACAAGTATGTTCACTCAGTCATCATTATGAATTTGAAGTTATAGGACTGTACAAACACAATGAACACGAAACCGCTTCACCGAGGGATGTCAAAACTGAGGTCATCATCATCGGTCATATACCAAAACACCATTTTATTTACAAAAACAATCCAATATTTGATTTAAAATAAAAAACAGCAAAGGTACCAAAATGTCGTAACCATTCTTAACTAATGTCATAACCATTTTATTTACGGCAAGATTTATCACTAAAACATCTAGATTTGGCTATGGCGTATGTATAGTGGCAACACACATTTAATACAACATTTGCCCAGCTTTAAAAAATAAAAACCACACAGTAATAATAAGGTATCAAAACAACAACAAAACATTGTGTTGTCATCCATGTTATTTGATTTCACAAGTTATGCAGACCAGCATCTTGATTTTTATAAAAATATAAGAGGGAATAATGACAAATTAAGGCTAAATAAGAAAAATTGCACAATATTTTATCTCTTTTGTTAAGTTTCATAATAAATTGACAACAGCTGTTAATAAAGAAAAACAAATAAAAAAAATTAAATTAAAAGTAAAATAAAAAATAAACACAAAGATAGATTTTCCATAAAAATTGAATGAAAAATGTGATATAAAAACATTATAGAAATCAACTTTTCAGTGACAAGACAGATTTAAGATTGAACACCGACTGAAAAGCCATAGTTGATAGAGTAGCATATGTGTACAAGACAAAAAACTTAATGTATTCTGCATGTTCTCAGTATCTCCACTTTCAATATGACCATTTCACTGCAAACCACTCAGGCATTAAATGTGCAAAAACTGAACACAAAGCAGGTGCAAAAAGTTGGTTCTTGCAGGATCCTGTTTTGACTGGTAATGTGTCTTCTAACTATAATAAACAGATCATTTTACAAACCAAGGGCATTGGGAAAGTTTTGCTTTTAAAGCACTGATACAACAACAACAAAAGCTCTGTGAATAGAGAGTTGAACTGCACCCAGGGGGCAGCGTTTCACATCGCAGCACTGCGATAAAGCTGCTGAAACGGGAAAAACAAATGCCTGGAATGTTAAAATCGCAAACCTACAGATAATAGGAGAGATGTGACAAAAGTCAAAACAGTTGTTGGAGACCTTTCCTTTTTGTTGGTTCTCAGAATAGTTTTACAAAAATTAATCAAGGAGAGAGGTGATTGAAAGAGAGTATTACCCTTAAAACATTGCACAGAAGAACACTTTAGGATTGATTCATAGAAATAAAATATAAAAACAAAAAGTTAATGTAGGAGTTTTGTAGGGTGACAAGGTTACTGCAAAGGTAATAAAATGCAATAAAAATCTAAAAAATATATACCTATATGTATTTCTTCAACCACCAAATAAGTAAACTGATGGCAAATTTCTTCACATTTAAAAACTTCTCACCCGAGCTAGCATAAGGCACCCAACATATAAACAAACAACACTCAAGCTGACATTTTAGGATAATTAGAGACTACCAAAGATGTCATCAACAAAATTAAAGGTACAGCTAGGAGTTAAATGGTGGACCGTCATATACACATTTGTGTGGTGTCATGAATTAAATACATGCAAAGCGTACATATATACAAACCCTAAATGCTTCTTAAAGCTGTACAATTCAAACTTAACTGACTGTGGTGTAAAATGTTGATGTCCAGAACTGAGCAATACTCACATTCCATCATGGTAATTAAGAGGAAAAATGGCTGACATCCAAAAAACAAATCACAAAGTTTACTTAACTAGTCCACTTTGGAGTAATCGATTTTATTTGCTTTTTCTTCTCATAAGTCTAAGAAAACTAATTAGATTGTTCCTTCTGTGTCTCCTTAAATAAACAAAATTACCTGCTTCATAAAACCTCTTGCCCTTTCAGCACAAACCTACTTCCTCCTCCTCCTCTAGACGGCTCCGATTGGGTTTTTCTGTCGGGGGTCTTGATATTGTTCATCTCCGTATGGCCCGTATCGATCAGAATTGGCCGTCCGATAGTTCCCCTGGTTTAGCGTTTCATATCGCGGTGGTCCTCTAGCACCTGGGTTCGACGAGGGAGGGACATCCTGCCTTATGGGACCCCTCTGTTGCACTGGAGGTGAAAGGTAGTCACCGCCCGTGGCCTCCGTGGGTCTGGGTACGGGCAACCGGGGAGAACGTGAAGGGTAGTTGTCTTGATGGGTCTCGTAGATGGGGTTCTGGAATTGGACGACGCCTCTCTGGCTGGACCAGTTCTGGTTCGGGTAGTCCTCCACGGGCATCCTCCTGGAAAACCAAGACCATGGTTAAATATATCTGCGAGCAGCAATTAACGTGGTTCAAGAGCTTTCAGGCCTTTAAGCACATGCGTAAAAAAGGTATTATGTTTTATTTAGCAAGCCTGTAACCACCTAGATCAAAGATGGAAAAGACCATTTTTGGACAAAACAGGCAATTTACTAAGGAAATATATGTTTTAAAGCTTTTTAAAAACCTAGGAATACCCGAAATACCTCCAAAATACCCCAAAATTTCACAGAGTGACAATCAAATCTGAGACGTACGTTTTGTTCATCTTGCTCCAAGGATTCCAATTATATAAGACACTTGAGACTGTTTAGGAGTTACGAGCCATTACATACTTTTCACCACTGTAGTGCCACCATTAGGCCGACTGGGGAGAGCCTTGGTGATGTTGTAGACGGTGTGAGTACTACCACCCCTTAAAGTTTCAAGTCTCTACTACTTGGTTTGGTCTGCCCGATCACTTTTAAGGGAGAATGCTGTTCCTTGGAAATTTTAACAATTACAATAAGGTTTTAGAGCTAAGCGCTTGAACTGCTAATAAAAAATGCCTAAAAAAAGGCTGTAAAAATAAAAATATAGAGTTTTAGCACTTTACGTTTGAACTACTGATTACATAATATATAGCAAGCCTGTAAACACATACATCAGAGAGGAAAAAGACTACTTTCTGCACTTTCAGGTCATTGAAATAGTTTTTTTTAAAAAACCTTTTAAACTGTAACAGCTCTACCTATGGTCCGATCTCTGTAAAGTTTGCATGTTTCTTTAGAATCATATGGCGCAAATGCTCACCTATTTTCGTGAAGTTCTAGGTAAATCAGACACAAAAAATACCGTTTAGGACTTTTCACCGCTGTTGCGCCAACATCAGGACGATTGGGGCGTGCCTTGGTGACACTGTAGATGGTGTGAGTACTACCATCCCTCAAAGTTTCAAGTCTCTACGACTTACGGTATGGTCTGCCTGATTACTTTTATGGAAATTTATTGGAAATTCCAACAATTACAATAGGATTTCGCTTGAACCGCTAATTAAGGAACTAGGATTAGTTTGGTCAAAAATCTTCATTTTTCACTTTCATTATTTACCCACTATAATGTTGTTCCATATCTGTATGTTGTCATTTATTTCTATGGAATACAAAACAATACATTTTGACATTTAGTCAAGCTCCAAAAATTCCATAAATGTCATTCTAGAACATCTGAAGTCATATGACTTTATGATAACTTATTTCGACTTTAGATAAGTCATACGACAATTATTCAATGACAGTCTTGCCCCATTTTTGGGGCCATATTTGTTGTGGAAGTTTTTTTAGAGAATAACAACTTAAATTTTCATTTGTTCATCAAAAAAACTGTCATATGACTTCAGAAAACTTTAAGTATAGTCACAACGAAATATATAGTCAAATATACTGACCACTTGTTTTAATTTTTGCTTTTTCTGGAGCTTGACTGATGTGTTTAGGGTTTTAAAACTCTTAGTGTTTATTCCATTGTATGAATAAAAAAGCATGAGGATGAGTAAATAATGACAATTTTCCAGCCAACATAACCCCAGCAAAACTTGCCAACCAGCATGGTACCTTCTAAAGCTGGTTTATCAAAGAAGTCTTGCGGGTTAAGCTAGTTAAGAAGCCTTGCAAGGAAACCAACACACCATCATGCCATGCTAGTGAACTCAACAGGATCTAACTTTTGGGTTTCAGCCAGTTCTTCATGTACAGCTCCTTTTTTACAGGTTGGGTTCGCATTTACAACACAACAAATATTCTTCAGCAGGGAATGCTGACTGCTTTGTTCTGGTACAAAATCAAAGAAAAGTAAACAGCATTGGGAAGGAAGGTAAACCCCACAACTGGAATACTTAATGTGTAAACTTCCTGCAAACTAAACATTTACATTCAGTCAAAGAGAACTGATTTGCAAAAAAAAAAAAAAAAAAAGAGGTTGCACTATTTACCATTTTCAAAGGAAACGTGTCCCTTGTGAATAATAAATGAAAAACGACAGAGTTTGTCGTATGCGGTCTGGTAAATTAAGCCAAACAGGATAAAAGCTGCGGCTACAGCAAGACTAAAGAAATAAATAAATAAAAAGCAAGACTTCTTTACAAAACTACATGAATAAATGGAGGGCATCTGCAGATTGAAGGGTAATGGATGCTATATGAAAAAACAAACTACATCATGCATTTGCATTCTTAATATTTTCAGGGTTGCGGCCTACATAACTTTATGTCAAAGCCTGCGCTGCAGAACACGTGTGTGGAGGATTCATGCATGCAGTGGTTGATGTTTAATATAGTTCACTCTAAAGCGTGACTGTAGTCCGTTCACTATTTAACCTGTCAAAGTTAGCTACAAACACAGAAGTGTGTGGCTGTGTGTAGACTGTGCAGTGTACTGTGAGATGTGTGTGTGGTTATAATCTGTCAGCAGCGTGTGTAGTGTGTGTCAGCTCTGACCACCCAAGAACAAGTGAAACAGAAATACTGCAGTCTGAACCCTAAACGCAGTGTGTGTGTTCGTTTAAACGCTGGAGACAGATAAAGGCCAAACAGAGCCAGACTCAAGACTCCAGACTAATATTACTAAACGCGGTTTCATTTTGTTCTTTCAGAGCGACTATGTCGACAGCACTCGACAGATGCTTTAATAAAGAGTAATTTTATGTTTACAGTAAACTAATAGTTAATCATTGCACGTAGATTTAACAGGAATGAACATTTGTGAGACATCAGGGAATGTATCCTTAAATCTTCACTGTTCAGATATATATATCTACAGATCACTTTAATTTAAAATAATAGATTTATTAAACATAAATAACCTACTTACACTAGAATATGAAAATTATATACATTTGAACATATGATACATGCCTCATATACAATATACTAGAAAATAATATATAAAACATGCTAGCATTAATGATTTATACCTCATTTATACTAGAAATCCTATTTACAATATATTTATCTTAATTAGTGTAGAAAGATATATACTTCCTATGATATATATCATTCACTGTAGAACATATGATAATTATATATACCTCATATGTGTCATAAATCATATAATTTACATACTGTACCCCTATAATATATTAAAGCCCATTTAGTTGACAATATATGATATTTATGTCATAACCTACAATATAATTTATGACATAACCTACTAAAATATCTGCAATGTAAATGCATATATCTTTAAGTCAAGAAAACATGATATATACCCCATTTACACTAGAATATTTGATATAGACTAAAATATGCCCTGTTTAATGTGCAGTACATGATATATACCTCATATACACTAGAATATATGACATGCCTCATTTTCACCAACATTTGAAATACAAGACAAGAATACATAGTAATAATAATAATATATACACTAGAATACACTATTTATACTACAATATTTCATATGCATGCACCTCAAACACTAAAATATATGGTACAAAGCCCATTTAGTCAATGATACATATAGGCTGTTAACAATAGAATAATCAATGTAGACTGAATTATGTACACAATAAATGATATACACCTCATATACACTAGAATATATGACATATAAATCACTTACACTAGAATATATAATGTATACCCCATTTAGTCTGGAATACATTACACATACTTCATGCACACTATACCGTGAGATAAATACAGTGGGCTTCAAGACAAAGATTAGCCATAATGAGAAATGCCGTGGGTTATAGACTGTATGCTGGCAGCTGAGGATTAAATCAGACTTACACACTGCTGCATCTCCGCTGGGACGGACACGAACTCTAGCGTGAGCGACTCACTACAGCCGTACCCTACAACTGACCCCATGATCCAGTGACCTAAAGTAAGCCCAGAGGCTTAGGGTCACAACGGGTGTGTATGTGTGTGATGGCCAGATGTGTGTAAGCGTTTGTAATTATGTGTGTGAGAGGGAGTGTATGAATAAGCACATGTGTTTGAGATCGGTGGACCAGCACGTGTGTGTATGGGTAAGAGATGGAAGTGCTGTTATGGTAAAGGTCATGTTTGTGTGTGTGTTATAGCACCACATGTGCTTATTTGACCAACTGCGGGTCAAAGAGTCTTTG
>CM074436.1:3057500-3330000 GCA_037101425.1 Elopichthys bambusa | reverse complement strand
AAAACAGGAGCTGATGGAGGCAGAAAACAAAATAAGAGTTTCATTTCCAAACACTGATTTCATTACGACTCCTGTGTTTCAAGGCAAACAACGTTAAAGCAGAACACAGTCACTGCGCTTTATTTACTTGGAAGCAAAGCCGCAACCATAGCCAAAAAGCAATATAAAGCAGAGTGAGATGTCATGAGAGAATGAAAAGAAGTAACAGTGGTTTCTGTTGCCAAGATGAATGAACAAAGAAAAGCACACTCCTTCCTGATAATCTGAATCAAAACATCCTTTTCACAGAGGCAGAACCTGGCCATTTTAAATAAACCAATACTTCTTAATCGCAATTTCTCTGCATGCTCTTTAGCAGAGCTGAATGTTTTCAGGAGTGTTGCTTTTATTGGCAGTCGCAAACTGGTGGCTTTTTCGACGGCTCTGTTGTCTGTTCCAGCTACATGGAGCCTTTCCTTTAATTTCAATGATTTGATTTTGGAAACTATTATTTTAAATGAGCTCATTTTAAACACATGCTGAGACGGAAAGATCCAAACTGTACTCAGTGAAGTCCGTTCTCAACCTGTTTGCAGACAATCGTGGTGTTGTGTAACCTCCCGTCTCTGGCTGATCTTTATCCAATCAAATGCAGGCTTAAGACTCAGGCTGATTAGCCGGCGAGACTGCTGGGATAGAGCTCTTCACCCTAATCCACCTCCTGCTGAGGTTAAACGCTAACGGAAATGATTCTTTTGTATGCAAATGCAATGACCTAAGACGCAAAGCATTTCTAAAGTTTATTACGGTTTTCTCACACAGTGATGAGGGTTATGTGAGACGTTAAAAAAAAGCTCCTTCTAATAAGATTTTGAGCAGTAAAACATGGATGAGTTTATATAGATCAGGAGAAGATATTATTTTATATATAATGAAATACTATACAGTGTAATGCAACACAACTTAAAGGAATAGTTCACCCGAAAATGAAAATTCTGTCTCATGTCGTTCCAAACCTGTAAGACGTTCATCTCTGGAACAGAAATTAAGATCTTTTTGATGAAATCATAAAACTAATCCATATGAATTGAGCGGTTTAGTCCAAATTTTCTGAAGAGACTCGATCGCTTTTTATGAGGAACAGATTTAATTTAGACTTTTATTCACATATAAACATTCATCAGCGACCATAAACAGAAGCTCAACCACATGTGTTTGACACGTGAGAACAAACCTCACGTGGAAGCTGGAAGCTCAAACGTGATGCGTAACATGAGAATGAACCTCATTGGTTCTTGCAGAAGCTCAAACATGATGCGTAACACGAGAATGAACCTCATTGGTTCTTGCGGAAGCTCAAACGTGAACGAACGTGAACGAACCTCATTGGTTCTTGCAGAAGCTCAAACGTGATGCATAACACGAGAATGAACCTCATTGGTTGTTGCAGAACGAAAGTGAATGAACCTCATTGGTTCTTGCAGAAGCTCAAACGTGATGCATAACACGAGAATGAACCTCATTGGTTCTTGCGGAAGCTCAATCGTGATGCTGAACATGAGAATGAACCTCATTGGTTGTTGCTGAAGCCCAAATGTGATGCGTAACACGAGAATGAACCTCATTGGTTCTTGAAGAAGCTTAAATGTGCTGTGAAAACAAAGAGAATGAACCTATCGGAGAACACCATCTTTAGTTAAGAGACAAAATACAATACTGCAAAAAACATTTAATGATTTATATAGCGTTATGTTGAATTACATTATATAACGAAAGCAATGCAAAGAGAATGAAACCTTTAAACTTTTTGAAACAAACTATGATTATTAGTTATAATTTAAGAGAATTACGAATTTAAAAGGAAACATTTTAAAAAGAATGTAACAACAAAAGAGTGCAAATTTCTCACAGTGCTGCTAGCTTGCCGCTGACCAGCGCCATGAACAACAGTGATGGCTCATGGTTAGTTTCATTTGGGATTCAAACCAGCAACCTTCTGCTTACCAGCTCTGAGCTTTAACCACTACACCACATCGCCCAGCCTCAGGCCTCTGTGCGGCTGCTGCAAACTGACTGATTGTGTGTGACTGCTGCATTATGGCTCCTACAGAGGAACACAGTATAAAATTGCTCTCTGTGACAAGAGTGATGTGACATACTGTTTGAAGTGATTGGTTTCAGCCTTAAGGAACTTTTCGAAAAGACAGAAACAAGCACTTTTGCTTCTACTGAGTCACACATACACACTGGGAGAGAGAGAGAGGGAAACGGCGCACAGGGAAATATATGCTAATGTAACGGAGCGCAGTCATTTGAAAGGAAATGGGCCTGAATGAGCACCCCGAGGGAACCACAGCACAAAGTTCAACCCTGAAAAATGTATTTCATTTCATTTAAATAGTCCGCTCTTATGAATACAGCGGGGCTTCGGGGAGAGCTGGGAGCCGCAGGAGGGCTGAGGTGGGAGTTTATTTTGGGGGGGAAATATCAAAACAAGATGTGGAGCCTGCGAAAAGTCAAAACAAATGATTTTATAAGCAAGGAAAACTTTGGCGAACTTGCTCTGATGTCTCATTTGTAGGTGTTTTACAGGTCTAAGTTCTAGAAAATATGCTTTGATGTGGCTTTGGGTGGATTTCAAAATGACTAAAAGGTCCAAATCTACGTAAATTGCATGGTTTAACTACAGATTATGGTAGTACCATGGTACAGTGCTAGCATATACCAATTTACTGAATGATTGTCATATTTACTACCAACCCTACTAAGATACTTCAAAGAACTGCATGATTTAGCTATGGTCAATGCACACAAAAACAACAAAATAGATGTGATACACATCCAGAATAAAACAACAATAAACAAACATGGTAATACCATGGTACTTGTTGTAATAAAGCAGGTATCTCTTAGCATTTAGGTGCAGAAGATCTCAAAATGATGTTTTAACTAACTTTCTTAGCAAGATTCTCTTCAAAGTCCACCATGAAAAGAAAATTAAATTAAGAAAACCGTTAGCTCTTTATTTTATAGACCTGTTCTGCAAGTACATACTATGTACTTATTATAGCAATTACAATAACTGGGTTATAACTAGGTACTAACCCTGAACCTACCCCTAAACCTGACCTTAACCCATGTAGTTACCTTATATTACCAGTACTTTCTTAGGTAAAATACTGTAAAATAAAGTGTAACCGTTAATGCTAATGCCTGTTTCTGGGGATTAACAGCATCGTCAAGAATGCAACATTTTTCTTTTTGCATTCGGAATCAATTTCAGACACATTTTGGAAACATATTGGCAAAGATAGTAGGTTTGTGTACTTGAGTATGTTTTTGGCCTTAAAATGATAGTTCATCCAAAAAAATGAAAATTCTGTTACCATTTACTTACTCTCATGTTCTTTCAAAACTTTATGGGTGCGTCTCAATCAGATCCCAGGCTTCCTATATTGTAAATCAGTATAGCGTGTACACTAATTCGGGCACTATTTCCGGTGACATGACGTTTTTGTTGTACAACATCAGTACATTATGATAAATACTTTGTTACATATAACTGCAACATTTCAGCTGTAAACAAACTATAAATATTAGCTAGATTATGTTCACTACCTGTCTAGCTATGTATGTTTATGTGCTGGAATATAATTAAATGACTCTTTGATTTTTCAAAACACCCATCACATGTGTCACATGATTTTTGTTTTGCACATCAGAACTTCTGTTAAGGGAACATAGTGAGCATCGATGCTCCCTGGTTTACATGGTGCATTGTGGGATGTTTTAGAGAGCAAATGTTTCAGTGCCCTGGCTACTGAACAAGGGAGCTGATTGAGGTGCAACCTGTCTAACATATTTTGAAGAACGTTGGGGGTCCAAACAACAACTGACTATTTTACGATATGAACAAAAAAAACATTTTGTCAAAATATTGGATGATGACAAAATCTTCGTTTATGAAGGGAAAACATTTTTATTGTTTGTAAACTACAAGAAAACAAGTATTCTCCAAGTTCTTCATGAATTTCGCTGCATCAATCATGTCACCTCGCTTTAAAAATATCAAAATTATAATGAGAGTTAAGTTTGATTCAAATATGGGTTTAATTGCCTTTTAATAATCACACAAGACCATTTTGCTTACACTATGACCTACTCATAAATCAGACGCTACAGCTGAGCCACATCATATCTGCGTATGTTCCTGAAGGAAATGATTGAAGCACTTAAGATCCCGGGATGTGAGCCAGGATAGCATTCCCAGCTTCCTGTCTGGATCCCAGTCCTTTGGGAGCAGATCAGGTGAATATTCCGGGATGAGAAAAGCTCTCGGAAGGCAAACACTCAAGATTTAATTAGGGAGCTGAAAGAGGATTACACTGAGTGTGTGTGTGTGTGTGTGTGAGAAGTAAGGGAAGTCCCTCCACCTTCCTCCGTCTTGTTTTGTTGACTCTACGGATCCAACGGTGCCACATATGTCCAGCATATGGTACAAGAACACACAATCCTGAGTACAAGTGAAAATACACAAGCAAACACAGGCTTACCTGGGCACGGATGCATACAGACGATCAGTGTTGTTGTATCTCAGAGCCATTCGTGGATCAGGCCCTCTGATCTGCAAAGCACAGAAAAAAATCACATAGGATTATGTGTCACAATCAGATAATGTGACATTTAGATGTGGTTTTAAAGGTGAAGAGCATAATTTCTGTACACAAGCATCTCGAAATGGAATTACAAAGACGTGAGATCACAAAAAAGCAGACAACACATACAAACCATGTATATATAACTTTTTTTTCCTCTGTTTTTTAACATCAGAATGTGAGCACATACATACAGGACAAATGCACATTTAATATTCCACCATTAAGTTAAAAAAGAGGTGATTCACAGTACCGCTCAAAAGTAAGATTTAGTAAGAAGAAAAGTAAGAAGTCTCTAAATCAAAACTGCAACAAAAACAGTAATATTAATTGTAATTTCAGTTTAAAATGACGGTTTTCTATTGCAAGATGCGATGATGGGTTTTGCCCAAAATGTTTATGACGTTGCCGTTAAGTTAGCACGACCCTCAAAGTGCAGAGAAAGAAAAAAAGGCTGTGACAAACAAGTTACTTCATTTTCAATGCATTTTTGTCTCTGTAAACAAAGAGGAAAATTGGCTGCATTATTTTCCCATTACGTCTCTTATGGTTTTGTTATGATTACAATGAATTATTAAAGCTTATTTCTCCTTATGCGACTATTCCAAAACTTTGCAAGCTTGTATAAGAGAAATAACTGGAGTTCGCCGCACATCGCAGGGTTTAACAGTAGTCTCATATGACCGCAGTGGGATCGTGGGAGTGCTGCGTGTGGCAGCTCCTGACAGATGAAGGTTAGAGGCATTATGTAAAGAAGGGCAGCTCATTTCTGGAGACTATATGAGGAAAATGGTGGCATTTGTCTCAATGAGGCGTTTATAAGTGCACGTCCTCCCGCGTGTAATGGCGGCCCTGAGCTCTACCCTGCATGCTAAGTGTGATCTTTAAACACAAAGGTGTCTCGCAGGGATCGAATGTCACCGAGAGTAAGAGAGAGAGAGAGATGACGACGCGCACACGCCGTAAAGGTCAAATTTAGAGAAGCGAGAGATGATTGTGGGAATGATAGACTGCTGTGCACGCCAAATGATCAAAACGATATACAATTCCTCGCTTTCCTCTGTTCCTGTCATTCTTTCTTCTGTCTTTTCCGGCCATACAGATGATCAGTCATGCCCATTGTCACAGATGAAAGCTGCTTCACTCTCCAGCTTCTCTTTTTCTTCACAGATGAGAGTGCAATGACCTAGGGTTGTATGCATGTGTGGTCAATACAAGTTCTTTACCAAAAATGGATGCACCTCTTGATGGAAGTAAATGTTGTGATGTTATTTCCATAAACAGGTGCATCATTTTTTGCTCAAGATCTTGTATTGTCAATGCAAGAGGTGAGCACTCTGTGAAGTCTCCTCCAGCACATCCCAAAGACTTTTAATTAATTTAAGGTGCAAATTAATGTGTGAAAATGATTCTTCATTCTCCCTCACAACCATTCTTTCACAATTTGAGCCTGATGAATCTTGGCTTTGTCATCCTGTAATATAGCCACGATGTGTCTTCATACATGGTTGTTAAAGAAATAATAAAAAAAAAAAGAAAAAAAGAAAGTAAAACACTCCATCAATTAGGGTTAGAAGAACTAAAAAAAATTAAAAGTCGAACCAATTACCGGTCTCTACTTTGAAGCCTTTCAATAAAAATGCAATATTCCTGTCGCCCCACTAAGCATCAACACACTTACTGACGTAGACTGACTTGTCCACCATTGTGAACTTAAGTCAATCAATGCCAATAACATCAACTTGTATTGAATGGTGAAAACAACTCTTTAAATAGCATACGGTGTCATGTTGAGTGTCAAGAGACTGCCTGATGCACTCCACACATTGATTTGAAGGCTGCACGCAATTTCCGTAATTCAAAGTGCTCAGATTTCTATCAATCTACTAAAAAAAATGAAAGCTTAAGTGCTTTCAACTGGTTGTTAGGGCTGCTCGATTATGGTAGAGATTCTTTTGGTCAATAGTGAAATCACGATCATTTAAGATTATTGGTGGGCGATATGCTCAAAGTCTTATTTCATGATATGAGTAATGTTAGATATCAGTAAAATTTCATAATTATCGATAGGCTACTTCAACAAAAACTAAAACTAGGTTAACTAATATAGAAGACAAGTAAACAAAGAAACTAATTACAAACAAAATGGACAAATAAATACAACAGAACAAAAATACAAATTAAGAAAGATATTCAGATAAGTAATATCCTACAACAGAAACTGAATAAAGTAATCAAATGAAAAACAACACTGCATTGTCTTTACTATACATTAAATATAGATTAATCTTTATTAAAGCTACAAAAGTCATTCATTCAAGAGCAGTGAATGATTTTATATTTGTCTTTTTTGTTTGATTAAAATTAATGACTAAAGCAGTAATATTAGGCTGTTGTCACTTTAAGACTGAATGCACGGATCCAATATACTGTTACACATGTGTTTTCTATTTTTAACTGTTTACATTCACTTAAGACATAACCGACTGTGTTTACGTGGATACTTACCAATAGGGCATTTCGACATTTTTGTGTGTAGACTATTTGACCTTTTAGGCACGAATCTGAAGCCCACAGTATACTTTGCTTATGCGTGTTCGGCACGACTTCCATAGTATTTTCAATGGCTACCGACAACCGTTTACCTACATTCTTCAAAATATCTTCCTCTGTGTTCAGAAGAAGAAAGAAAAACAAACCGATTTGGAAGAACTTGAGCGTGAGTAAATGATGACAGAATTTTCATTTTTGGGTGAACTATCCCTTTAAGAAATAAAAATCGCTGGATGTTAGTGCGATAAAACACTACTTAGTTGCTTCCATAGGGTCGGTTATTACAAAACACTAGAGACTCCAGCTACTTTGGATCTTCCATATTACCCATGTGTTTCTCTTCACTGCCCACAGATGTTATCTTGGGCACAGGCGATTGATCTTCACTGGGTAATTAGCATTTTAGGCAGAAAGGACAAGACGTGGGCCTGCTGCCAGACGCTTGACTCCAATGGAGAGAGAATTTGAAACTTTGCCACGGCAGGCTTGGTGGTCTGGGTGAGTTTTACCCTGTGGGGTCAAAAAGGATCAACAAAACCTGCTCAACCCTGCTAAACCTCACTAAAGGGGGACATTGGGGCACCATGGCAACCGATCTGCCAGAAACCAGTCGAGTCTTTGCGGTGCTGTTATCAGATCAAAACGGCTGTGTGGACGGATGAAGGACTCGTGCGCTGCTGTGAATGCTGAGAAATGTGCACACTACGCCGGCGAACTGGACTGAGACGGCAAACACTCGCCACAACAAACATGCAAACGTTTACAAATAGGCATACGGCACTCATGCGTACAGATGCAGGGAGATCAGACGGATGTATTTGAGGAGTTTGATTAAACACAAAGACGCACATGTTGAGCATGAACAGCAAGGTCATCTGGACTCACTGGGACTTATTCAGTCATTTTTATTCCACAACAACAAAACAAAAAAAGACATATAAGCAAAGACGTTTAGCATTAAACATTTAAGTATACATAAAAGTTAAATAATATATAAAAGGACAACAAATATTTGTCAATGTTATGATTTTTTGTATGTTTTTGAAAGAAGTTTCTTATACTCGCCAAAACTATATGTACTATTTCAAAAATACAGTAAAAACAGTAATATTGTGAAATATTATTACTGTTTTCTATTTTAATATATTTTAAAAATCGAATTTATTCCTGTGATGAAAGCTGAATTTTCAGCATCATTACTCCAGTCTTCAGTGTCACATGATCCTTCAGAAATCATTCTAATATGCTGATTTGATGCTCAAGATATTATTATCAATGTTGACGACAGCTGTGCTGCTTAATATTTTTGTGAAAACCGTGATACTTTTTTTCCAGAACTCTTTGATGAATAGAAAGTTCAAAAGAACAGCATTTACTTAAAATAGAAATCTTTTGTAACATTATAAATATATATTTACTGTCACTTTTGATCACTTTAATGGTCCTTGCAGAAAAAAAAAAAAATCCTAAAGGTGCACTATATAACTTTTTCTTGTTCATTATTACCACATTTTAAATAGTCAATACACCATCAATCCTTCTTACAAAACATGTTTTTATCTTACCCTAATTCACTATGGTAAGTCTGTTATAAGTGTTTAATATTTTAGACTGAGCGGGATGTTTTGTCCATGCATGTCTCTTCATATCCGTAAATAGAGAAAAGTTGCCACTACTTTGTTTGTATGGTGTGGGAGTGGCATAGGTTTGTTGTCACAATAAGCGAGAAAGTTTGACATGGAGCCGCTAAATCTCAAACTTCCAAACAGAGGAGAGCTTGCTGGCAAAAAAAGAACGAGATAGAGCTCGTAATAAAACAAGAATCAACATTGGCTTTGTGTCATGTCATGTGTACTACTTCGCGGAAGTTAACGCTTTTTGGACTTGCGTCGAATGTGTATGTCTGTCGCACTGGAAGCTCGTTATTTTACTTCATAAAGTTTTAAATAAGGATATTTGTCTTACACAAATGCATTGATTCGCTTCAGAAGGCCTTTATTAACCACCCGGAGCCACGTGGAGTACGCTTTATGATTGATGGATTTTGGACTTCAAAAGCTCCCATTATAATGCTTGGACAAGCCAGGGTATTTTTATTATAACTCCGATCGTGTTTGGCTAAAAGAAGAAAGTCATATACACCTAGGATGGCTTGAGGGTGAGTAAAGTATGGGGTAATTTTTGGGTGAATTAACCCTTTAAGCCTATAGTAGTGAATGTTTTAACTTAAAACTTTTAAGAGCAGTAGGTCAGGATAAACATATTGATCCGCACAACCAAAACAATGTTCTTCCGCAAAATGCATGCATGCAGTTTTTTTTTTTTTTTTTTTTAACATCTAGAGAGCCAAAAGTTACATAGTGTACTTTATTATATATTAGACACACACACACACACACACACAAACTTAGCAGGTGCCACTACCACTTTATAGTCCACAGTAACTTTTGTTCTTTATCATTACTTTTTGCTAATTAGATTCCATTGATCTGGGCTCAGAGTCAAACTCCATTCCAGAGGGAATTGGCAGTCTGGAGTAAAGTTTTGTGTTTGGAATCCAGCATGACTCAAACTTAGCACGTTTCTCAACAAACACAAACTGTGCTCAGCGTTTTCCACAAGAAACTCAAGCTGTGAGCGATGTCCCTGAAAACTAGGCTGTGCTTCGTCACTTGAGTATGTGTGGACCACTGCGGGCTGAAACTTCACCAGGCATGCTTTTCTTTATATCAGTTACACAAACAACTAAAGCAGCCTGGCACTTCATTAAAAAATAACTTGTGCACTTCATTAGAGCAAATTTTCTCAAATACAAAAAAATCTTCATCTGCCAGCTCATTTCATTCAACTCCTGAATTTGAATTGCATTGTGTATCTGTATAACACATTGCAAGTTAGACAAGCTACTTTGATCAAACTTTCCACAAAGCCGGCACCATACTCAACCTCAATGCTAAAACAAACACGCCTTAAACATGGCCTGATCATATCGCTTGTTGATTCTCTCCCTAGAGTCTTTGTGCCCGTGGTGTGTGCAGTATTCTGATCTTTGATGTAGTGCTGCCATGGCCCAGTGCCCTCTAACGTGCCCTGAAAAGCCATGGTCATACCGCCCAGACGGCCCAGGCTTGTTAGCAGCAGATGGTGGAACCATTTTGAGAGGGTAATTTAGACACAAGGCTGTAGGAGGCTGGTCATGACCTCCTCATGTATCGAGCCCAACCCTGTGAAACAGAGGTGCTTTTGCTGTCTAGTACTGGAGATGTGTGTTGTGTTGCACGTGGATTGTTGTGGATGTTATTAGGAAATTTTGATTAAAAAAATGGCACAGATACATTGGACATTTTGGCTATTTCATATCAACATTATTTTCTTGGAATTTAAAATTGAAACTTTTTTTTTTTTTAAATTGTTAATAAAATATATGACAAGATATCTCAGAGTTAAACTGTGTCAGAAAAAAATAATCTTAATTATGTCAGATAACACTTAAGCAAAACGTGGTCAGGTCAAAATGTCTGAATCATTTTTGGTCCCAAATTTTTATCACTTTTACTGGTATTTCACTGTATGAAGAATTTTTGGGTATAATATGTCACAGTTTACTTTATTTTGCTATCCTCACTTACATAAATTAACTATAGTGTCCTGCACCCACTAGTAAAAAAATATTAAAAATTATATCTAGTGTCTGAATAATTTTTGGTTTGACTGTATATGAACCACTGTTGTAAAATTAATCGGTAAATCGGTAAAGTAAATTTTCCTCATTCCCGCAGAAGTGCGGCACATAAAGCTGCCTCTCAGAACTAAATTGAATTCTTTTTCGCTGCTTATTGCACTTAAACAGTCAAATACACACACAATAATGTCAAAATGCCGATCTTGGCGAGTATTCATGTAAACACAGTCAGTTATGTTTGAAGTGAACGTAAACAGTTGAGAAAGAAAACGCATGTGTAACAGTATAATGGATCCGTGCATTAAGCTCTTAAAGTGACAGCAGGCTAATATACCTTCTGCCAAATTATGAGAAAATATTAAAAAATATATAGATTTAGGCATTTTTTCCCCATGTTATCAATGTCAAAATTGTGGCCAGTGGAAATTCTGAGAGGCAAGTAACTAGCCACTAGCTACAGTGACTGGTGAGCAAAAAAATGAATGTCAAGCTCTGCTCACTCATAAATACTTTCTTCATTTCTGAATGACTGAGAGTTTTTAAACGAATAGATTTGAATAAGCCTGCTGGCGTAGCTGTGTAACCTGCAGAAAGATTCACTGTACATTCCCAGAATGACAGTCTGTGATGCAAACAGTAAAAAGTCTAACTGAATATAAACAAACATTTAGAAAATGTTAGGGAACTGAAAACTATAAATGGGGCTTTTTATGAAACATAGTTACTGTTAAAATTGCCATAATCCGCCACCAAAGTGCAAAACATTTTTAAGTCCAAATAAAGAGACGGTTATTATTCTGTCCTTGCTCATTCCTCCCCTGAGGTCCCTCGACTGCTCCCTCCAACCGCTCTTTTCTTTTTGTTTTAGTGGCTTCATTCAGATTCCCGACCACAGTTTCCTGCTCTCAAACCAAGGTTAAGGCTCCATGATATAAATTGGCCTTCCTGCAAGGCTCATCTTTGACCTACCGGAGAAGGTGTGACCTGCTTGCTAGAGCAAAGAGAAGTCGAGGCCTTTTGTTCCTTGTCCATCCCTGCCTTTCTTGCTTTCTTTCACTCTTAATCTGTCTCCGTGAGCTCATGTTGATATGTTTTGACAACCCAGGCACCTGGATTTAGAATTTAGGATTATTTGTCGGCTCTGCGGAGAGCCACCTAGTCGCCATCACTCAATCTTTTCACACTCTGCCGTCACGGCTGCCCGTCAAGCCGGTGCGTGCGTTTGGAGATGCAGATGCTGGCTTAATTAGACCTGACAGGGCCAGGATGCTCGTCTCAAGCTGTTCTGTAGCGAGGAGAGGATAACAATCTGAATGACAACCGTCTTAATTTTCCATCTCCTCTCTCTCTCCTTCAGTCTCTGCATCTGCCCTGTCTCCTCTCTGCTCTCATTTTACTCTGGAACCACTGGTCTCACGTCAACTTAAAAGTACGAGCATGACTTGTAAAGAGGGATGTGCGATGTATCTGTGATCATATCAGTATTGGCCAATAAAAGCAGTTTATAAAGGAAAAGTGTGTCAGTTTTTTAGTGTGTAACTTCATCTCCCAGATATTTTATGTATGGAAAACCTGTTTGACACACTAGTGTCAGAGAAATAACACACTAAAACTTCAACTGAACATCATTATCCAGTACTGGGCACCAACAAGCATTGATATGTAGTTGATACGGTGTACTATGTGGTTACTGGGGCATTTTGGGTGATTGCTAGGGTGTTCTGGGTAGTTGCTAGGGCATATTAGTTGGTTCCAATAGCTGGTTTGTTTTTGTGAATTGTGGGGACATTCCATAGGTGTAATGGTTTTTATACTGTACAAACCGTATTTTCAATCGCCCTACACTACCCCTACCCCTAAACCTACCCATCACAGGAAACTGTGCACATTTTACTTTCTCATTCTCAACTCATTCTGTATGATTTAGAAGCCTTTAGAAAAATGGGTTATATTACACAAATTGGTGTCCTGATATGTCACAAAAACACACACACACACACACACACACACACAGAGAGAGAGAGAGAGAGAGACTCAAGGTCTGTGAAAACCAGTCTGTAATCCAATTAAATTCTTCTGTTGTTAATGAATTACACCCCACAGTCCCTGCTGTGTGCATGTATCTCTCTCTCTCTCTGTGTGTGTGTGTGTGTGTGTCTGCATCTACACCACATGCTAGTCCTTATGGTGGCCTGAACGTCCTTCTCCATTTCTTCTGTTATTCTGACAGCAACCATTCGTCTTTCTTCTATTCATTTCACATATTCATTCATCTACTTGTCAGTAAACTGCCACTTCTCGATGAAGAAGTTTATTTACTACACAAACATCGTCAAAACCTATGAATAAACGCATACTATGGATAATTTCTAGTCAAAATTAAAACCACCAGTCAGCTCTAAATATGACCTATGGTTTAAGCAATGGTTTAATACTAACTATATTTGACCAAAAATACAGTAAAAACAGCAATATTAGGAAATATTACTACCATTTAAAATAATTGTTTGCTAATGGAATATATTTTAAAATGTAATTTATTCCTGTGATCAAAGCTGAATTTTCAGCATCATTACTCCAGTCTTCAGTGTCACATGATCCTTCAGAAATCATTCTAATATGCTGATTTGCTGCTCAAGAAACATTTGAAAACAGTTGTGCTGCTTCATATTTTTGTGGAAACCATTATTTCAGGATTCTTTGAAGAATAGAAAGTTCCAAAGAACAGCATTAATTTGAAACAGAAATCTTTTGTAACATTAAGTCTCAACTGTTTTCCTGACCTCAAACTTTTGGTAATGTATTTAGTAATGTAAATTATTTGTGTATTAGTATAAAAGTATAGGAAGGCTGATTTGATTACAACATTCACAATGCTTCATGGAAGTGGATGATTCTCTATGTAGGAAAAAAAAAAAAACTAATGTTATTTACCATTTAGCAAAGTAAATACAGTCTGATTTAACAGTAATTAAATGTGTTTAATGCTGGCCAGAAATATGTTTAGACTGGTCTGAATGAGAGTAAATTGTGTAACGTTATTCACAGATATTTCGTAATGGGAAGTTGTTCAAACCAAATGTAATCACTGAAGTTGGCTGGCAGCAAAAGGAATGCAATATCACCAACTAGTAAAACTGTTAATCGTTGTAAATCATTACACAATTCATTAGAACAACTGTGATGTCAAATTGCATCAATACATCAAAATTAATGGTTAATCTATCAACAACTCTAGCCTATAATTTATCAAACAATGCAAGCGCGGGGGGGGGAACAAATCATGCAACATCGGACACTAAATACGTTGCTTTCCTTCCAGCATCAGAGCTTCTATTTTCTCACTCAGACGTTCCTGGAAAGTCTCAATGAAGTTGGCTTTTCCAGCAGATGTGTGTAATCATATAAACTATAATTGTAAACTTCACCGAGCCCTGGACACAACCCTCAATCTCTCGAAAATGAAGTGCTGGACATGGGTGGACGCGAGCGTGGCTCCGGGCGCTGAAATGACAGAGTTCAGGGCTCTGATAAGTGCTTCTGAAAAAAGCCTTCGTTCCAATTTAGATTGAGTTTTTGTTTTAAAGTGCCCCAGAAGAGAACGGCTGACAGTCACCCTTGCCATTTTCAAACCTTGTGATTTCTAGAAGGGATTTGTGCTAAATTGTACAATTTTCTCATCTCTGTGGTTCTGTCTGGCTTTTCCCCTTCTTTTCCTACTGTTTCAGCATATTTTTATTCATATTTTTTTTTGCTATCTTTCATGAATAATAAATCTCATGTCTCACAATGTCTCATCTTCATAACATCTTGTTGGATGCCCTATTTGTCATTTATTTTTTTATTTTTACACAAGGACTGTTACCAAGAGAGTGCAAAAAATCTTGAAAGGCAGCGAGCTGAGCAAGTGTTCTCGATACTATTTTAACACTAAAAGGGACAGTTTACCAAGAAATGAAAATTCTGTCATCATTTACTCTGTCGTTCCAAACCTGTATGACTTTCTATCTTCTGTGGAACACAAAAGAAGATATTTCGAAAAACGCTGAGTCTAAACAACATTGGACCCCATTGACTTTCACTGTATGGCCAAAAAAAAGCTGTTAAAAAGTGTTATTGTTAACTAAAACAACTAAATATTGTTTTGTTTCTGGTCATTTAAATGATTAGATGAAAACTCGTATACTTAAAATGTATATATTAGATGATTAAACTGAAATAAAAATAATATATAGAAATGTTTAAAAAATTTAAAAAAAAAAATAAAAATTGAAAAACAAATCAAAATGAAAACAGTAATTATAAAAATAAAAGCTAATTATATATATATATATAAAATATAATATAACACTGGTCTGGAGTGACATGATTCATCTTAAAAAATAATAAATAAATAATAAACAGGCATGCACTTCTATGTAATTGTGTATTGCTTTGGTTGAGGTGACTGTAGTGAATATTAAAATGGCTGTGGAAAAATAATCTTTGTGCCTGTTTTATATTTATGACTGAAAAGAGAGCATTAATGCGAACACTCATCTCTGAGCATCATCACCATGAATGAAAGACTCCCATAATGCAGTGGGAGGGGGCCACCAAACAAGACTGACGCACAGATCAGACGGCGAGATGCGCATATCTTGCTTCCTTAATGACCCAAAGAGTTATTTATTAATACTGTTTTAGTTATGTATTAAGCGAGACATGTCTGGTGCTGGGGGTTTATGGGTGATAAACAGCGCTCGGTTTGCACATTAAGACAAAGATGATACTAAGACGTGCCGCTGTCTTACGGATGAAAAAACAAAAACCATGATGGAAGCTAGGAGGATTATTGCAGCTGAATTTGCATGTGTGCCCGGCGGTGAGGCGTGTAGGTGCGGGATGTCAAGGGATGGGTCAGCTCACTTACAGCTCTGGGCAATGCAGACGCCCCGCCACAAACACACACACACACACACACACACACACACACACACACACACACACACACCCACCCACCCACGCACACACCCACACAAACTACTAGACAACATCAGAAGCTAAAAATACATCTGGGTTCATACAGTATGCGGAACACCATACCACGAATATCTTAAGTCTTCAATTTTAAAGCAAACCTCCTCCAAAAAAAGACACAAAGGGGTTGAAAAAGAAAGGTGGGGATATATGAAAATAAGTGGTTGCGATATAGTTTTATAGTTAGGGCAGATCAGAAAAGAAACTAACATAATTAAAGGGTGAAAAGGCAAATCAAAGTTAAGTTTGGCATTCTTAAAGCTGCAGAAGAAATTGTGCACGCACGCACACACACACAATTTCATTTTAACACTAACAGCTTACAGTGCACTTTTGAAAGTGGCACTCAAGTAAAAAATAGGGCTTAATACCTTTAAAAAATATCATTATTTTCTGACAAAGACTCAGTGGAAGGGAGGATCATAACCTTTAGAAAAAATGTATAGAAATAAATCCTGTATTATTTATTTCTATGACGTTTGCCATTTTTTCAACCCTGTTACCAAAATCTGGGACAAAAAATTTTTAATTTTGATCTTTTTCTAGCAGTAAACATTAAATAAACAAAAATAACTATTTTTAACATAATTAAATAAATTGTGTAATAAAAGTAATTATATATACAATATATTTATTTAAAATAAATATAAAAAGAATAAATATAAAATAATATATAAATGATAAAAATACATTTATAAAATGTAACAAAATAAAAAATAATAAAATAAATAAATAAAATGGTTCTTTTCTAGAAGTAAACATTAAATAAACAAAAATAACAAAATAAAAAGAACTTAAATTATATAATAATTAAATAAATTGTGTAATACAAGTAATTATATATACACAATATATTTATTTATAATAACTATAAAAAGAATAAATAAAATTAAAATAATTTAATAAATATAAAATAATATATAAAGAAGTAAAAAAAAACATACATACATTATGCAATAAAAAGTTTACAGTTTCAAGTATCCAAGTTACCAGATTTAGTCTAAATGAAGCTGTCACTCACTAGTTTGGAACCAAATGTTGGTTTGTAGATTTTAATAAACGTTAATTACCTATAAATTAAAGAAAAGTATCAGTTTGATCTTACAATAACTTTGGTAACAGGGCTGGATGCTTGAGCTTGACAAATGCAGTCAACACTACAATCTGTGTAAAAAAAATATAAGCAAATGGAATGGAATTTATTTACCCATCATACTTTAGAAAAGGTCCAATCGATGGATCTTCCCAGTTTATGACAATTTTATGGGACGTTCCACTTTTTTAATAATAGAAAATGCTGGGATGGATCATGAAATATGACATTAGGTTTATAGTATTGAAAAAATGATAAACAATCACATTATAATAATTATTCCCATGAACAGGAAGAGACTGAGTGGGTGCTGAGTCTGAGCAGATGAACAGATTAGTTGGAGTACTTTAGATTTGGCGTGAATACGGCGTGAGATGAACCAGTTTTGAATCAGTGCCTGCGAAACCAGCCAGACCTCAGTCTGTCACTTCCTTAAAGAAAGCAAGAGAGCACACAGGCACTCACCCGAGAGGGGTCGTATTCCTGGCGTCTTCGGGCGGTCAGGTCTTCATAGGATGGAGCTGGTCTCACCTTTTGAAGCTGATTTCGGATTTGCTGCAATCGTTCTTCATTACTGCAACAGAGAAACAAGACAGACTCCAATCAAACATCTTCACAAATCTAGGCAATCTAATCTCAGATAATTAGATGAATATACTGCAATCATTCACAATAAAAAGAAAATCCATCAGATGAAAATGTAAACAAAGGTATGAATGAAAAAGGAAAAATCTAGTAGCACATACAAGTCACCACAGCAAATACAGCAATCAGTTATATCACAGTAAATCTCTCATCCTAACGTTTAAAAAGTGTTTGACTTCAGGCCGAAGTTAATGTGCAATTCTGTTTGTCAGATTCCCAAATCAAATGCAGCGAAAATAAACTGCACTTGATGTAAAATTCAGTGCATTAAATTATCCATCTGTGAGCTCCATAAACACACATGTAACCTAAGGGCATGTATTGATTCAAAGCAAAACTAGCATTATAAAATCAACCATTTAAGCTGCTTCGACTTTCACTTCAAATGAATGGTACAACACTTCCAAACCATACCAAATTTAATGTATTAACTCAGGGCTTGACATTAACTTTTTTGGTTTTCCAAAGTTACTAGTCACTCAGCATTTTCACTGGCCACAATTTTGACATTGATATCACGGGGGAAAACTGCCATAGAGATAAATGTAATATTATCTCATAATTTGGCAGCAGGTATATTAGGCCTGATGCACTGATCCATTATACTGTTACACACTGTTTCTGTTACTGTTTCTTCCTCAACTGTTTACATTCACTTAAAACATAACTGATTGTGTTTACGTGAATACTCGCCAAGATTGGCATTTTGACATTATTTTGTGTGTATTTGACTGTTTAAGTGCAATAAGCAGCGAAAAAGAATTCAATTTAGTACTGAGAGGTGGCTTTATGTGCCGCACTTTGGGTGTGAGAACAAAATCTGCGGGAATGAGTCAAATTATGTGCAATACACGCAATCCCACGCCGGAATTCAAGCCCTGTAACACCAACAATATTCATCTGGAGCAAATGAAACGAGGCGGGTTTGTGTGTCAACTCGCTGTCGGAGAGATGAGAGAGAAAGAGCAGCTGATATCGTGTATCTATTCTGTGGAAAATGAGTATCGGAAGAATTTCAGATATTTTCATATCAATATGCATAGAAAAATCGATATTTTTGACCATTAGACTGCACTTAGTTTATTATTTCAGATGCCTTTTTAAAAGACTACAATTGAAAAATATTCATTATTTTATATATATATTAAAAAAAAGTGATATTTTCCTCATTTTTATTGAAAATAAACACCCTTCCGATCTGATGTGTGATGGGAAAAGGGCGAAGAGCGAAGAGCGAGTTTGGCAAAAGGTGGATTCGAACTCTTGTCAAAAGCTACTTCCATGCGCCATACTCCCTTGGCCTACGCCACTGCAAACATTGAGTGCCTAACATCTTTTTAAATCTTGTGTGGCCCAACCAGACATTGGTGGGCGGAGTTAGTGTAAATAGCCTTTGCCAACAAGACCGGCTATTTACACTTAGCGGACACTCCGTTTAATTAAATATGCAATTGTTAAATAAATTAATTGTGTTATTATTAAATCTAAACAAACAGATTAACAAGACTTACACTTAGCGCTATGATACACAAAAAAATTACATTGGACTTGTGTATAAGTTTCTATAAACTCCATCCACAGATGTTGCCAACTTCAAAATAATTGAAAATACTAGAGGCAGCAATCTATGGCACTCCAGCAGCTGGTGGAGGACACGCGGCGCAGGAACGGCATCTATTATCTAATCCCACAGAACGCAATTAGAGCTGCCATTTTGATTGAGAGTCCACATGACCCTCTGAATGAGAAACACTATCAATGTTTAATTAGCTCCCGTCGAGCATGTATGCATCATATTCATATTAGTTACAGGACTGGAGCAGACCTGGAGTGCTTTAGAGAGAGAAGGCTGAAGAAACAGAAATACTGCAATAAATACCACACATTTACATGGATGGTTAAACACACACATACACGTACAAATGAGAGGCTGGCTGTCATCACCAGTTCATTTGGTGTGTTATGATAGCGGGTGCCCCGTAAACCGTAGAAAGACCGGAGATATTACCTTTCCTTCTTTGAGACAGAGAATTAGACAAACAGAGCAATCTGAGATCATCATCATCACAGACCGTGGCTGTTTCCTGCTGTGATTTACCTGTTTATGTTACATTTGAGTAAAGCTAATTAGGGCTTGTGTTGAGCAACAGAAAGCAGCGCTAGCTACGAGCATGTGCTTGATCTAGTCTGTGAGCGACTTTCCTACCCTCTTCACACCAAATCATGTCAAAAGATTTGGTTAGAAACTATGTATTTTGTAATATTTATATATTTTTAAATATTTGTTATGGTCACACTTTAGATTAGGGTCCAATTCTCACTATTAACTATTACCTACGACTTTTGCCTTAATAAACTCCTAATTACTGCTTATTAATAGTTAGTAAGGTAGTTGTTAGGTTTAGGTATTGGGTAGGATTATGGGATGTAGAAAAAGGTTATGCAGAATAAGGCATTAATATGTCCTTAATAAGTACTAATAAACAGCCAATATCTTAGTAATATGCATGCTAATAAGAGACTAGTTAATAGTGAGAACTGGACACTAAAGTGTTTACCTTTATTCAAAAACATATTTATTTATTTGTATATTAGTAAATTGTTAAAATATTCCTTCAATTCACATCTGAAATATTGTGAATAAGTTATTTTTTTTTTTTTTTTTTTTTTTGCATTGGATGTAGCGTCAATAGTTTTGGTGGAACAAACTGTTTGTGAATATTTTTTATATTTCTCTCTTCACCTTTTTTTTTTTTTTGGTCAAATGGACATTGGGTATAAACAGGCCTCTTTAATCAATAAAACTTACAATAAAACACATTTTGAACCAAATTCCCAAATTGGATAAGCAATGTTTGAAGCTGCTGTAAAACATCAGGTAAACCGTGTTTTCACATTAATTGACTTTTGTATTAACATATTAGGCAATTGTAAACAACTTTTGAAAATGTAACTTTCACCATTTTATAAAACAAATACACACACACACACATATATATATAGTGCTGTCAAAATTAGCGCGTTGACGCATGCGATTCATTTTTTCAGTTAAAAATATTTTACATAATTAACGCAGCATCTGTTTTCTCCGTCGTAATTTGTCTAGCGTTACATTATTTGATCATGCTCTTATTCACGCTAATACCTTTAAACCATCCAGGCGCCACAAGACAAACGAGAATGCGCTGACTGTGAATGTCGTGTCATGTGACACGCACTCGACTCGTGTGTACAGAAAGACACGCGCCTGTATCGAGTTCTCTTTCGCGCTTAAAGTCAAGTCAAGTCACCTTTATTTATATAGCGCTTTTTACAATGTAGATTGTGTCAAAGCAGCTTTACAGTGATAACTGGTACATTATTTTGGCTGCACAGCAGCTCTTAAGGAATAGTGTCAATGCAGGTAGATCAAAGCACTGTTGAATATCAAATGTCAAGTGTCCCCAACTAAGCAAGCCAAAGGCGACAGCGGCAAGGAACCCAAACTCCAACAGGTGACATCAGGTGGCAAACAGGTGTTAAAATGGAGAAAAAACCTTGGGAGAAACCAGGCTTAGTCGGGGGGCCAGTTCTCCTCTGGCAAAAAGTGCTTTGTTACGACTCAGGTTGCTATCATAAGTCAGATAGGATCGCTTAAACAAACAATAACACACAGAATAATGCAAATAATGCCTGTTTTGTCATGTATTCTCATAAGAGCAGTCTTAAATGAGTTAAATAATGTCTTAAATGAACTTTAAGAGTTGTGAGAAAATGTGCGTCAGATCTGCGTCATGTTCAGCAGCGGCAGCTCTTAAAGTGACAGCAGCCTAATTAACCAGTTGCTGTGATGATGTCTGTCATTAATGTTCATCAAAGAACAAAGGTAACAGAGAAAATTTCAGCTTTGATATGGATTAATCTATATTAAATTTATAATTTATGCAGTGAAGACTGTAAAGTGTTTGATAAATAAAGATATGTGTGTATATGTATGTATGTATGTATATACATAGGCTGTCTGACAAGGAATGCTGGTCTTGGATCAGTTTTCACTAACTAATGAATATGATTATAGATGGGGGAATTACTCCACAATCTGACTATGAAGCTGCAACACATGGAGTCTGGACGGCCAAATAATTCCTGAATTAATAGATATTGACATACAGGTAATGCTAGAAACCGTGATGCACTTCTCTCCGCTTCCCCGTTCATTTCATCTCTATACCTCTATCTTATTTCTGCAGGACGTGCTGTATAATGCTGTATAATGAGATCTGACAACAGGCTGCCATCTTTTCTAGCTGGACGCCACCACACAGACCCGTAATCAGAAGTGACACCCTTTTCTAAACACACCTGCCATTGAGGTCTTAATGAATATGTCCGCTCTTCAATTATAGTCTTGATAGGGCTGTCAGAGATGTGTGCGGCCACAGGGATCAGCACAGGAAATGCTCATGGAAATGAGATATGAATATATTTTGATTTATTTCTTTGAATAATTGGATAAACATCTTGAAAATATAGTTGAAGTTTCAGGATTATGGTTAACATACTGTCCAACTTTAGCTTTCTCTTTACACATATGTACCATTTCAGGCCAAAAATCAAAGTTACTGTTCTTACAATTAAACTGTAGTACATTTTCACATAGAACCTAGAATTTGTTATTACATATACAAATATATAATGTCATATCATACATAAAAAAAATAAAATAAAATAAATAAATAATAATAAAAAAATAATAATAATAAAAAAAATTGTAAACTGTAGTAGATTTTCATTAGGAGACTTCAATGGGATTTTTTCCCCCCAATTTTTTCTTTTTTTTTTTTTTTAACCAACACATATTCGTATTATTGTTATTATATTTTAAGTACATTTTCATCAGGAACATGGACATTTCTAAGTCAAACATAGCAAAACAAAATAATAAAATAAAATAAAATAAAATAAAATAAAATAAAATAAAATAATAAAATAAAATAATAAAATAAAATAATAATAAAAAAATAAAATAAAATAAAATAAAATAAAATAAAATAAAATAAAATAAAATAAAAAATAAAATAAAGCTCCCTCAATAATTTATAAGCAATCATTTAGAATTTTCCAGTAGAAACAATTATGGTGTTGTGGTGGAAACTAGTTACCATGAAAATGTTACCAAAAAAACAAAAAACAAAAGGATGGACAGTGCGCTAACCGTTTTTGTGAGAGCTATACCTTACTTCTTAAGGGCTAATTTTACAGTACGATGTAGAAATACAAGCAAAATGGCTACACATCCATCTTAACCGTGTTTACCCGCTTCAACGTGAACAACAGGGAAATGGAGGAAAGGCGTTAGGCAGTTTCTTCAAAGAATTAGAGTTGGCCACAGTACACGGCTGGTGGCCATTAGTTCGATTAAGCCCATTCCTCAGTGTTGGATGCTGTCCAGATATCTGGAGCTGGGTCCAGCATTTTTGGCTGCCACTGACTCTGTGTCAGCATTTCTGCTGAAAAATGGCCGTGCGGCGCTCAAACTCTCCTAAACAAGGAAAGCGAGGCTCTATTTTCCATGTTTGATGAGCACTAACATTTATTAGTCACATCTATTATGCACAAAATGCCAGCAAGAACAAAGGGCTGTTAGGAGCAGTCAGGCGACACACGCGAGAGAGAATGGTAATTAAGAACCCTGCTAAAGTAGATGAGACATCAGCACTCGGAGAAAGTGAGACAGCGAGATGAGGAGGGGGCTTTCGCGTATCTGTCTGGCTGTTACTTTGTGGTTAATTGACCGTCTCTTTCCTGCTATCTTTCTCTCTTATTTGCTCTCTGACATGAAAATCGAGACGTGCGCACACACTCTAGCGATGGTTTCGATTCATAGGTCCAGACGAGATGTTTCTCACACTTTCTTTTTGATAAGACCCTGTGTAATCTACTCATACTGTCACATTAGTCCCTCTTGTCAGACATTGACTGATTTTACTCTGTGGTGACCCAGCACGTACCATGATTATTTATCAAACAAAAATGCCATTATAGAGACAATACAACACTTTAATTACCGCCAGACAACAATAGGGACACAAAAATGAGAATTGTCATCATTTACTAAACTACATATAGATAATATAGATATATTTTAAGTGCATTTTGTTCAGAAAACTGTGTATAAAATAGTGCTGTCAAATCGATTAATCGTGATTAACCGCATTTAACATAAAAGTTTGTAAATACATGTGTGTGTATATATATATTATATATATATATATATATATATATATATATATATTTACACACACACATATTATTTATTTACAAACTTTTATGTTGATGCGATTAATCGATTTGACAGTACTAGTATAAAAGAAAATAATGAAAAATAAAATTATGCTTGAAGGAGATCCTATATTAATTTAAGATATATGTAGGATATCATAAATTATCCACCTAATTTTATGTGCATTTGGGATACCGCATAAAAAAAAAAAAAAAGAAACACTGAATGGAAATACCAAGATGCACATAAATTCTAAAAATGTGCATCAAAAAGTTATGTGCTCAATTGAGGCGGATACATTTATCCAATAAGAAAACATGCGCATAAACTATGATGAAAACACATTTATCAAATAAATTCCTCGATGAGCATCAAAAAAGTCGTGACTTTGTGCGATGGGACGGCATAACTAGACCAACCAGCGGACGGACCTCGTTGCATAGCATCTGAAATGTTGTTTTGGTCATTCTGAAATGCCTGAGCAAAATCTGTCGTCAAAGTGAATCGGTAAAATGACATCCCAGACAGAGGCGGCCCGTTTCAAAGAAACTTCGTCCCTCAGTCTCTCAGCTAAAATGAAATCATACTAAAACCCACCAGTAGATGGCGGCAAATCGTCTTAACGAGTCAGTCATTGAATCATCCAGTCAAACGATTCTTTCAAAATGACTGATTTATTCAGGAACAAAGCAGAAGTGACAGAGTTAGTCATGGAGTCATTCATTAAAACGATTCGCAAACTGAAACGGTGTTGCTCAGACGTGCAATGGCTCTGTTTCAAGATATTTTCATTGGCAAAATAGAGGAAAGACAGAATATTGTGTCTAAAATGTAAATCACCTAATAGCCTATTAACTTGTTGTTTATTGAATTGTTGTATAAAATCAATATCAGATTTGGAAATGTGCTGATATTCAGGAAAACAGCACTTTTGCGCTTGTGTGATATTGCTTATAAATATTAAAACAAGAACTTTAACAAAGACTTTTTTGTGCCATATCTTGATTTTTGGAAGCATTTTCATTAAATTTGGTGGCATTTTTGCCCCAAGCCCCAGTTAATTTCTGAAACGGGTGTGTGTGTGCTGCTGTGCTTCACAACTTTGGATGGAAACGGCTATTGTCATAAAAAAAACAACAACAACAACAACAAAAAAAAACTATAGTTTTAAGCAGTTTGAAGGACTTCAGTATCATGTATTATGATTTTACAGTAGTATTACTGTAGTATATATATTGTAATTTGTCAGAAACTAAGAATATCATGGTATATATGGTGGTGTAGTCTTGAGAAGGTATCCAAGTGTGTTTCTCAGTGTAATTCTCACAGCAACATGTACAAGAGTGAGTCTGTGAGTGTGATAGGATTACAGCTCTTCTAAACTCGGTGGACAGCACAGTGCAAGGAAGATAATCTTGTGCGAATCGATGGTAGGACGAGAGCAAGAATGAACACGGTCCCCACGGACACTGCAACACTCACGCATAATTACCGCCAGACAACAAATCAATGTGCTTGGTCGTTGAGACCACTCAACCCGGACTAAAAACTCACCAGTGAGACGTACATTCCTTCTGTATACAGACTGTACAGCTACACAGTAAATCACAAATGACTTCACAGACCCGCCTGTCAATATTTCAGCTTGATTCAACTAAAAGGCCAAAGCGTTCGTTACCGACGTGCCTGGATTTTTGGTATGTTGCATGTACAATGCCAAAGCAAAATGTTTTATGCCTTTGATAACAGGTGCAACAAGTACTAAAACTTCCACCGATTTACTTTTACTAAGTGACTATCATGAGTTTTTTTTTTTTTTTTTTTTTTAACTTTTTTTACAGTAGATAGAGATAATCGGTTTGACTACTAATAATAATAAAATACATTATATATTGTACAACAGTAGTATTATACAACAACAGTAAAACACATCATATGTATTATAAATATTTAATAATACTAGTCAATACAGTAATATAAAATAATGAATAATAATATATTTAAAAATCTTAGTACTAAATATTATTGGTATTATTAATAATAAATTAATTAAATAAGATATATTCTAAATTAATAATGCACATAATATACATTATGGATATAATAATAATAATAATAATAATAATAATAAGATATTAAACTCGAGATAATCAGTGACTTGAGTTTCACCAATAATAATAATGATAATAATAATAAAAAAACATGATATATTGTACAACAGTAGTATTATACTACAACAGTAAAGCACATCATATGTATTATAAATATTTAATAATACTAGTCAATACAGTAATATAAAATAATGAATAATAATATATTTAAAAATCTTAGTACTAAATATTATTGGTATTATTAATAATATAAAATATATTCTAAATTAATAATGCACATAATATACATTATGGATATATATATATATATATATATATATATATATATATATATATATATATATATAATATTTCAAAATATTAGTACTAAATATTATTGGTATTAATAATTATAAATTAATATAAATAAAATATATTTGAAATTAATATTGTGCACATACAATATTTTTATAATAATAAGATATTAAACTAATAAATAATTAGTGATTTGAGATAATCAGTTTGCCCGATAATAATAATGATAATAATATACATTAAATATTGTACAACAGTAGTATTATACTACAACAGTAAAACACATAATATGTATTATAAATATTTAATAATAATAGTCAATATAAGAATATTAAAATAATGAATAATAATAATCAAAATTAATATTGCACATAATATGAATTATTATTATTTTTATTATTAAAACTTGTATTTATTTATTTTTTAATGTGTTTTACTGCTGTCTTTATTATTGTGTCAAAAAGCCTAAATAAACAATTAAACAACAAAAAACTTTGAAGTTGGCTTGAGAAAGCCTGACCAAAAAGTTTGACAAAGTTTTAAAATGATTCTGCTACTGGTTAATTGGATACATAATCGGTACTGGTCAAAAACAAAAACAAAAAAACAATATTGCGCAATATTTGGCATTTCATGCATAAAAATATGTATGGACTGGTTCTCACCTGTCAGTCTTCGGAGGGGCGGTTCTTTGCTTGTTCACTTTTGCATAAAGCCCCTCTAGCTCGTCCTCATTGGGCGGCTCTCTGTTTGGGGTGGGGACAGAAGGCTGAGAGTGGTTATGGGTGGGAGTTCCAGGTGGATAGGGGGAGTGACTGGAGGCAGGGGGTTCTCTGAAATTGCTGATGCGAGCATAGTTGGGATCTATGTCATCATCTTCGACGTCCGGGAAGATGACACGGTCAGGAGCAGGGCTGTTCCTTTCACTCCTGTGGGATTGAAAACATGCTCTTCAGAATATTCTTGGACACTGGAGAAATGAATAAGGGCACAAAAGAAAAAGCTTGGAGTATTTGATGGAAAAGAATGTGTTAGATCCATCTTAATCTATATCTATAGATTTCAGGGTCAAAAGTTGACATTAAGTTGCAGTAATCAGGTCAAATCGATCTGCAGCAGTTGGAAGGGTTAAACATCCAAACCCAGTTAAGTAAACATATATAATTGAGTTTTAATTTTTTTCCTTCATTAATCTCACATCTTTAATTACTGTATGAAGAGAACAACCAATTATACCAATAGAGTAATTAACATTCAGAACTGGTTTAATCAATTCTACAACTTTACATTGGTAAATTAGCATATTCTACTGTTTTATCATTGAACTTTATGGGTTAAATAATACATGTTACATTAAGGCCAACATACTTCGACAGAAACATCTCCGGTTCACTCCTGTCCACCTCCTCTTCGCTCAAAGCGCCCAGTTGTTTAGCCTTAGATTTAGCTTTATCCTCTTTGTTTTTCCTCCCAAACCTGGATGAGGGTTTGAAGAAAGCAGGGAGAGAGAGAGAAAGACACACAGAGACAAAAGAGGAGGATGTGTTATGTTTTCATAATTGGTGACTCAACAGATTCCCTGCGCTTCCAAATACCAAAGCAGAATTTGCTCCAGAAACTTTAATGATTGGTTCCCCATGTACCAGCCTGCAAACACAAACACACACGCCTGCAAAACCAAGCTCATCAGTGTCCAATGCCCTGTAGTGATTTTTCTAGCCCATTTCCACGCCAACCCTTCAGAAACTCACTTATTCTTCTGCACTGATCTGAGGTCAGGCGGGGTCTCCATGCTGACAGGCAGATAAAGACAGAAGAGGAAAAGGTTATATCAAGAATAAAGCTATTAATGAGGGAGAGTGGGTGAGATGATCACACGGACTCAGGACAGTGACGCCATAATGAAACGTCAGTGTCAGTGTATAAAAAGAAGAAGCTTTTGGTTGACTGAGTGATCAATGTGAAAATCATGAAGAGTTGCTTAGTAATGATCATTGTTCTTCCACATTAAAATACAAGTAATCAAATGATATATAACCCAACAATCCAAATAACTAAAGTATTTTGCATATGGATGGGTGAATCTCAAAAAGAAGTCATATTTCACAATAAAATCAAAATAAATAAATAAAATTTTATTTAAACTTTTTATTAAACTTTTTTTTTTTTTTTTTTTGCATTGTGATATTCTTTTCATGACATTTAAGTGCATTTACATTCAATAATTAAAATAAAATAAAAATAAGGAAATAATATTTTAGGAACGTTTTTTGCATTGTGATATTTTCTTTTCATAACATTTAAGCACGTTTACATTCAATAAATAAAAAATAATAAAATAAAATAATTTTCATTCCTGTAATATCAGGAGTCTGAAAAGTCCTACAGGGGCCTGTGAACAAATATATAAAACAGAATTGTATTCAGAATATTCTATATTCTATTGCATAAATTAAAATAAGTTCAACAAATAATACCATAATGCACACTTACAATTGTACCTTTTAAAATAGTATATAATTTAAATATTATTTACATTAATATGCTATTTTTTAGAACATTAATATTATATAAAATTTGAAAATTTAATTTTTATCGCATTATCGAAGACGACTAGTTTGGGGAGGAGGAAAATGTGCTTAATTGTCATGCCACAAAGCAAAAAAATCTTAATGGTCCTAAAAATGGGCTGAATATTTCTTGACAGTTTTCATGAGATTCACTCTAATAAACTTACATTTGAATAACAATAACAACTGCACAACATCTATTAACAATTGAGAATTCAATTACATTTCCACAAACCCACACTCTAGTCAAAAATAATCACAAACCTCCGCTCCCAAGATTCCTAAATTTCTTTTTAATTTGACACAGATATCGCCCGAGGCTTCAGTTTACTGACATAACGTACATGCATGTTTGCTGAAGATAAGCCGTGACTACATGATCCAAACACTGGCCCAAGAGCGATTCAAGGGTCCGGTTGGATCCAGCATCCCCTCGCCGTGTCTCCTGTGCGTTATGCCTCAATAGTACTCCATTTCCCAGCCCCACACACGCACTAATGACTGTATTTATCTCATTAGGCTGGAGCGATCTAATACCGGCAGCTGGCATGCTAGCTCTGCCTTGCCCTTAAGCACTCTCATTAAAACCAGAGGGAGTCGTGGTCTGAATATCAATGTGCCGCAGTCTTGCTCAATCCGCGTGAGAGCAGCGGCGGTCATCACGCAACAGAGCTTGCACAACTCTACTTGATTATTGGATACTCAACATTTTCCATTGTGAACATAATACAGTACAGAGTGACCTGATCCTTAGCAAAACTGACTAAATTGGCATAAAAAAAATTATGACAAGTCATAATTATGACAAACGCCACGATGACGCCACAGTAACTATGACATAAAAAGTTGAAATTTGAATTGAAACCAAGTCATAATTATGACAAAACTGACATACTAACTCATAAGTATGATACAAAGTTAAATTTGACATACTAAGTCTTAATTATGAGATAAAATTTAGAAACTGACACACTACCGCATAAGTATAAGTCAAAATTGATATACCAAGTCATAATTATGAGGGGAAAAAAATGACAAAATTTAAGTCATAATTACAAACTATATGACAAAACAGCAAAATTATACTAATCCATAAGTATGAGATAAAAAGTTGAAATTGACGAGTCAAAATTGGCATAAAAAGTGAATTATGACAAGTCATTATAATTATGACAAACGACAAAATTATGACATACTAACCCATAAGTATGACATAAAGAGTTGAAATTTACATACTGTCATAATTATGACAAAACAACAAAACTGACATACTAACTTATAAGTATGAGATACAAAGTTAAAATTGACATAAAAAGCACATTAAGACAATAGTCATAATGACAAAATCAAAAAATATGACATTAACTCACACGTATGATACAAAGTTGAAACTGACATACTAAGTCAAAATAGCGATAAAATTGTAACTTTTTCCCATAATTATTAAATCACAATCTCATAATTATTACTCAGTATGTCAATTTTAACTTTTTACCTCAAAATTACGACTCTTCTCATACTTTTGACTATGTATGTCTTCATTACAATTTTTTAATCTCATAATTATGATTTACCAAAGCATAATTTTTTTTATATATATATGTGGCGGAAATTAGCTTTCATATGAAACAAAATACAGAAGCAGCCAAACAAAATAAATACATAAAAAAATTCTGTTGTTCCAGTGGATAAGCATACATGTGCATCATTGTTACACAAGTTAAAGGATTATTTATGCATGATATTGAAAATATGCCTTCATTTGCATAAATATATAAAACATAAATGAATATTATTGAAATTCCACAATGAAATTAAAAAGAACTTATTCACTACCATACACCTGCAGAGCTCCTTTCGGCCATCTTTCATGTGGACATGTCCCTTCCTAACCTTGCCTAAACTAAACCTACTAAACAAACTGAATTATAGTGACTACTTTACATGTCATATCTGATGGTTCTTGGCCATAATAAGCTGCAAATAGGACCAGATTTCATGCTGACAGTCAAAAGTCTGGTTGAGACTAAGGCAAGCTAACCACTAGGTTTCCCAACACTAGTTTGCAATTCAGCCCTTGTGTCTTGAAAACCCAGCTGATGGCTCAATCTACCTGAGGCCTGAAGCATTCAGGTGGATTCGATTGTCGTATAGTAAATGCGAAACATGCCCTTGGAAGCTGATTACACTTCGAAGAGTTGTCAGCATAAAGGGTTGAGGTATGTAGCCCAAGGTAGCATACTAACAGTTTAATACGGTCTAAATTGAGTTTACAAAGTGAATTAGCATCACTTTGGTTGTTAACCTGAGATTAAGATGGTCTATGTAGCTCTTGGGAGACTTAAAAAATTCAGGTGGTGGAAATTACAGGCTAACGTTAAGGGCGAAGACAGTGTGAAATGAGAAAAAATGACACGAATGTTGATGAGAATTGTGTGCATGCGCTGTAATTACAAATCTAAAACCCAATTATGTCGTAATGTAACCTGCAATACTTAAGCTGTCATCGTGAAGAGCTTTTTCTCCAGCTCTGTGCTGGCAGCTCTCGGTTTATCGATTGACTCGAGTTTACTGAGTGTTGCAATTTATCAGTCTAAACCGGAGGCTCATATTTTAGCAGACAAAAACCTCAGTTTTCACACAGACAGACAGGCTGATCCATGGGAACTGGGGACGTACTGCTAAGCTCATCATTATGTTTGCATATATTAACGCCTGTTTCTCCACCTTCTGGTTTTTAAGGATCTTTCTAATTAGGTAAAACTGTCAGGAGCAGATCTGCCTCTCTCTTTCAAGATCCCTGGTCTCTGGTTCCTGTTTAATAAACGTTTTTATGCCTTAAAAAAAGTGCTGTTTATTTTTTTGTTGGCAAACTTGTTGATGAACACATTCATTACTAGGGGTGTGATGAGATCTCGTGCTACGAGATCTTGCGTTACTAAAATGTGACAAGATTTCTCATTGAGGCGAAAAGCTGCCTTGTGATATTGCCATGACGGAGTGTGAGGGAGAAATTAGGTTAGAATTTGCCACTGCTACGTTTACATTACTCCTCCACCGTCATTTTGCTTTTTATAGAAATAAAAACCATTTTTTGTTGGAAAACGGTCGCTTCAATCCCATCCAGCTCATCCAACACGAGCTGCAGAGTCGTATGTATTGCAGCGGGAATCAGAGTTCACGTGACGAGAGTAAGTGACGAGATGACTGACAAGACCATGGCGGAGGATTCGTTGCACAACAGAACCTAAGCGTCTGATAAATGTCTTATCTTGTAGAATGCATGCTTGTGAAACTTGTGAAATGCATTCAAACACGATGTCAATACCCCGCATTTTGAAAGCGGCTCCCTGATGCATGCAAATATCTTCCGATATGAAAGCTACTTAGGCTGGGCTGTGTAGTTGTAACCATCTCTTAGCTCTGTATCATGCTTAAAGAAAAATGTGGTCTCTATTTGTACTTTGAATATTGAGAGAGTACTTTGATTATGGTTGAACTTATTGTCTCTGCACTTAAAAAGAGAAAGAGAAAAGTGTTTTATCTATATGGTTGTTATTTCCATGATCAATTTGTGGAAAGTAAGGTTAGGAGTTCAAAAGTTGTAGAAGCTCATAAATCATGGTCTGAAGAAACTCTCATGAAATCATACAGGAGAGAAGCCAGCCTGTTGAGTTTGTGGCAAAACCTTTTACAGTGCTTGAGTATTTTACTGCAATTACTAAGGAAAGAGGTGATTTTGGCAAGTAAATTGTTAGGGATTTCTTTTCCGAGTATAGAAAGTATGTACAAAGAAGAATAAAGCTAACAATATTGTAAAAGATAAGAGACATCCTATATCCTGTGCCTTTGAACTGTTGCCATCCGGTCGACCATATCTTTATCTCTCTGTGTATGAAAAACAGGTCCAAATTTTCTTTTATCCCCGAACAATTAAATGTTGAAATTCTATTTCTTCTGATATCAATTGATTAGCCAGCTGGTCTGGACAAATCTTATTTATTAAATTAGTTTATTGAATTATGTATTGATATTTTGTATGCCAATTGTGACTTTTATTATTGTTGTGTGAGCTCGCTGCAACCTTACTTTGAATAAACTAAACTAGCTAACTAACTAATATGGTAATTCATACTCAGAAAGTAGAACTGAAATGATATTCATTACAAGATGATTAGTTAAAACATTTCAAATGCACCTGCAGACTATTTTTATAGTCGTGTAATTTGTCATTTAGGTGTGTAAAAATCTTGTCTCGTTCTCGTGAACTGTCTCGTCACACCCCTAATCATTACCGTTCAAAAGTTTGGGGTCGGTAAGATTTTTAAACATTTTTTAAAGAGTTTTTAATGCTCTCCAATACTGAATTAATTTAATCAAAAATACAGTAGAAAACATAATATTGTTTCCGATTTGAATATTTTTAAAATCAACACTCCAACAAAAGTGATCAGACTGAAAATTTTCATATGGAGAATGATAAAATGAGAGACAAAAACACCACAGGATCCTCCTAGCAACTCCCACCAAAAACCCTGAACACCCTAGACACTCCCTAAAACAAACAAACAAATTCAGGATCCATTTAGGACACCATTTAGACAAGTGCCAAGTAACAAACACCCAGAAAACCCAATCAACTGGCTAACAAAAGCCTCAAAACTACCCTCTTTTGGTTGGTAGAAAAACTAGTAGTACCACAAAATGCAATATTTCAAAGTGAATGAGAAAAAGCATTTCCCACAATGCTCAGATACGACTTCATTAAGTGACTTGTAGGTGATAATCAAGGACAAACTGAACGCAACAGAGATTTGAACAAGGACAAATGAAGGAAAAGGAAACAATAAATGAGTTACAGTGAGAAAAGAGGTTTGGCGGATTAAACGCAGTAACTATAATTAGTCTCAAAATCTCAACAACACACTAAAAGGGGATTATCAAACTAATTCCAAACCAGTGAAAGTCTGACTGATTAAGTAAAGCTATATTTCAAATGCTCTTGCATCATTAGCAGTAACAGAGATCGAAAAGAAAAAAGACTAGTAGCTAAACAGAAAATATAAAGCATGAAACACTGAATACTGAACCAGGATTACAGTCACAATCTCTGAATTAATTACTAGATCTGGCAACAGAAAATTACTGTGGTAAACAATGTAAAAATTCCATACTACAGTTGCTTTTGTAAGTTTCATCATCACTTTCATCACTACTTAAACATTACACTGACAGTAAAGTGTTTAGTTACACTAAATTTTTTATGTTTTCCTCAAATATAAATGTTTACATGTTAGTTATATCACATGGAGCTACTGTACAATTACAAGAAATGCTTTAAGAAGTTCAGTGAAAGAGCTATTGGAATGATAGTGTATTCTACTTTATAAACCAAATGTTGACACTAATTGGATGAATCACACTCTCTTTATCATCTTCAACTAGTGCAGAAAACCAATATGTTCAGACATTGCACTAATGATGCAGATTTATCAAAACAGTTAAAAGTTGTCAAATATTTTTTCACCAGTGTCAGTGAGGTGAGAAGCACATTCTGTGACACAAATCTTGGCGTTAAACATTTAAAATCATACGTGCGTTATGTTTTACACAAACTGTAATATCTTGCTAGTTTTGAGTGGCATGTGTCCAAGCTGCAGATGGCGTCTTCCATGAAGCACACATCAATCAAAACGGCCGCCGATTCGCCGTAAGAATGACACTTTGACTGTCGGTTTGACAGCATGCATCTGTCACTCCCCACAAGACTGGAGCAACATCTCTTTATCTAATATTCAGAGAGATGATGTTTATGGACTTCTCACCATATGATATCCATCTGAAAACATTAATTTTAACCCACGGCATGAAGAAAAAAAGGTTTTTGAATTTTGAAGCAAAATTATGAGAGATTTCTGACATATTAAAGTCCCCCTATTATGCGTTTTCAAATATTACCTTTCATGCAGTATGTAATATAGTGGTTTGTGAATGTAAAGCGTCTGCAAAGTTTTACAGGTGAAAAAGTGCACAACAAATAAAGATATTGGCTCCTAAAAGAAGGAATCGATTCTGAACAGCCAAAACGAGTCGTCAGCAATTCCAGTCTCACTTCCTGTTACAAACCTGAGTAGTATCAAATAGGGTTGGGTATCGAAAATCAATAACAGAAAGTCGCCTCTCATTCTGAATAGTGCGCGATACTGAACTGAGTTCTCTTCTGCATCTTTTTGCACTTGAATGGACAAATAAACACAAAATGATGTCAAAATATCCTCATAAACACAGTGGGTTATGTCTTAAGTGAACGTAAACAGTTGACAAAGAAAACACATGTGTAACAGTATATTGGATCCGTGCAGCTCTTAAAGTGACAGCAGCCTAATATTCCTACTCCTACTAGGAAGCCTCCGGAGCTGAAATTCAGATATGGTAATGGGTGTTTGGTTTCAGTCACATGCTGTAAGCACAACAGAGTGGCCCATCTGACCAATCTGAGCAGAGGAGGCTCGCGGAGAGACCGAATCTTCAAACTAACCGTTTTCAGACTCCTTGAAAAATGAGGTGAAGTGCAATGTATATTATGAGAAGATTTGAGTGTTTTCAAACCTATTGTAGGAGAACAAAATTAGGAACCTTTAAAATAGGAACTAAGCCTTACTATTTTTTGACTTGCATAATAACGGCCTGGCAATCATTAGCACTCTATGTCATGGTCAATTTTGAATTTATAACCATTTCATAACTTTCTACAATAATTTGCCTAAGAAAAAAGACAAAAAAGTTTAAACTGCCACCCATGCTGTTCTTCTATACTTAAGCGTGTTGAATCGCCATGAGGGGATTCTCTTTATGCAGCACTTGCTAATATTAAAAAGGCGTGAAAGTAAAGGTTAATGTGATTTGACCACTTCCAGGCCAGGCGTGTCTCTGATGGGAAAGAGACTGTTAACCTTTACCGTCAGAGCAGCGTTCCCTGAGCCCAGGTCTGCTGGAGAGAAGTCGATCAATCACAGAGCTGTCTCATAACGCCATTCACAATGTGCGCGTGCAGGAGATGGAAGACGAGGAGCATGTGTTATGGGATACTGCTTTGTGGTTTCCAGACTAAACCTTGACAGACTCAATACAAGTGTACGCTTAAACGGACACTCTCACTGCATGTCTAATAAACAAATGAACGCGCACAGTAATTCAGTAAGTAGATTTTACATATCCTTGCCATACATACTCACAAAACACAACTGTATTAGTAGTGCATATTTATTATCTTTAATAATGTCAAATATTAAATATTTAAATAAATAATTAGGAGTTCAAAAGCGTAGCGCTGAAACCCTATTGCAATTATTCGAATTTCCAAGGATCAGCATTCTCCCCTAAAAGTGATCGGGCAGACCATACCATAAGTCGTAGAGACTTGAAACTTTGAAGGATGGTAGTACTCACATCGTCTACAACGTCACCAAGGTGCACCCCAATCAGCCTGATGGTGGCGCTACAGTAATCAAAAGTACATAATGGCTCATAACTCCTAAACCATTCGTTGCAGGCTCAAGTGTCTTGTATCATTGGAATCCTGGAAGATGAACAAAAGGCATAATTTTCGAAATTTTCAGGTATTTGACTGACTTGAAGTGGGAGTGGCCTAATTTACTAAAACAGCTATGCCTCTTGGACTGAGTTAATTTCACCAAATTTGGTACACCCTATGTATAGGCTCGGTCTGTGGTCACATGAAAAAGAACGTCGCGACTGGCCACTTGGTGGTGCTATAAAATGAAAAAACAACAACACAAAAACGGCTATAGCTACGCAACAGTCAGTCCGATTGACTTGAAAACTGGCATGCGGTGTGTCTTTGTCCAAGGTGCCTTCGTGTTTGAAATTCATACCAACTTCTGAGCATCTTTGCCTGTAGGACCATCACTGTCAATCGAATCGTTTGTTAAATATTGGAGATTTTTCAAAACATACTTTCGCGAACTTGTCCTAGGTTTTCGGCTCAACCTCAATAAAACCACTGTGTTGCACAATTCTCTGGACTCTATTTTTTATTGCTAAAAACGATGGCAGGTGTGGAGTTTTAATATCACTGTTCAATATCACTCAAGGGACTGCACATGGTTCATCTCAATATTAGGAGTCTGCTTCCAAAGATAAGTGAATTGCGGCATTTATGTCAGGAATCCAACGTGTCTCTGTTTGGTTGCAGTGAAACATAGTTGGATGTCTCAATATTGGACGCAGAGATACACAGCAAATTACTGTTTGGTAAGAAGCGATAGGAATCGTAAAGGTGGTGGAGTATGTGCATTTATTAGATCAGATGTTGTGTTTAAGCAGAGAAAAGATTTGGACAGTGCCGCTATTGAAGCTGTTTGGCTGGACTTTTTTTTTTTTTTTTACCAAAGAGTAAACCGATTTTAGTGGGTATTTGCTATCGCCCACCTAATCAAAATTACTTTTATGAGAGACTTCTAGTTTTAACATTGGACAAGCAGTGTGATGATGTGGATGTGGCCTGGGATAGGTTTAAGATGAATTTTTTTAGAGGTTTTGAATAAGGTTGCACCTTATAAGGATATAAGAATTAAGCAAAGGACTGAACCTTGGGTGAAGGATAGTATTTTAAAGGCAATTAAGGAGCGTAAGGATAGTTTTAAGGCTTTTAAAAGGAATAGAAATAATGATAACTTTGAGGTATTTAAACGTAAAAGGAATGAAGTAAGAGATAAGGTAAAAGAGGCAAAAAAACACTTTTTTAAAGATAAGATTAGTGAAAGGAAGCAAAATCCTCAAAAATTATGGAGAGCATTAAGAGATTTAGGGTATCAGGAAAAGACTAAGATAAAATGTTCTAAAATTAGCCTTAAAGTAGATGGAAGTTTGATATCGGATCAAATAAAGGTAGCAAATTATTTTAATAGATTTTTTACTACGGTTGCAGAAAAATTGGTAAATGAGCTTCCAGCACAAATTAGTATATTTAATGATAAATTAGTTAAGGAGTATTATGCTAAATGCGGTATTATGCTGGGAGGTTTTTTGTTTACTAAAGTAAAGGAGAGTAATGTTTTTAAGAAATCTTAAAAGTAGTAAAGCAACAGGGTTAGATAATATTCCAGTAGAGTTTCTTAAGGATTCAGCCAATTTTATTACTCCAATGGTTACCCATATTATAAATCTTTCAATTTGTCAAGGTAAGGTTCCTGATGAGTTAAAAAAAAGTAAGAGTTATTCCCCTTTTTAAAAAGGGTAGTAGGTGTGAGTGTAATAATTATAGGCCGGTGTCAATTTTGAGTGCTTTATCAAAAGTGATGGAAAATATTATTTTTGAGCAGACTATCTTCTCAAACATAATATATTGTATGAAAAAACACTCCATTGAGACAACAATTTTACATTTAACAGATTATATAAGGAAAGAAACGGATAAAGGGAAGTTAAGTGGGATGGTACGGTTAGATCTGCAAAAAACGTTTGATATAGTTGATCACAGTATTTTGCTTTTAAAAGTTAAAGCGATGGGTCTTACCTTGAAAATAGGTGTCAAATAGTAGATTTAAATGGGGTGTTTTTGGATTGTTCGAACATTTCATATGGGGTTCCACAAGGGAGTGTATTAGGTCCTTTACTTTTTTTATTATATATTAACGATTTAAATAAGCTTTTATTATATGCAGATGATGCGGCAATAATTGTGTCTCATGAGAGGAAGGATGTTATTGAATATGAATTAAGTAGAGCGATTGAAGGGGTCTCTAATTGGTTTTGCCATAATAAACTGTCTTTACATTTGGGGAAAACTGAAGTTATATTATTTGGCTCGGCTGCTAAATTAAAAAAAAGCTTTAGATTAGAGGTACAGGTTGGAGATCAAATAGTTACACCTAAACGAGAAGTAAAATATTTGGGTTGTGTTTTGGATAGTAATTTGACAGGAGAAAAGATGGCTCATTCAAAAATTTGTAATCGAATAAAATTTTTAGCAAAATGTTTAAAATTTTTAGAACATTCGCGGGAACCGGCGAACGTTCAACAAAACTTTAATATATAAAATAAACAAACAACAAAACGAAAGTAAATGCCAGCAGACCCTCAGAGACGTCTGCCGGCCACACAAACATCATCAACATCAACAAAAAAAGATCATACTGCAATTTATAATGATATAATAATATAATATTGTATCATGTAATATATTATAAAATGGAACACAAAAGGAGATATTTATAGCTGAATGTGTACAATAATGCACCCATAAAAATAAAAAAAGCTCAATATATAATATAATATAATATAATCTGTCATTTTGTGTTCTATGTAAGATTATATAACTAAATGTCCAAGTTGCATATTTATTATTTATTATAATTAAATAGTGACCACTGTCAAACAAGATTTTCAAGGCAAAATTATTAGTGAATAAGTCTGTTTGTCACAGCAAGCTATATTGTAAGTTCAGAAGACTTGGAATAGAGTGCATGAGTCATACGGACTAATTTTAGGATGCTTTTATGGCGTTTTTTTTGGTCCTTGTTGGAGCTTGACAGCACCTGGTCCCCATCTTATAAACCTAAATATAAGCAGAATGCCTGTCATCATTTTACAAAAGATTTTCTTTATATAAAGTGACTGAGCTTCGTCTTAAACTGCCACCTTGAGTTGTTATAATACACACAGGCTTTAATACCTCTTGTAGACAATTTAAGCGTTTCCTTACTTTCAAAAAAGTTTAAGAGATGTGCACCATGTCAAGACTTGTGAAGTTTGAAGACACAGATGAACCTACAAATGAACCCTCACAAACAAACATGTAGAGGAGGGCCTGCCACGAGCGATTAAGTATGCAAAAGCTCATTAATATTCATAAGTCGGCGAGCCTTCTCTGCTAATATGAATATGTGTATTTAGCCCACGACGCCTGACTGACAGAACACATCGGCACGAATAAATGAGGAAATCACAGCAGAATGGGGTTCAATTTTAAAAACAGATTTCAGTAATTAGCCACTCGCGGGCTGCACTGAGCGATTGTGTTAACGGCTTCATATGTTCCCGCTCAGACGGCAAATAAAACATGATGTGTCCATCTCGCACCCCGCTGAAGCATGCGTGCATTGCAGCTATAATTCTAGACAATAAAAACAGATATGGAATCCATTATAAGCATCATTGTATGATTATATGCACCAACTGTTGTTTATGTGTGTGCAAAGGCAGATAAACAAACTAACTACTTTTCACACACATCATTTGTCTGTAAATCAGCTCTTAAAACCAAAGTAACCCATTTATATATTTCTGTGAGGGTAATCAAAACAGTTTCAACTACTGCATGCATCAAAAACAATTAACAGACTTGTAAAAACATGGCAGACGAAAAAAAAATAAATAAATTGGACTAAACCGCTTGTTTTACGATCTCTGAATGAAATTTTTGAAGTGTCAAAGCGGTAGTTGCATAGCTGTCAGTGGAGGGACAGAAATCACTCAGGTTTCATCAAAAATATCTTCATTTGTGTTCTGAAGATGAATGAAAGTCTTAAGGGTCTGGAACAACATGAAGGTGAGTAATTAAAGGCACAATATGTAATTTTAACCACTAGAGGTCACTTATTGAAAACAAAGGCATAGACTGATGACGCCTTGATTTCGCGGAATCATGTCTTCACGTCTACAGCCGGGGAAAAAGAATCCGACAGGACAGGCAGAAATCATGTTCATGGTTAAGCTAAAGCCACTGGAGCGATTGCTAATGAGAGACGAGCGCGACACGTGTCTCGAGAGCAGCGGAGCATTATTTTGCAGCAGTCGCCGCTTCTTCCTGTCAAGCGTAAGTGGGGTAACGCAACGCTGTTTTATCATATTAGATACATTTGTGTGTTGAAACTTGTTATAATGCTATTCTGCGTTTGCTCGGCGGCTGCTATGAGACTTTTGTTGCACACTGCAGTAAGCTAGATTGATATTAGTCATGGTAAAACATGGTACTCACGGTAAATCAAGAAAACCAGATTTAAACGATAAGACACTGTGTTGAGCTGTATAACATGATTAGTTTTCTGTCGATGAATGTATCCAGACAGTTGCTCACCTGTCTAATAAAACACATAATATATTTAAGATCTTTGGTGTTTCCATGGTTTCTACAAAATAAAACCGGAAATCGAGGATAACACGAGTATGATGTCATTGATAGGCGACGCACGGACATGGTCTGTGTCCTGGTTAAAATTGCTTATTTCTCTGGATTTAAACATTCTTGGAAACATCTGGAAAAGTACACAAGTCAACAAAATATATAACATTGTTTTAGTGGTTTTTGGATATTTGAATCCAAAAATCTTACATATTGTGCCTTTAATGACAGAATTTTCATTTTTGAGAAAAAACTATCCCTTTAAAATATTACAGCACTTTAGAAATGTAAAGACCCATTTCCGTTAGATTCTCAGTCGCTAGTGTTTTGTTTTCACAAAGCAGTAAGTATTAGCTGTTTTATAGGCCGTGTAGCTCTAAGTCACTGTAATTGAAGCCAGCTGAATGTTTCTCTATGGAGCTGTAAAAGACTATGAACGGCAAAGCTGCCATTATTGTACAGAATCTCAAACCCGAATGATCTTTCCGAAAAGAATCAAAAGCAAACATTCATAACTGTACAACTTTTACAAAAAACCTACAACTTTAAAAACACGTAACTGTAAGAGCATCACAAACTCAACGACATTCAAAAACATGTCAAGAGCGCAGCGGGAGAGCGTTGAGTTTCTTTAAAATCACCCAGGGATTAAACAGAGCCAAATGCTAAATTTAAGTAAATTAAAGAATCATCTCCATTTCAGATTACTGTCAAAGCCATCTGCTCACTCATAAACAAACACTATGAGCGTGTTTATAGCTGTACTAGTATGTGTCTAACTGCTGTTGGCTTAGGAACGTAAAATGAGGGTTGGTGTGTAATCTCACTGTGTGACACGACTCTTGTATGATGCATTCTGGGTAGAAAAAGTACAGGCGTGCTAATTGGCTTGATGCCACGTTGGATTTGTAGGTTCCGATTTGGAACGTTCAATGGAATTGAGGTGGACGGATTGGGAAGCAGCAGACGTGAGTGTGGGTTAGTATGACACACCAGAGAATGGTGTCAAAATTTGTGTTCAATGTAAAAAAACCACAACCCCCCCACATCCCCCCCCCCCAAAAAAAAAACACCACCACATAAGAGGGTTTTATATATACATATATATATATATATATATATATATATATATATATATATCAGGCATAACATTATGACCACCTTCCTAATATTGTGTTGGTCCCCCTTTTTGCTGCCAAAACAGCCCTGACCCGTCGAGGCATGGGCTCCACTAGACCCCTGAAGGTGTGCTGTGGTATCTGACACCAAGATGTTAGCAGCAGATCCTTTAAGTCCTGTAAGTTGCGAGGTGGAGCCTCCATGGATTGGACTTGTTTGTTCAGCACATCCCACAGATGCTCGATTGGATTGAGATCTGGGGAATTTGTAGGCCAAGTCAACACCTGAGAGTTGTTGTTGTGCTCCTCAAACCATTCCTGAACCATTTTGGCTTTGTGGTAGAGCGCATTATCCTGCTGAAAGAGGCCACAGCCACCAGGGAATACCGTTTCCATGAAAGGGTGTACATTCCCAGCAGAACATTGCCCAAAGCATCACACTGCCTCCGCTGGCTTGCCTTCTTCCTATAGTGCATCCTGGTGCCCCAGGTAAGTGACGCACACACCCGGCCATCCATGTGATGTAAAAGAAAACATGATTCATCAGAACCAGCATTAACTTCTTGAGCAATCTGAGCTACAGTAGCTCGTCTGTTGGATCAGACAACATGGGCCAACCTTCGCTCCCCACGTGCATCAATGAACCTTGGCCGCTCATGACCCTGTCGCCGGTTCACCACTGTTCCTTCCTTGGACCGCTGTTGATAGATACTAACCACTGCAGACCGGGAACACCCCACAAGAGCTGCAGTTTTGGAGATGCTCTGACCCAGTCGTCTAGCCATCACAATTTGGCCCTTGTCAAACTCGCTTAAATTTACACTTGCCCATTTTTCCTGCTTCTAACACATCAACTTTGAGGACAAAATGTTCACTTGCTGCCTAATATATCCCACCCACTAACAGGTGCCGTGATGAAGAGATGATCAGTGTTATTCACTTCACCTGTCAGTCCTCATAATGTTATGCCTGATCGGTGTATGTATATACATGCATATATTATTCATATATGATTGTTTAGAAGCAAGCACCAAAGATAACTTACTCACATATAAGATATTTATTGCGACTGAATGCATAACGCACACAGCCAAAACATTCGTTAGTATACACTTATCCCTAACAGAAACTAAAATAATACAGACAGCTTCAATCATTGTTTCACTGACGCTTTGCTTATGCACTGAAATACCACTAATTGTGAAAAGACTGAAAGAAAAGTGAATCTAAATACATCACGGCAGGCAGCCAAAACATGAAGACGGCTATAAAAGCGCAAAGCTCCAAAAATCTGATACTCTATTGTTGTCATGTTAAAAGCAGCCCACAAATCCATCTGTAACTGAAACAGCCCAAACAAACAGCTCATCTGTCTTCGAAACCACACTCTGTCACACGATAAACACAACATTTTCACCCATAAAAGGAAAGAAATGAAAATCACCAGTTTGTTCTGCTGCAAAGTTGAAAAACGAACCATGAATCACTCTCACATGTTTATAATTTGCCTTTTCCTTTTTTTAAAGATGATGAAAAGCACCCGTGAAGACTTTACAATTAGATTAAATTGCACCATAACACAATGGCTAATTAAGTAATTTTTCAAATTCAAAAAGGAAGCAGATTGGAAAGCAGAGATGTGATACGAGTTGTCTGGCAAAAACCCTTGTTGTATACGTCCAAGCAGTTGGGCTGACTGATATTTGGCTGCGAGTTCGAATTTCTGGGTATTTCATCAGCGTTAAAGAGCGAGGAACGGTAAGATCCTTTCACATGACTCTTGTCAGGGTTTAAACGCATCTCTCAACACAATGGTCGCGCCGCTTTGACCACTGCATGAAAATCGTTGCCGTCATGGAAGGACGATTTTACGAGGCAGCTGAGTAGCAAGAAGTGTACATCGAAATGGTGAAAATAGTAAAAACAAATGAAAGCAGTAACATATTTTAGCTAAAAAATAAAACACAATCCAATTGATTAATGATGGATAAAATCAAATCAGAATCAACAGAAGGAACTGGATGAAATATTCTGAATGATACTAATCCACAAAGTGATGCAGCCTGGAATCATAACCGCACCATGTTGGATCGTTTGGCTAGAGGAGAACTGCTCCACTGAGTAAGCCTGGTTTCTCCCAAAGTTTTTTTTTTTTTTTCCCGCTCCATTTCTGTCGCCTGGTGGAGTTTGCGTTCCTTTACCTGTTTATCCCTGTAAAGCAGCTTTTGAAACAATCTGTACTAAATAAAGCACTATATAAATAAAGGTGACTTGACTTTATCTTGTTGAACATCATATTTCACTCAGAAATGTCACATTACAGAAGTCAAATGCGTTGCGAACAGGGCTTGTAATTAACTTTTTTGCTGACCAGCCACTGTAGCTAGTGGTTTTCCCAAGTTACTAGCCACTCAGCATTTTTACTGGCCACAATTTTAACACTGATATCATGGGAAAAAGCGGCCATCAAGATATTTTTAATATTATCATTATAATTTGGCAGCAGGTATATTAGGCTGCTGTCACTTTAAGAGCTGATGCACGGATCCATTATACTGTTACACATGCGTTTTCTTTTTCAACTGTTTACGTTCACTTAAAACATAACTGACTGTGTTTACATGAATACTCGCCAAGACCGGCATTTTGACATTATTTTTTGTGTATTTGACTTTAAGTGCAATAAGCAGCGAAAAAGAACTCAGTTTAGTACTGAGAGGCGGCTTTATGTGCCGCACTTTGGGTGTGAGAACAAAATCTGCGGGAATGAGTCAAATTATGTGCAATCCCATACAGAAATTCAAGGCCTGTAACACCAACAATATTCATCCGGAGCAAATGAAACAAGTGAGTGAGGGGAGACGGGTTTGTGTGTCAACTCGTTGTTGGAGTGTCAGAGAATTTGAAAAAATCCACCCACATTTGGCGGGTGTTAATGTCAAGCCCTGGTTGCGAATAAAATTTAATGTCAACAAGCAGTGACAAAAATGGTGAAACTTTCCAAAGCTAACAAATCACAAAAAAGCTGAATATGAAGGTTTCCATTCAAATACAAGCATATGCTGATCAATTGATAGTCAGAGCTAGAAAAACAGAGGGTAGTCCTCACAGAGGAGATTTAGAAGGTCTATTTTATAGTTTAGAGAGACATGCACTGTCATTCAGTCATCTTTCATCTCATACATGAAAAGAGTTCTCATGTCCGTCAGGAGGGAAAGGGATTATGCATGAAGCCCAAAATATAAAACCCTCAAACACAAGCCTGTCGATCTCAATTAAAGACATGGATTTCACTGTATGTCTGTCATCTTATCTGTCTGCCTATATTTATAAAATCACACAAAGACAGCATATAGTTAGTTCACTTGTTTTCTCCTCAATTACCATAGTGCTGTAATTATCGGAAGGCCTCCATATGCAGCTGCGTCAGGGGGCCCTTATGCAGTACCATCATTCATCCTCTCCACTCCCCTGACTATATATCAATGTATCAGCACAGGGACAAATTTAGACTCCATTTCAAAAGACCCAGGATAGTCCTGTTTCCATGGTACGGCTCCTTTAAGAGCTGCTAAACTGCATCCAAACACTTTATGGAGAATCGTTTGACACAAATCACTGCATTTCTCATGAAGATTTCCTTTTTTAACTTTATGCTTGAGTGAAACTGTGATGTGTGTTAATTTCATACCCGTACCTCAACAATCCAAATCCTTTTTTCTTTGTCTTTTTCTCAGGGTCTTCGGGCTCATCCTTCTTTTTGCTCTTTTTCTCTTTCTTCTTTTTGGTTTTCTTTTTCTTTACCTTCTTGTCATCATCCAGTTCCTGGCGAGAGGAGCCGCTGGCAGGCGTGTCTCTTCCAGAGTCCTCCTCAGAGTCATCTGTTGGTGAAGAACAAAGACACAGACATGAGCAAACTCCTAATGTGATCTAATCATAAGGAATCAAATGAACCAGACTCTCGCTTGTCAGTAAATGATGAAGAAAGTCTTTCTTTACTGTATATTTACCTGAAAGTCAAATCCAGATGGGACTTTTAGCAAATGTAATGTCATATGCATTAAAAATTACACATTCTAACAATTAAATAAACTGCATATTCAATTTATTTCATTGTTTATTTAATATAGCAATAAAAAAAAAAAAACATTCAAAAATAAAACTAATCAAACAGACAAAAATAATGAGCTTAAAGGGTTAGTTTACCCAAAAAGCCCTTCGTTCATCTTCGGAACACAAATTAAGATATTTTTGATGTTTTTTGTCAACGTAAAGACGGAAGCGCTGAACTGTGATCACTGCGTCAACAGCGTAGGAGACTGACAGAGAGAGGAAAAACTGTTGAACAAAATCATTATTTTTGTTTTGTTTTTGCGCACAAAAAGTATTCTTGTTGCTTCATAATATTAAGGTTAAACCACTGTAGTCACGTTGACTGTTTTAACGATGTCTTCACTACTTCTCTGGACCTTGAATGTGGTAAATTCATTGCTTTCTATGGGAGATAGACTCTCGGATTTAATCAAAAAGATCTTCATTTGTGTTCTAAAGATGAACGAATGTCTTGCGGGTGTGGAACGACATGAGGGTGAGTAATAAATGACAGAAATTTCATTTTTGGGTGAACTATCCCAATTAATTATTTTCAACTATTTAAAGTATTTATTAAAAGCAATGTCATATTTCACAAAAATTACTTTAATTTAAAAAATTGGGCCATTAAGTTAAATTATTATTTTTTTTTTTTCCATTTTGGATAAAATGAAGCCGATTTTCTCACCAAATTCCTGTTGCCGTAACGCAAAACGTCATTACTGCAACGTGAACAAAAAATATACTTTTTACTTTTATTTATACTTTTTTTAATCTCTAAAAATAAATAAATAAATAAATAATATTTGCATCCTTAATGCACCCAAAATATGCTTAATTTTCTTATTGAAAAATAATTATTTATTCGTTTTATTTACTTATTTATTTTATTGGCACAACTTTACAATAAGGTCTCATTTGTTAACCCTACTCAATGTATTAACTAACATAAACTAACAATGAGCAATACATTTCTTAGTATTTATTAAACTTTGTTACAATTGTTTATCGTTTGTTCATGTCAGTTCAAATTGCATTAACTAATGTTAACAAATTGAAATAGATTTTAATAATGTATTACTAAATGCTGAAATCAACATTAACTAAGATTAATAAATGCTGTAGTAGAAGTATTGTTCATTCTTAGTTCATGTTAACTAAAGTAGTTAACTAAGGAAACCTTATTGTAAAGTGTTACCATTTCATTTTTGCTTTTGGTGTGAAATGTGGCCTGGACATGTTTTGGTGTGATTCGCCCTCAGTCTCCTGTTGCATTGGATCGGTTGTTACTAAAGCTGATATCCATAAACCTTCATTCATCCACCACCTCCTCTGAGGGTGCAGAAAGCTTGACATTTATTCATGAAGTCTGACACCTTATAGGTTCCAATCGAAGGCTCTGGCCAGTGCTTCGGTTCGGTCTCTGTTTCTCATTTAGAAGGGGTCTTTAATGTCAGTGAGCAAGAGCAGGGTTGATAGGTGCCTTTGAATGTGCTGACTCGCTGCTGGAGTTTCAGACAGAAATCCGTGATACTGATGCATTTGCTGATTCACTCCTCACTGGCTCACAAAGCTCAATGAGCCACTGAGAGTCATATTCATCTCTCAGATGAGCTACTAAAAGTGAGGGGGCGTCACTGGCACCCAACCGCTCTCAACTTTACAAGTTTTAAAGTCAACATGAAACACCATTTGCAACCTATTTTACTTTCATAATGTGGCATTTCTAAAACGGAATAGCTCAAGTTATTATATTTCGATTACAAAAACATTTTGTTTGAAATGCTGTGCAATAATGAATTTTGACTTTCATTTCCCCAGTGCAACAGCATATACTACAATGCATGTTAATAATTATAAGCTGGGGTATTTTGATGAGAGTGATGAATGTGAAGGGTGCAGATGCAGTGGTATGCAGCTGTAACTGTTAGCACATGTTTGGCTAAACTCATGACAATCTCGCTACTGTGCTCAGCAACATGCTTTCACTGTTATGCAGCACATGCACTTTAATGTACTTTTGCTGTCGTGAGCAATAACTGCAGAAACCCCCCTTAAGGCCTTCTGTTTAAATTACAACACTACTATACAATAACATTAACTATATATATATATATATATATATATATATATATATATATATACACACACACACACACACACATATATATATATACATATATAATTATTATTATTATATTTCATGTTGGTTGTCATGATCAGTTAATACACAAATTAAGCACTAACTTAAATATGTATTATTGAAAATGTATTATTAATAAATTAATAAATCTAATCTTTATTAATTAACTGTAAATAAAAAATAATATTAATAAATTAATAAATATTAATAAATGATTATAATAAGTTTGACTAGGCAGAATTGAAAACAATTGAATACAAATAAATAAAAGCATATTTAGATACATATTAATAAAGCTTATTATTTAAATTATTATTAGAGTGTATATGTAAATTAATAATAATTATTATTTATGATATATTTGATTAATATAATATTATTTATTATATTATTTGTTAAATTATATATTATATTATATAACTAATAACTAATTATACAATAATATACTTTTTTCTTTTTTTTTTTCTTTTTTTTTTTAAACCAAAAATTAGAAATGTTGCCTTGGCTACTAACTGAAATATGGTCAGTTAAATTAAAGTACTAAAATTACTTTAAAAAAAAAAAAAATAATAATAATAATAAATAAATAAAACCAAAATAAAGCTTAACATGCTTATGAGCTTGACAAGCACATAATAAAATAAACAAATTAAAATGTTAACTAAAATTAAATGAAATAAATAAATAAATAAATACTATTAATCAGTTATTAAATATTAATCAATACATTTGCCTCAGTTACTAACTGAAATATAGTCTGTTAAATTGAAGTACTAAAATTAAGATAAAGATTAACAGATAAAAGAAATGACCAGCACATAATAAAACTACAAAATTAAAACATTAACTAAAATTAAATTAAAATTTTAAAACTGCAGTGAACCAAAGAAACCACTGGTGTTTCTTATGTCACAAACTACCTTGTAACCAATCACATCAACGTGTGATCGTCAGCGTGTGGATCTCTGAGCCGGTGTGAGTGAGTGGAGGCGGAGCTAATTTGCATATTCATAGAACCGTGTATACTAAATGAGGCAAGGGTGCAGAGTTACATTCAAGCTATTTTAAGGCATGAAGAATTTTTTCAAGGAAAAAAATGTTTAAATATGTCATTTTGGTGATCAAAGATGAGTTTTAAAAATATTGACTACAGGGGGACTTTAATAAATTTAATTAATGCTGCATTTCATTATTTACACATAACTCACCATCCTCGGGTTCAGAAGGCCCTTCATAGGACTTGTCGATGGCGTAGCGGAAGCTGAGGTTGCAGCCTCTGCCTCTGACCATGTGTGCGCGTGGACGATGGAAGGGCACCTTGTCCTTACTGACCTCCTCCATCGCTGTCTGAAGGCTCTCCAGAGAACTGGACTTCTGAAGACCTAACCTGGGTCCCAGCGCTGTCCCGTTAGAGGAGGGGGGTTCTGAGACGGGGAGATGGAGGGATGTCAGTGATGGAGGGATGGAGGATGGTAATGAAAGGAGGGTGAAGATTTGAAGATCAAGATAAGAAATGTAGCGTACAGTGCCCTGCTGAAAAGACCAGCACCATCATATATATCAAATCAGGAATAGACTGGATCATCAAGGAGATTCCACCTGGTCTAAGCTATTCTTTTCAACAGGGTGGTCATAAGTTGTGAATTGAAAATGCAACAGTTGTGCGGCGAGCTGAGCTGAAAGTCTAATGGATCTGGACACATTCAAAGAACAGACAGAGATGAAATATGTAAAGACGGCTGTAGTGGAGGACGAGGACTTGAGAAGAGTGGATGATGAAACCTCAAGGTGAGGGTGAAAGAGCATCCCGGAATAAATGAGGTGTTGCAAACGTGGACCAGACGTGCAGGAATATAAAACAGAAAAGTAGCAGTAGTAGTAGTCCAGGGGAGAGGAACGTTAAATGAAGTACTAAGAGATGAAGAACAACTATGAGGCCGTGAACAATGCAAACAGCCGAGAACAAGGGCAAGAGGAGTAAGAGGAGAAGGTGAGGGATTACAACAAGCACAAACAAGAGGAAAAAATGGAGGAATAGAACAAATCCAAGGGCTCCAAACACTGAAAGGGCAAAAGAAAGACGGGGGAAAGAAGAAAAGAGAAGTGCTTGGTGCTTGAGAGGTAAAAAGTGCCATGCAGGAAAGAGCACATCATGCTTTAGAGGGATAGTTCAGCCTAAAACTAAAATTCTGTCATCTTTTACTCACTCTCATGTCGTTCCAAATCCAAATTATATTTTTCTTACATGGAACACAAAAGGAGAAGAAGAAAAAAGGAAAAAAGTAATTTGTGTTGGAACGACATGAGGGTGAGTAAACAATGAGTTTTCATTTCTGGCTGAACTATCCTTTTAAGAACTATTTTCACAAAGCAGCGTTAAAAAATGTGTATACAAAGGAAATAATAATAAAACAATAAGCCACTGAAGGACAGACATAATTTTACTGCAGTTAAATGGCATTTCTAGGCACAAAACAGAGTGTTAAATCACTGTAAAAAAAATAAAACATAAAAAATGTTCATAGTAACGTAACTTTTATAAAACACCAGCAACAGCAATATGACAGAAGACATTTTTTCATATTTTTGTAGAAACCATGATACATTTTTAGGACTCTTTAATAATTAGAATGTTCATAAGAACAGCATTTATTTGAAATAGAAATCTTCTGCAATATATATATATATAGCTTTTGCATATGACCGCCTCCATCGCACCATAGGCTCAACGCTTAAAGGGAACCCCTGGTGTTAAGACTTGTATGGCTTAATATAAAGTAAATGATGTCTCTTACTGAAATATGTAGTAGAAAACCCATGAAATATTTACGTTATTTAAAAAAATCCATGACATATTTGGGCAATGGGCGGCGCCATTTTGTTTGTGTTCCATGTCGATGACGTCAAATGGTTGCTCTTAGTGAGCTACTGACACCGTCCTATTGCTATTTTTAACACAACTCGCCACATTGTGCAGCTTTTGGTTGTAATTTTCAGTCGATGAGCCACAAACGAAGCGATGTACGTCTTTACTTCTTTACTAGCGATAAGAGGAGAAAAGAATGGGAAGTTGTGAAGAATGTGGATGAATAAAACTTCCTAAAGATCCGCGTTTTTGTTCTCTTCACAAGCTCTGGTGCCTTTGAGGCTTTTAGTAGACCACAGCTGAAAGAGCTTACAGTTGCCGCTGTATATAAGTGTATGCTTTAACCAAATGCCGCGCCTGTCGTGGAGACTGACGAAGGTAAGCCTTTAACACATTTCGACTGAGACAGACTCCCTCAAAGCTCGCGTCACATAATGATCACATAAAACAGCAGCATCTTCTCAGCATATTTAACTCTGTAATGCATTCAGGTGATCAGACGATTTTAACACGTCAATCATACAACAGTAGTTCGAATAGCTACAGAGACATTTGCACAGATTCGATGTTTTCATCCTCACTAATTTTGCATTCTGGCTCAAATTGAAAAGGCTGATCGTGTTTTAAAAGGAACCCCTGTGGTTATTAAGACCTGTATGCGTTCCTAGATTACCGTTGCACCAAAACATACAGATAAAAAGCCTCTGTTCTCTTCACTTTAGCCCTTATGACTAAGACGCAGTTAGGAAGTTTTATTCATCCACATTCTGCACAACTTCCTATTCTTTTCTCCTCTTCTTATCGCTAGTAAAGCAGTAAGGACGTACATCGCTTCTTTTGTGGCTCATAAACTGAAAATCACAACCAAAAGCTGCAAAAATAGCAATAGGACAGTGTCAGTAGCTCACCGAGAGCAACCATTTGACGTCATCGACATAGAACGCAAACAAAATGGTGCCGCCCATTGTCCAAATATGTCATGGATTTTTTAAATAACGTAAATCTTTCATGGGTTTTCTACTACATATTTCAGTAAGAGACATAATTTACGTTATATTAAGCCATACAAGTCTTAAAACCAGGGGTTCCCTTTAATGGCTGACATTTGTCTATACTTGAGCACTGAATTTGTCGACAACAGGATAAATGGAAGAATGAAATAACTTTCACTTCGACACGTCAGGTTTAAACAGCTCGTTTGTATCTTGGTACAGACTTCAGAAGGATCCCAGCGTCTGAAACAAGGAAAGTTTATTTAAATGGCGTCACGGATTGTGTCAGATCGTTCATTTTGTTTGGTTAACGAGGCACAGTGTAATGGAGAGAAACTTGTTGAAGCTGAAGCAGTCAGCTGTGTTGGATCTGACAGCAGCTGCATCACAAACCGTAAGTAAATGATTTCATAACGCTTTGTCTGTAAGTCATGGTTTTATGTGGATAATGTTTTCAAAACACTCACTCATGTGCAATAGCGAATGGGCGTTAATACTGTTTCCTATGCAATGACGTCAACCAATCATAACAGTGAGTGTTTACTGACAAGCTTTTAAGGAGCCGGTCCTTTATAAATGGATCATTTCAGACAAAATTTTTCCTTTTTCTGCAAATATTTTTTGGCGTGGGATTGAGCATATTGCTCATAATTTGACTGATTCCCGCAGATTTTGTTCTCACACCCAAAGTGCGGCACATAAAGCCGCCTCTCAGTACTAAATGGAGTTCTTTTTTGCTGCTTATTGCACTTAAACAGTCAAATATACACAAAATAATGTCAAAATGCCGATCTTGATGAGTATTCACGTAAGAACAGTCAGTTATGTTTGAAGTGAATGTAAACAGTTGAGAAAGAAAATGCATGTGTAACAGTATAATGGATCAGTGCGTCAGGTCTTAAAGCCTAATATACCTGCTGCCAAATTATGACATAATATTAAAAATATCTATATGGCAGTTTTTCCCCATGGGGGAAAATTGTGGCCAGTGAAAATGCCACAAGAGTAACTTTGGGGAACGCTAGCCACAGAGGCAAAAAAGTTCAGGTCAAGTCCTGATGGTAACATTATAAGTGAACTTCAAGGAGGTTAAAAATAAAAATAAAAAATCCATGTCATGACCCCTTTAAACGAATTAATTTATTTTTTTGAAGTCATTCTGACTTCAAACTTTTGAACGGTAGTATATATACACAATTTAAACTGAAATTAAGTTGAAATAAACTAAAGTTAGAATAAACAAACTCTGGGATCCATGACCGGCCCTTTTTCTGGGATTTCATTATGCACAAATTAAACATTGGATGCATTTAGATCATTTCCACGAAATGCAGAGGTAATCATTACGATCTAAGCAGTGAAATGTTTAAAAAGTAGATTTCATTTCCACAGCAAAGCACGCATGTGTGCCGACACGCATAAACATCGGACACAGATGGCTCTCTCTGGCATGCTTACATAAATCAATCTAAACCAGCACAACATGGCTGCTCTCAACCTGAATCAACAGCAAACTAGACGAGAGAGGAACAGAAACAGACCAAGACAGCAACAGCGAGACAGACAGTGAGACGGAAATTGTCATTTGAACAAGTTCTTATGGAATAAAACAGTAATTGGTGAAGTCTCTCTGGCAGACAGATACCTGTATGCTGCCATTATCACCAAAAGGGAAAATAATGAGATGAAGAAAAAAACAAACAAATCAGCAGAAGCAGCGCTGCAGGGCCCAAGCCGGGCGAACAGTAACTGGGCGACTGCCATACAGCTCCTGGAAGAGGAGGAAGAGAGATGAATGGAAGGATGGTGAACTGTGAACTAAAGCGCCGCAGAGCCCAAGAGCAACGCAGGCTCTATGAGTGGTCTTCATTTGGAAGAGAGGTGCCACAGGAAAATGTAGGAGTGTTGGAGGGAAGCCAGTGAGAGAGAGAGAGAGAGAGAGAGAGAGAGAGAGCGATGCCTCCAGCATCTTCATCTATCCTCTTAATAGACATGTTCTCCTTTCCTGCAGACCGGGACTCAGCTCTTCATTGTACCAACTACACACATATACAGTATATACAAACATACACATGCTTTGTTGCTAGCAAGAAGGAGAGTTTTACTCCACTAATTTGGTCACATAAACAATGAAAGCAGTATTTAAAGGTAGGGTTCTTTTTTTTTTTGTTATACTGGTTGAAACACTCTTCACATAAATAATAAAACATGTACATATTTCTTCTGTGGAAATCTCAGGACCAAAACATTTTACCATGTCCTACCTGCCTGTCAACATATGTATTTCCATAACATACATAACACCTGCTCGCACAGACATCACACGTCATTGCCGCGTTTCATAAGGCTATGCAGAGTTGTAGACAGACGTCAGTCACCGAGCTCAACAAACAAACAGCAGCCTCCCGAACCAAAACAACAAGCTTATGCTGCATTCACGCCATGTCGTAACCGTAAATACAAGATGGCTTCCTGTGACGTTCTACCCGGAGCAGCTCACGTCCTCAGACTCAGATTTATGCATTTCTTTGTCGACACCATCAACGCCGAAATGAATCTGCAGCAGTCAGGTGGTCAAGTCAAGAGCTCTGTAAGTTGTTTACATTCATTATTATTGTAATGTGCTTTGAGACATTGAATGCCATCTCTCGTCTCATGATGCTTTACAGACTCTGCTGTGCACGTTCATGTGTTTTGGAGGAGGCGTGGCTTTGAAGACCATTTGAAGGGAGTGGGATCTTATGCTTTCAAAGCTAGATTGCTATTGCTAGCAACTCCGAAATTGCCTACCCTACCTTTAAAGTCACAATAAAAGAATAAAGAAATTATTTTCTTAATTCATGTTCCTGGTATAATTGTGTATGATTCAACCGTGCACTTTAAGAATCGCAACATAATACATTGTTATAAGAAAATGGAATGAATATTAGTTAAAGAAAACTTGGCTGGTTTAAATATTCAAAATAAAAAAAATCAAATCAAATGAAATAAATATTAAAATAAAATACTGATTCAGAAGTATGCAGGATTTAACTGTAAAGTTTAAATGTCAATTGAAACGTATAAAAACTGTAAATGTTATCCTTTCTTTTGAAAACACAGCTTAGCTTTACATGCACTGTAAACCTTAATGCTCAAAATAATTAATTGGTTTGAGTAGGGTAAACTTAAATTAAACAAATTAGTTCAATCAAATTAACTTTGATGCGTATTTAAAACGTTGTTTCTTTGAAACTGAATATTAAGTAATCTGAATTGTTTCATTGTTTTGAGTTTTATGACCTTGTTTATTTTAATTTAGACAAACTTGAATTTAATTGAAACTGGGCTAGAATTTCTATTTCCCAGCATGCTTAGCCATGACACTTGAAAGGGAGAGTAAATGCTAAAATTAAGTGTTAAATAATGTTTTTTTTTTTTGTTTTTTTTGTGCAAGATTAATGCTAAGTGGGAGATTTAGTAGTGTTTAATGTTTTGTTATGCTAATTTAGAAGAGTTTCTGTTGTGTTGGGTTTTGGGTTCTCATTATGGTGACGAGTGGAGCATGAGCTTGGTTTGAGAACAGATTTGTTCAATGCTCTATATTGCCACACTTGCTATTTATGATAATGCTGTCAAAGCATTGTGTTACCAATTAGCAAGTTAGCATTTACTGAATTAGCTAGTTAAAGCTAGCTAGTTTCCACTATTTAAGTTAATATTACATGATCATTTTAAGTTAAAAGTATGAATTAGCTTACTCAAATATTTCAAGTTAAAGGCAATTAAAATGTATAGTACAAAATAATGCCAGTTCTGCTTGCTTAAACCTTGAATTTCTTAAAATATTTGATGTAACTGACTGAGTTTTGTCAACTTATTCGGGTTTACAGTGTGCTAAAAAGACAAAATTGCTTGTTTTTAATAAAACAACGCAGAATACAGTTTCATTTAATACAAAATATTTTCTAATAAGTTCACCAGCCATTAGCAAGAAAAGTAAAACATTTTAGACCCTAAGCATAAGCGTTTGTGTACATTTTAACTACACAAACACTTTTTTTAGACTATTAGCTATATGCCTCAGTATTGGTTTGTACAATAATATCCATGTAAAGCTCAATATGACTGTTAACAGTGAAGAGTGTTTCACTCAGTCTCTGAGAACACCTAAGACTCCCTTTATAGTGATATTTAGTGGTTGAAACTAGTGTGCAACATATGACAACCTCTTTCTTATGTACTCTTTATAGAAATAATGGATTATGGTTTCCAGGATAAAATTTCAAAGACAGGCAAGTCGTATATTATTTGTTACTTACAAAGGGACCATCACATGTGCAGTGTTTTTCCAGGCTGCTTAAGGCTGGCGTTCAATAGTAAAGGCAATACATTTGGCTTCAACATTATGGAAAAATTACATTATAGCACCCTTTTTTTGTGCTAGATATTATTTTTTTATAATAATAATAAATAACCTAAATCTGATGTAAATTTGTACTAAAACATTTAATAGACACCACAAAAACCTAATAATAATAATAATATTATTATTATTAATAATAATAATGATAATAAGAGACATAATGCTGGACTAGACGTTGAATTTACAGGAAAAACACATTTAAAAAATTGCGTTTACTGCAAAGCAGATGCAAGGAGAGAGAGTGCACTGCAGTGGTTGGCTTGGCCGGCACTAGCTGGGGGTTTTTAGTCAGATTAAACTCAGAGCGGCCACGTCTTCAAGACCATCCTAATAATGAAATATGTCAGAGCATATAAAGGAGTCTGGCGTAGGTAGCGTGCGCCAGAGGGAAGAGAGAAAATTGAGTGCGTCAGCAGAATAGCCTGCAGCCTGTCAATATCTATCGGATCCCACATCTGTAAACCTACACTCCAATCAGCCTTTCATGTATTTACCATTGTCCCTGACCCCTGAGAAGTATACAAAACAGTCGTGTGAAGACTATGCATGTAAATTTGACTGTGTATGCTTTTTATGCAGGCACATGCTGTGAAAGCTGCTAAATTGACTGTGTGCATGTGGTTTTGATGCAATTTAGGATCCAGTGCCATGTGTTTGAGTCTATGCGTACATCTATGACTGGGTTGTTACTGTGTATATATGTGTGTATATATATATATATGGTATATATTCTGGTAACACTTTAGTTTAGGGTCCAATTCTCACAATTAACTAGTTGCTTATTAGCATATTACTAGGATATTGGCTGTTTATTAGTACTTATAAAGCACATATTAATGCCTCATTCTGCATGACCTTATTCTACATCCCATAATCCTACCCAAACTTAACAACTATCTTAACAACTATTAATAAGCAGTAATTAGGAGTTTATTGAGGCAAAAGTCAAAGTTAATAGTTAGTTAATAGTGAGAATTAAACCCTAAACTAAAGTGTGACCATTTTTCCTATTGTGCCAAACTCGTATCGAACCTTGACACCAAAACCGAGGTACGTACCGAACTGTGACGTCTGTGTACCGTTACACCCCTACTAAGTAACTGTATATTCATTGCATTTGTAATTCTTAAAAATATTGGGTAGAGAAAAAATATTAATCAAATTAATTAGTTGGCTTAATTCATTAGCAAATAGATATTTCCTTCAGCTATTTTCAACTAGAGTCTAGAACAGAGACTGTAGGTGTCTGTGGTCTTGTACCGTGTGGTCACTGCTTTCACTGTGTGTGTCTGTTTCCTCCACTAACTCAATCACTTCTTGCAGCAACTCACTCTCTCACCTCAGCTGACAGACTACAAATGGGCAGCAGTCGCCCTCAGTTTATCTTCATTTGACTTGGCTGAGACACAGCCACTGATCTGGAGTCAGATTACTGGCCTGTGAGTCAACCAACACAGCGCTTTACAGATCGCACGCTTGATCTTCGGCCAGCCTTGTAGCGTTTGACCATAAATGAGATGTCGGCTATTAAAGCAGTATGGTGGAACTGACACTGCGAGGCTGATAAACTTTACCACTTGGCAGAGGAATTGTTTACTGTAAGTATTGTTTATTAATAAAATCAATTATACACTGGTGTCTTTTATCATATTTCTGTTGCTGCTGTTCATTAAAATAAATTTAAAAAACAAAATTCCTTAACTGTAGTAAATTCATGTCCTCATGTGGATTGTGTCTTAAATATGTGCTGTATCTGTGTGTGTGTGTGTGTGTGTGTTTAAATTCTTACCAGGTCTCTGTCCTTGAATGGAGGCCATGTTACTCTCATCTGCCACTGCAACACACAAACATAAAACATCCATCAGCTCCTCAAACACTCATCTGTGTCTCCCACTGGACATTCCAGACTGTTTGTGCAGGGTCACGTTAACAATCTGAATGTTTAAGTGTTACCGTAATACTTTTAAAACATTTGCACTTCTATTAGCATGTAAACAGATTCAAACATCAAAGCTTAAACAAAATTGAGCTGGTTCTATAAGGTTTAAACTTGTCTCCAAGCCTGGCCAAGCTGGTGTTCAGCTGGTTTAACTGGGAGGCAGATGGTTTCCCAGCCTGACTAGCTTAGAAGTGCCTAAAACCCTTCTAAAACCAGCCAAAGGACAAACATAAGCCTATAAGCAAACCAGCTAAGACCAGAAATCCATCTTAATGCAGTTTAGGCTTTTTTTCAGCAGGGTTAAAGTCACAAAACTCCAATTTTGACTTAACTGGATTTATTATATAGCCCTTAATAGAAGTTATGTAATGAATCACCCCTAAAATGAGTCCTAGCATAACTTATATAATGTATTATACCTGACAATTATAAGAAACAAAGAACAAAATATATATAAAAAACAAAAAACTGACTGAACAATACATTGGATTTGGAGAAATCTCTTTTCCTAAATTCTATCTTTTCCCACAAGTGCGCTGATATATAGATCTCTCTCTCTCTCTCTCTCTCTCTGTCTCTCAAGTAGCCAGACTTGGCTTTAATTAGGAAGAGCTGTGCAGGGCCAGTTACGCTTCTGTACATCTGTGGTTTGCCTAAACACACACTACACACATACACACACTAGAACAGCTCGAGTTACATTGTGCATGCATAGCAGAAATCATAACAAAGAAAAAGAAGAAAAAAAAAAAAAAAACAGGATATTTATATATATTTGATTTCATTTTTTATTTTTACAACAGTATCCTCTTTAAAACATCTGTTCTGTGTGTAAAAGTTTGGGATCAGTAAGATTTTATAGTGTTTATGAAAGAAGTCTTTTCTGCTCACTAAGACTGCATTTATTTGATCAAAAATACATGAAAACAGTAATATTGTGAAACATTATTACAATTTAAAACTGTTTTCTATATCTTATAATTTATTCCTGTGATCAAAGCTGAATTTTCAGCATCATTACTGCAGTCTTGTGTCACATGATCCTTCAGAAATCATTCTAATATGCTGATTTGCTGCTCAAGAAACATTTATTATTATCATTGTTGAAAACAGTAATGTTTCATATTTTTATGGAAACATGATGTATTTTAACAGGATTCTTTAATGAATTGAAAGTTCAAAAGAACTCTTTTGATCAATTTAATGCATCCTTGCTGAATAAAAGTATAGATTTCTCTCAAAAAATCTAATTTTGAACAGTAATGTATATTATAAAATATATTTTTGCTTCTCAAACAAATATATCTTGTTTTAAGAAAGCTCAGATTTTTTCCTAGAAAAAACAAAACAAAGATAGTGATTAAAAATAGTATTTCTGCAGTGCGTATGAGCGACTACATCTATGCAAGCCATGATGACACATCTAAGACATTTACAGTAGCGCCCCGTGGAGGAAAACAAGGAATTATTAGTGTGTGGGCCTGAGTGAGAGTGGTGAAAATGAGAAAGTGTGTCTGTGTGTGAGAGAGAGAGAGACTAATCCGCACAAACAGGATTGAGCAGTGAAGAGCAGCTGCTGCCACAGGCATTGCACCATGGGATACAATAATGGGGTTTCATTACACTGCAATTTCTCTTAAATAAGCCTTTTCATCTTTTATGAGCTCAATTTCCCCAGCAGAGAAATAACACTGGAAGAGAGGCTTGTGCAAGCTGGTGTGGGTTTACACGCGTGTGTGTACATACGTGTCGTATGTGAGAGAACACAAACAGGGCTGATGGGGGGAAAATAGGCACAGAAGAATAAAAAAAAGGGAGGAAAAATAATAGTTTGCCTTTGAATGCTTGAAAGCGCCTACAAATCTGGATTATCCACACTCAACATAGCACAGACACAATGTCACACTCAAGCATGCAGAAAAACACATCCAAATATCACACATGCACAAGAAAGATCGAAAAAAAAACTTCCTTTACAAGCACATTTATAAACATTTATTATATATTTAGCTGTGCTTGCCAAGTCTAGCAACCACACTGAAGTCCCAGCAACACCTAAAACAACTTAGCAAGCACCCAGAAAACCACATCACAGACCACACCCAGAAAACCATAGCAACATGCAGAATGTCTTAGCAACTACCCAAAATGCCACAGCAACACCCAGAATCCTCTAAAAAATGCCTTAACTACCAACCACTCAGAAAACCTTAGCAACCACCCAAACCACCTTAGCAACACTCTAGCAGCAACCCCAAACATCTCAACAACACCAAAAAACTCTAGCAACACACAAAACACCCTTGCAAACACCCAAACCACCCAAGAAAAAACCCAGAACCCTCTAGGAACAACCTAGCTTCCAGCCCAAACACTCTAGCAACGATCTAGAACCTAGCAACCCCTTAGCAACGCCCAAGCAGCAACCATGAACATCTCGGCAACACTTAAAACACCCTAGCAATGTGCCGAATGCCCTAGCAAACCACCCAAAAACAAAGCAACACCCAGAACCCTCTAGGAACGCCTTAGCTATCAACCTAAACACTCTAGCAACCATCCACAATTCCATAGCAACGCCCTAGCAACCACTGAACATTTAGGCAACACCTAAAATAACCTAGCAACCACCCAAAAACCATAGCAACATCTGGAAGCCTCTAGGAACGCCTTAGCTATCAACCCAAACACTCTAGCAACCATCTACAATTCCATAGCAACGCCCTAGCAACCACTGAACATTTAGGCAACACCTAAAATAACCTAGCAACCACCTAAAAACCATAGCAACATCTGGAAGCCTCTAAGAAGGCCTTAGCTATCGACCCAAACACTCTAGCAACCATCTAGAATCCCCTAGCAATGCCCTAGCAACCACTAAACATTTTAGCAACACCTAAAACAACCTAGCAACCACCCGGTAAACCATAGCAACATGCAGAATGCCCTAGCAACCACCCAGAAGCCTCTAGGAACGCCTTAGCTATCAACCCAAACGCTCTAGCAACCATCTAGAATCCCATAGCAATGCCCTAGCAACCACTGAACATCCCAACAACACCTAAAACAACCTAGCAACCACCCAGAAAACCATAGCAACATGCAGAATGCCCTAGCAACCACCTAAAACACTACAGCAACACCCAGAATCCTCTAGAAATGCCTTACCTACCAGTACCAACCACACCTTAGCAACACCCTAGCAGCAACTCTGAACATCTCAGCAAAAAAAACAAAAAAAAACAGCAACACACAGAACACCCTTGCAAACACCAAAAACACCAAAGCAAAACCCAGAATCCTCTAGGAACGCCTTAGCTACAAACTCAAACACTCTAGCAACCATCTAGAATCCCCTAGCAACGCCCAAGCAGCAACCCTGAACATCCTAGTAACACTTAAAACAATGTGCCGAATGTGCTAGCAAACCACCCACACCACCACAGCAACGCCCAGCGCCTTCTAGCGTTCCACACAAAACCACTGTTTAGGACCACTGTGACCTGGCATCCACCCATAACAATTCAGCATTAAATGTGGGTTTTTCACTAAAATGTTCTGCAGAAAATTGTAAAATCTAGTTATAGGCTGCATATTCTGATAAAACCCAATATGGCTAGTGTATTGCACTTCTGCATAAAAGTAAAGGTAAATGGCCTGAAGGCAATCAGCAAATGAGAAATTAAGAGCATTTTCACATGAACTCCTGCCCAGAAAAACACATACAGCTGCTAATGATGCGACTGGCAGAATAAACCTCTTTCTGAGAGACTCCAGCCGAGCCAAAACTCTGAACTCCAAACGCTAGCCTCCAGAACTCCAGCCAAACCTTTTACAGGGATCACGCTTGACTGAGGAAAACCTTTGTCTTTCAACGTTTCGCAATATCACAGAGGAAAACATTAGCCAGACTGAAATTATACGCCTTGAGGATAAGAAAAGTGGACCCCTGGGTGATGGATATATTACCTTAAAGGTTTGAAGAATCTTTGTAAATTACAATGAATAAATATGCTGGCTATTTTTGTATTTGGATATAAATGACCTGTATTATGCTGACAGCGGTTAATGCTAGAGCAAACGTTTAAAATTGCTTCCAACTTCAGTCACATTAGCGATGACCCTGACTGGAAATCCATTACCCAAAAACCCTTCAAAAACAATCTGATGAAAATTGTAGATGAAATTTGCATTCATTTTACAGCTTTATTTAAGACTCGAAATTGAAAACTATAAGCAAAACATAAGCAACCACATATATGCACCACAGTGATTCTAAATTGATGTGCTTTTTGTTAAATTATTATTAATATGTTGCACCAATAATGAATATTAAAAAAATAAAAAATAAATAGAAATGTGACAAATAGCAATACATATCTAATAACACATAAAAATGATCAAAGCCACAAATGTTATTTTTAGTGAATAAGCTAATGCTGATGCCTATGTAACAATATGATTATTTTTAAGTTAAAAACGACATAAACAGTGTACACATGAATCAAATAGACATAAAAGGACAAAAAGAAACAGCAACTGAACCACAGGCCACAAAGCCTACACAGAAAAATTGAAAGAGTAACTTAAAGAACAAAACGAAAAAGCGAGAGAGAGAGAGAGAGAGAGAGAGAGATAAAGAAATAAATAGAGGGGAAAAGGTCTGGATGGAGGATAAAAGATGACAGCAAAGCACGACACTATGAGATGTGGGTAATGAAAACCAATCAGCTTTCAGCAGTGAGGAGATTAGCGCAGTGGCAGTGGTGCTGAAGCCAATACTCCACCCTAATGAAATGTAATTGGAAACGGGCAAAAACTTCCCATTGTGGAGCACAGAAATATCCCTCATGTTACCGAAGGCGGTGAAAAAAAGAGAGAGGATAAGTTATCGGGGTCATCCATGCCGAATACTAGGAAATGTGTAGCTATAGGGCTTTATTTTGCTTTATCGGTTTCCACTATGTTCAGAAATACAAACTAAAACCTTAAAAAGTCTCAGTATAACCTTTAGTCTTTGTCTATAAGGCTTTAAGAACAGTTGCAACACTATAATAGCACACAATATTTCACTTCAAAAACCCACATCTTATTGACCAACCACCCACAATCCAAGTTAACCAAGCGATAAATGCACTGAAATAGCACTACTTAAGTCATTGTCAGTGTGTAGTCTGTACAGTCCCAGTATAGTATGCTAGATTGTGGTAGTTTGCTCCATCCTAGCACTGGTCTACAAGACGGGAATTGCTGATTTTGTGGATGTATTTGTGCTGGTTCATTTTATCTGAACATTATTTTGTGGGTAGTTTCTGGTAGATGTGGTATATGTGTGTTTCCATACCTAAATCCATGCTCTTTGAGGACCTGTTGGTGGGGTAATCTGGGACTTTCTGTCGTTGAGGGTATTGTTGGTTGGTGGGGTGGTTCACAAAGGAGACAGGCTCCATTTCAGCCCTACAAGACAGATATCACACTTCTTGATTCTCAAGTCAGTTTGGTTGATCTAATATCTAAGCAAAATCCTGTAACTTAAACCTGTAAGTTTCTTATGCTCACCAAGGCTGAAATACTATTAGAATTTAAAATAACTTTTCTATTTTAATATATTTTAAAATGTAATTTATTCCTGTGAGACAAAGCTAATTTTTCAGCATCATTACTCCAGTCTTCAGTGTCACATGATCCTTCAGAAATCATTCTAATATGCTGATTTTCAGCTCAAGAAACATTTATTATTCTTATCAATGTTAAAAACACTTTCAGTTTAAAAGAACAAAAGTTCAAAAGAACAGCATTTGTTTGAATTTTTGTAACATTATAAATGTCTTTACTGTCAATTTCCATCAATTTAATGCATCCTTGCTAAATAAAAGTATTCAATTATTTTTAATAACTCTCAGACTCCAAACTTTTGAAGGGTAGAAATTAGTCAATATTTAACATCTAATTAAATACGCTAAACTATTTTTTGATATGTTTTAGTACTGAATTAACACAAAAGTATTTGCAATCAACATTAATTTCATTTCTGTCCACCATCTTGTATTTGATTTGTTTGAATACGTAAGTCTAAGTGGATAAAATTGATATTTGAATGGATATTTGATGGCACAACTAGATAATGGCATAAATAATTCTTATACATGGTGTTTTCAAGTCTTTGAAATAAGCCTTCAGGATAGTGAGCGTTGATCAAAGTACTGTACCAGATGATCTGGTTTCACGATATGAGCTCTGAATGAAATTCTATGAACTACGGTTATTATCTCTGATGTTATTCTGAGCTCTATAACCAACCGATCTTGTTGGTGTTTGTGAGGAGGGTTTGTTTCCAGCAGGTCCTGATCAGAAGGTGGAGGGGGGAAATCGTCTTCATCATAGTCCTCCTCCGGCAGTTCCTGTTTCTCCCCATAGGATCTGTATGGAGCTGTTTGAAAATATGAGTTTTAATGTTACATACCATTATTAGAGCTTATGTCCGTCACACAAAGTCATTGTATGGATTTAGAAAAATAGTGTTTTGGTCAATTTTAGAGCTCAACAGCCACAGATCACTTATACTGTATAGAAAAGAGCAATGTACAACCTGACTAACATCTCCTTTTGCATTCCACTGAGAAATATAAAGTCATTCAGGTTTGAAATGACATGAGTGACATGAGTTATCTCTTCTTAAAAAACTGAAAATCCTCCCATTATGAATAGTAAGACTCACTTGACCACGTTCTCTCAGTTGTGAATCATCTACCATGTGAGAAACAATCACCTTCTCAATGACCACACAACGTTCAGATCAATGTTAGCACTAACACTGAAAAATCTTCATTACTACTCAATTTTCTGCACTACTGTCCCAGTTTCTTCCACCATTTAGACATTTTTCATAAAGCGAGTCCAGAGTGACTGTCATATGCAGTGACATGAAATATTAATGCTGGTAAAAACATGTGATTAAAAACTATACCTCATTAAAACTCAACAAAATGGCATTTGTACGAGTTCTGTTTGAAATTTTCCAGATTTTACCAAATCTAACTGAAATGAGTGTGGAAAGTAATCTGAATTTAAAATGAGATATGTGTAAATATCACATCCCTCTTTGTGTGACTAAAGTACAGTCACATACTTTGACGGACAAGAGACGCTAATCAGTAAACAATGGTTTACAAAAAACACGGAAAAAGCCTTTTGTGTTGGCACGGCAACTCTCTGGAGAGCACGGGAAAAGAATAGTGTGAATTTAAAACAGTTTGTTATCCGTTCTCGAGCGCTCGGCACAATTGCGAGTATGCTAATAAGGCCCACTTAAAATCCATTTCATCAGCTTAATGATTTCAAGGTCAGGCTGCATTGCACAAAAACGGAAGGGAATGTAGCAAAAATATCGTCATCGGCTTTTTCATCCCTATTGATGAGATGGGCAGATTTCCAACTTGTATAAGTCGAAAAAGCTAATGGAAAGCTATGCTGGCATAGAAAATGAGGTGGCAGAGAAAATGAACTCATTTTGTACTCTTAGAGAGGAGCAAAGCTCTCTTCTCGTAGTGTTGATGATGAACTCATGCTTTCATTGCTGAGCACTGATCAATTTCTTTTGTTTCTTTAACAGTGAGAGAATTTAGATGAAAGCACTTAACATTATTTAAAAGCAATTATTTTTATCATTTGGTGTGCTTTTAAAAATGCACTCAATAAACAAAGGTGCATTCACACAGAACGTGATTGGCGACCACCAATGCGATCATGCGAAACAATGTGATCCAGTTGGAAACTGCAGCTATCCAGAAAGCCTAGGAACCTGAGCATATGAGTGAAGTGTTCACAGAATATTTCATTCTATGCCCCTATCTTTCAATTTCTTCTCCTCCTTTGTTCTTAACTTAGATGTTTACTTTGTATTAATGTATAAGCAGGGCCTAAAATTAACACTCGCTAAGCGCCAAATGCGAGTAAAAATCAGCATTGGTGAGTATACGAAACTGTGTCACTCGCCAGTTGGCCAGTAAAATTTTTATGAATCCTAACAACGCGTGAACGTGAACGAACGTGAACAACGCCCGGGACAGTTAACGGGCCAGCGCTGCATCGTCACGACAGTTTAAGCCTTGACAATTTAAACATTCAAGCGTAAGAAGATTTGTTACTCGCCACGACCACACATCCGAAGTGTGCGCCCAGAAAGCCGGATCTCAGACAGCGCGTGAATACTGAACTGAGCTCTCTTTCTCGTCTTCTTGCACTTGAATTCACACAAAATTATGTCAAAAAATAGCGAGTATCCTAGTAAACATAGTCGGTTGTGTCTTAAGTGAACGTCAGCAGTTGATAAAGTAAACGCGTGTGTCAGTATCAGTATATTAGATCCGTGCATTCACTTTTAAAGTGACAGCATCCTAATAAATATTGCTCCTGTTTGTGTTTTTAATGTTAATCAAACAACAAAGGACAAAGAAAAAAAAACTTTTTTAACTGTAATAAGGATTAATTAATAAGGATGTTTAATTTATATAGTTAAGACTATGCAGCTGTATTTTATATTTGCTCAATTTCTGTACCTGAAAACTACAGTCAAGCCTACCTGAAACCTTACTTGTCTTTAATAATGTTTTAATTTATATTAGTTAAGCTAGTATTTTTAGCTGCGGTATCGAAATTGCAATAGATAATTGTGAATTTCCACTGGTATCTAAAATTTTGGTGTCATTACTGCCAGTTTCATGGCTAGTAAAAAATATTTATGGCTGGTACATTTTCTTAAGTCACCGGCCACTATCAGGTGTGGCAAAAAGTTTGTTTTAGGCCCCCGTGTATAGTGTAAGTTCGCAAGGTTAGACCTATTGCTTATTTCACATATTCTCAAACCAGCATATCACAAAGAGCATTCTGGGTCGAACGAGCAGCGGATCTGCTCCGTACACCAACTTGTTGCGACCTCCAGTAATTTAATTAAAACATGTGAGCACTTACCAGGAGCAGCTTCGTACATACGGTTGTTCGCTGTGGATGGTGGTATGGGACTGTTGGTGTGGTTGTTGTTAGGATGATGATGAACAGAAGAGTCGTTTCTAGAGACAGTCTGACTGGTTTTCTGATTTTCCTAGAAGAGAGTGAAAATTTGCAGAAAATTAATTTTAGACAATTAATAGACTTAATAGACAAAATAATGATCTGAAAGATGCTGATGTGGAGAAAGTTTCGACAACAAACACGGATATTTTAAAAGCATGGTGACCATCTTCCATATTTGTTCCATGTTGGGTTCATGCTGTCAGAATGTCAACAAGAGGAAGACTTGCCATGCAATACAACAAAACGAGGTTAAGGAATTAGAGTTCACTCAAAAATTTGGGATTTTCCTTAGTTTTCAGTTATAATCATCAAAATTAAAAGAAATAAACATTTGAAATATATCAGTCTGTGTAATGAACAAATATAATATACAAGTTTCACTTTTTGAATGGAATTAGTGAAATAAATCAACTTTTTGATGATATTCTAATTATATGACCAGCACCTGTATATATATATATATATAATGTTTATGATCCGCAGGTTGGGCCAAGTAATAAAAAATACAAATGTCAAAAAAAATTGTAAAAAATCTGACCAACCCAAAACTTTAACAGTAGTTTACAATTGTGAATGTTTTAAAAGGAAAACTGCAGAGACTTAAAGGGATTAACATCTTAAAAAAATAAAAAAATAAATTGTGAAAAAAACAAACCCTGATCTAGAAAAAAGAAAAAAAATTCTGATGAAAATGAACTGTAAATGACAAAAGGATAAAAGCAACCCTATGACAGAAATATTCATAAGCCAAAGGCAATCCTGCCAGACAGTACTAGTCAAGAAAGACAGGGAAACGTGTCAATATGAAGACATGAGGCCACCGAATTATGCATCCTGATGGATTCTTCTCAGAAGACAAAGGAGATACAGCTGTCACTGTATGTGTGGCTAACCCAGAGGAGGAGCACCGAAGACTTTATACTGTCATACAAACCCCATGCTACAAATGCAAACACACTACTCACAGCCCAGACTGACTGGACGGACATGAAAGGTATTAGGATATCACCATATCAAAGTGTGCTTAAATGCATTCACACCGTACTATTCCGCATGGTGGAGAAAACAGATGAAAGCCTCGTTCTTTTGTTCCGACGTTAAGCCTCAGTTGGAGGACAGTCATTAGCGGGGATGATGGTTCTTTACATGTGGAAACGTCATTCTTGTCATCTGCCTCCTGCTCGCTGTCTCTCCAGATGTACAGGAATCATCAATGAACCGAAGGACTGATTCTCAGGCTCTCTTTCTCCTCAGAGATTATGGTTGTCATGAAAAATGACTCTAAAACCCCCTTTGCCGAGACTAAGCAACATTTTTTGCTGTCTTTCACTGTGATCTGTGCATTGACAACGGTTATGCTTGTGTCTAACGCACAAAAAAAGAGAGCTGGCAGGAAAATATCAAAGGTACTTGAAGAATGATGGGACAGCAACTGCTAGAATCCAGGCGAAGGGAAACTAAAAATGAAGAGTCAATTTAAACAGTCCATATTATTGATTTACATGTTCACCTCCCACCGACTTCAACCGATGCATCGTCCTTATTAGTGGGGCTTGTTAAAGCAAGCATCACTGTTACTATTGCTCACACGGATTTGAACAAACCCCTGAGCACTAGTACTAATCTTTGGTGAAAAACGCATACATTATTTGTGAAACAGACATGAATGACTAAGGCTGGGTATTGACACAAATTTCACGATTCGATTCTATTTCGATTTTGATTCACAAGCTTGCGAGTCAATTAGATTCCAAGTCAATTTGATTCAATTCAATATTGATTATCTTGTAGATATATTTTGTGTGTGTGTATAATATCTATCTATCTATCTATCTATCTATCTATCTATCTATCTATCTATCTATCTATCTATCTATCTATCTATCTATCAGGTACAGTACATGGCAAATTTTCAAGGAAAATAATCTCTCAATGTTGTAAAGGTTAAAATGAACTGATTTGTATTTACATTACACTAAAGGAAGTTTTTATAATGATAAAGTTATAATACTAACTTTACAATTACATAATCATATTTCTACTCCAATTCGTTTTTTTGAAATATAAACATTTAAAATGGTTGCTGTCATAAAAATTTGACGGATTTATTCAAACATGCATTAAATATTGAAGAACGAATAATGAATATGTAATATGGTGCATATATTTAGCAAAATGCTTCTCTCTAGAGTTAATTTTTCTAGCTGACTAACGAGTTTATGGTCACTGAATATGTTTTTTTCTGAGGTAAATGTGACATTACGTGACATATTGTTTACAAGCTGTTTTATTGACGTCTTTCCGCGGTTGAAACACTGATTGAGCTATTACATGAGACAGGATACGGATTTCGGTAAGTTGTACTGTATCGTTTAACATACCTTCAGAAGTTCATTCACGTTTATTTAACTACAGCGATCTGTCACGCCACATTGAATAGCACCAAACGGTATTTATTTTCTGAATTTCGTAATAAAATGGACATCATTTGAAATCTGAGACTTTGTTTCCTATCAAAAATAACCAGACACAAAGATTATTGCGATTTATGAAATGGGAGGCGCACTAAGTTCCGTTCATTCATCAACTGAAAACAGAATAGACTAACCGATTCTTGGGATTTAAAGGGATAGTTCACCCAAAAATGAAAATTCTGTCATCATTTACTCACCCTCAAGTTGTTTCAAACCTATATAAATGTATTTGTTCTGCTATACACAAATAAAGATATTTGGAAGAATGTTTGAACCAAGCAGATCTCGCCCCCCATTGACTACCATAGTATTTTTTCCCCCTACTATGGTAGTCATTGGGGGGCGAGATCTACTTGGTCAAGAACAGTCTTCCAAATATCTTTCTTTGCATCCTCCCAGAGCACCCTAGCAACTGCATAGCAGTGCCCTGAAAAGCACTCACAGAAGAAGAAAATGTCAAAATATAATTTTTTCCTTGCATCAGTCAACATGTCTATAACATGATCATATTCCCATTCAGTGAAGTATCATCTTGATTTTAGGAGTACAACTCCCACCCCACACACACCAAGAACCTCACTGACATCTTCAAAGACTGTGAGCTGCACATCTTAATCAGACAACAATCACAAGGGAGCTTGGGTCCACCATTGAAGACAAAGAGACAACAAAACAAGACCCTAAACCCATTGACGTCTCCTCCCCTCCACACACAGGCAGCAGTGAGGGTGAACTGAGGTTAGGAACCCTCAGGGTAGCCCTGGGCAGCCTTTCATTAAAACTCAAAATCTGTCTTTCATTCAGGGAACCCATGGTGTAATCTGATTAACTTGCTGAGCAAGCGGAGATCCAGCGAGGAATCGGGATTAGATATCAGACTGGGCGGGAGAAACAGGAAGAAGAAGAACATGAAGGAAGGAGGAACAAAGATGGTGGTTTCACATGAAACATTTGTGAACATACTTTGGGTTCATTTTAAGCAAGCAATACAGTAACTTTTAAACAATAGTTGAGTTAAATAAGACTACCCAGCAGGTTGGGGAAACATTTAACCCTACCGCTGGGTCAAAACAACCCAATTGCTGGGTTTCTCCATTTTGAAACCAACTTTGTAGTATTATAAATGTCCAAAAATCCATGATAATACTAGGTTCATTGTTTTTTTGTTTTTTTATTATTATTATTTCAATATTTTTTCTTGAATTGAGGAACAATCCTATTAAGTTTAGTCCACAAACACTTTTGATTCTCTAACCTCCCACTCGTTCTCTTATCACTCAACTCTGTCTGGGTGATTAATGGCATATTGATCGCTCCGTCTGTATGTGATTAATGGAGAATGCATCTCAGCGACACATCACCTTCTATTGAGCGTCATTACCGCCCGCAACGATCACCATCGTTCTACCACTAGATTGGGTTGAGGATAAGCTAATGTTCCCCAATAATACTGCAGTGTTCATCCACCCAAAGTCAGACCGCTGAAGGTGGAGTCAATAACTATTTGTCTTCATTTTCATCGGATGGTGATGAGGAGCTGTCGGAATTGATGAACCATCCCAGTTTAACCTTGGATTCAAAGACTCTAAATCCGAATTAAGTCACATTTAAATATTTCTAAGCATTCAAGAAACTTTACCATGTGACATCAGAAGATCGAAAGGATAACTTCCAGCAGAAAAAAGAAAAGATTCTGTTATCATCTCTTGGCCGTTTTAGTGAGCTGCTGACTCATGGAAATTGATCCACCTTCCCAACAAATAAGTGTTAACACTACTTCCCATCAAAGAAAGGAAACAACGTATACTGAATAAGTCTATTTCTGAAAAATATGTTTAGATAACAAAAGACACCTATTTCCTGAAGTGATCAACATTTTTCCATAGATACATCTGGAGTTTGGAAACTTCTTTATTATCATAATTTTTTTTTGAGCTCGTCTGTTTTCATCATGTGAAACCGCCTCTATTATCAAGGATATCGTCATGCAGGTTGTTTAACACACAGAGTGACTCATCCTTAAACTTACCACCACATTAACAAAAGGGGGACCCCAGTGGACATGGCGGACCCCCTGAAACACAGAGACAATATTAAAAGAGGGCAAAACTTCTGTGCAAGTGTCCCATTAATGCAAGCACAAACAAAACCTATATACACTGAAGACCTGTAGACACACTGAAGGTTTCTAACAGGTATTCAGTGGAAATGCATAGGTTTGCATTGCATATTTTAGTGTATTACTAGCTATAAGAGAACGTAGGTTTTACAAGTAACTAACCCTAAACCAAACCCTAACCATAACTCTATACTAAGTACATTAATAGTTAATTAATATTACTCAGTACTTATTTGAGTAAGTACAATGTAACTACATCACCTTAAAATAAAGTGTCACCAAATGTAGACTCAATTGAAATGCACTGATATGATGCAATGTTATGTTTCTCAGATTTTGGTATATAAATGTGAATTTTTTAGCAGATTTGTTTTCAAATTCTTTGCTTTCTAATTCTTAAATATAATGATCACCTTTTGAGTCACATAATTTCCACTTTAATATTTCATTTTTATTGTAAAGTTCACAATATTTTGATCAGATATAGCATATACACAACTGTTCAAATGTTTAGGGTCGATACGTTTTTTTTTTTCTCAAAGAAGTCTTGTGCTCAACAAGACTGCATTTATTTGGTTATAAATACAGTAAAAACTAAATATGTATTTAAAATATAACTATAAATATAAAATATGTATTTATTATATAATTAGTTTCTCCTTCAGTATGTTTTCATTTGTAATTTATTCCTGTGATCAAAGCTGAATTTTCAGCATCATTACTCCAGTCTTCAGTGTCACATGATCCTTCAGAAATCATTCTAATCTGCTGATTTGCTGCTCAAGAAACATTTATTATCTTAACTGTACTCTATATATTCCTCCAATAAAAAAAGAAACATTTATCATTGTTGAAAACAGCTGTGCTGCTTCATATTTTTGTGGAAACAGTGATACATTTTTTAAGGATTCTTTGATGAATAGAAAGTTCAAAAGAACAGCATTTATTTGACATAAATGTCTTTACTGTCACTTTTGATCAGTTTAAACCATGCTTTCTGAATAAAAGTATACATTTCTTTAAACAAACAGAAAAATCTTAAGGACCCCAAACTTTTAAACGTAGTGTACATACTGCAAACACAAGTTTAAGAACTGGATAAATCTCTAAAAAACTGAAAGAAAGAAAAGTCTGACAACACGTGCTCTTTAGAGAATGAACAGAAAAGAGCCATGAAGAAAAGCCCAGAGGGTTAAAAGGAAACAGAGTGCATGCAAAGATTTGAGATTATTTTATTTAATAAGAAAACTTCAGTGATACAGAAACGTAGCAAAAGAAAAGCAGACATTGACATTAGATGTTCCATTAATAAATGAGTGAAAAGAGTAAAAGAATATAATGTACAATCGTATGTGCACAAAGTTAGTACAAAAGCAGGAAGCAGAAGAGAGGAACAAGTGCTTTCTCATGAAGTCAGGGAAAAAAAACAAGGAAAAGAACAATCTCTAATGTGTCTAAAAACTAATCTACACTAATCCTCCCCAAATGTTCATGATGATACTGCAGTGGCTCACAAGGCAACTCATGTAGCCGACCATAATTTATAACTACATTTTGTTTAGCTTTTATTAACTGGGACAAAAAGCTATCTTTAAGTATTTAAAAAAAATAATAATAATATTGGCACACATTTTTTTAAGCAGAAGCCTGTTTTCCGCTCTCCTTGTAGGATAACAACAGTACTTACAGTGAGTCACTTAAATCTTAGAATAAGGAGGACATCAAAACCATTTCCCCCCTTTTATCCACAGCATATGTGTGTGTTTCCCTGCGCACAATAACTAACACTCAGAGGTCACCTGATAGCCTGTGATGCCGATAGCAATGGTACAGATGGGCTGCAGCCAGTGACCCGGGTTCAGAGGCCCTGCGGGTGAGCGGTCTGTAGCGGTACACATGGTACGGTACAGGGACTGGGCATACCTGTGCAGGTGACTGCTCCATAGCACGCAGAACCACCAGCTGGATGGTTCCTCTGAGGTTCCCTTCAGTCGACATGGAGTACCGCAGGGTTTCCATGGCATCGTGGTTGGAGCGTCCGAGCAGGGATTCACTGTTGACGGCTACCAGTTGATCATTGATACGTAAGCGACTGTCCTGCAAACACAAGACGACAAACACCAGTGTCACTCAACATGTACAAGCTACTCAAAAAAGTCCTATAGTCATATAACCTTAAAGGGTTAGTTCACCCAAAAATGAAGTTTCTGTCATTAATGATTCACCCTCATGTCGTTCCACACCCATAAGACCTTCGTTCATCTTCGGAACACAAATTAAGATATTTTGATTAAAATCAAAGTTTTTTTATCCTCCATTGAAAGCAACGAAATTACCGTCATTCAAGGTCCAAAAGGTAGTAAAGACATTGGTAAAATAGTCCATGTGACAGCAGTGGTTCAACCTTAATGTTATGAAGCGACGAGAATACTTTTTGTGCGCAAAAACAAAACAAAAAATAACAATTTTAGTCAACAAATTCGTCTCTCCCGTCATTCTCATATGCTATTTTTATTGCATGCATTGTGCCGCTCACATGACCAGAACTGGCCAATACTGAGCCGGCGTTTGGACGTAGACATGGAGGCTGTGCATAACATTATGGTGAGTAATTAATGACAGAAATTTCGTTTTTGAGTTAACTAACCCTTTAAAAAAAAACGTTTCTAAAAAATTGTCAGTTAATAGGTACACTAAGCATAACATAAAAGGAGCTAACTTCACGAAAGGTCTTAAATTTGTAATATTTTTATTATTTGTATTATTGAGTCCAAAATTATAGTAGATATAGACAGATTAATAGTACTATATATACTATCAATCTGTATATATATATATATATATATATATATATATATATATATATATATATATATAAAGTGTGTAGATGTATACATTAACTTACCTACAGATTCAGTGCAATATTTAAAAAAAAAAAAAAAAAAATACACATATAGTACTATTATAGATGTATTAAGATTAAAAGATTAAGATTACATTTTTACTATAAATTCAATGGCATTTAAAAAAAAATAATAAAAAAAAAAATTATACACTTAATATTACAAATAAAAAAATTTAAATTATTTAAACAAAAATTATATTACAATTATAAATCATCATGGCAGTGCTTACATTTTCACTGTGAGATATATAATTTACTAATAAATTCAGTGCAGTATTTAAAATTAAATGTAAAAACAAAATTAAATATAAAAAAATATAAAATAAAATTCATATCATAGTACTAGATCTGGTACTAATTTAAAAGTTCTTAAATTTTTACTATAATATGAAATATATAATTTACCAATATATGAAGAGTAGTATTTAAAATAAATAATAATAAAAAAAAAAAGAAATTTCATTCAAATAAAAAGATAAGATTTCAATTAAGATGACAGCATTAAACGTAAACATATTTTTAGCCCGATTTGTGAATGAATTGAATCTGTACTTTTCAATGAACCGCTACTACTCACTAAAAAAACGTTAGAAAATGGCTGTCACATTACTGAAACATTTAGTTAAGTTAGTAGCACCGCTACTTTTATCTAGCTACTCCCAACTCTAAAGCCCTATAGTGTGATTTAAAAACATTTATGCAGCGTAGCCCCACTGTTAAATGTTTAATGCATCCCACTATGAATTCAGATACAATTACGGATGCATATCATTAGTGTGAAAGGACCGGGCCGGAGTGAATTGGATTAAGGTTCACAGCTGTGGTTTCCTAAATAAAACTCAGCTGAGGAGGAACAAAAGAGATTAGCAGCTAAAAGCCACTGGAGCCGCTAAAGACTCCTGAGAGTCTGTGTCACGGAGGATGATCCTGACCCTTGGGCGGGGTCACTGACCGCAGACCACTGATACTGACCCGGGAGGGGGTCTCAGGCAGAACAGACACAAACACTTGTGCCCATCTTTTGAGAAAATATACTCATGCATACACAAGCAGACAGTCTGGAGGCTCAACAACCCAAGACGACTTTTTAAAGCCCTAGTGAAGGACGAGCTCCAAAGATAACCTACGACATGTTTTTCTTTATTACTAGGCAGAATAATTGTATTCCGATAATTTATTCTAGAAATTATGGAGCTTCTAAAATCATGTCCACTCCAAGATTATCTCAATCTTGGAGTGTAAACGCTAGAAGAGCAATAGAAAGCGAGAGATAAGAGTGAATGGCAGAAGTCAAATGAAGAGCTCAGCCTTTAAAAATGTCTATTTCTTTGAGCATCTCTCTGATGGAGGCCTGTGATGCAGCTCGCTCTCTGAGCCCACTCTCCACTGGAGTGCTGATAGGGGCCAGAGACGCAGCTCCACCTGTGAGCCCACTCTTGATTACACTGCTGATAGGCGACAGTAGATGTGCCCTTATCTACACAGTCACACAACACCTGCTGCCTGACTGACTGATTAAGGACAGGAGAGGAGTATTCATATCTCTGTGACAGCACTTGGTAAAGTTCACAAATAACAACAGATACAGCATAACCCGAACCACGATGACAAACCTTACCAGGCTACAATGGCCATTATTCATCTGATCATTCATCTACTTTTGTTTTTGGTTTGAGGCCACTTTGGGTGAATCACAGTTAGCATACTACAGTATAGTCTATGAAATAAGCAAAAATAAGCAAAATTTGTATTATTGCTTCCCAAAACATAGTACTAGTTACAGACAAACTAATCAGATGATATATGGACCAAATCAAAAATGAGTTAATGCAATAGCTAACATGAAATAATGTACATTAAAACTATTAAATCTCTATTTTTAAACTGAAATAAAAGGTAAAATAATTAAATAAATATTACATTTAAAAAAAAGAAAACTGAAATGTTGCTTTGGCCATTAACTGAAACAAGATTAAAGGCACAATATGTAAGATTTTTGGATTAAAATATCCAAAAACCACTAGAAGTGTTATATATTTTGTTGACTTGTGTACTTACATTATCCCAAATGTTTCCAAGAATGTTTAAATCCAGAGAGAAATAAGCTATTTTAACCAGGACACGGACCGTGTCTGTGCGTCGCCTATCAATGACATCATACTCGCGTTACCCTCAATTTCCGGTTTTATTTTGTAGAAACCATGGAAACACCAAAAGACATGTGTGTTGCTAATTTAATATATTATGTGTTTTATTAGACAGGTGAGCAACTGTCTGGATTCATTCATCGACAGAAAACTAATCATGTTTTTTAGCTCAACACTAAGTCTTATTGTTTAAATCCCGTTTTCTTGATTTACAGCGAGTACCATGTTTTACCACGCCTACTATCGATCTAGACTTGTTGCAGTGTCTCATAGCAGCCGCCGAGCAAATGCACAGAGTAGCATTATAACAACTTTCAACACACAAATGTATCTAATATGATCAACAGCACTGCTTTACCCCACATACGCTTGACCGGAAGAAGCAGAAACGCTCGTCTGCGGCACAATAAAAGTCCTGCTGCTCTCGAGACGTGTGTCGCGCTCGTCTCTCATTAGCAATCGCTCCAGCGGCCTCGTTCAGCTCAACATCACTCGGTCCTGCTCTGCTTCATGCTACAGTAATGTTAATAATGTCATCCAAGTATTCGTTTTGAATAAGCAACCTCTAGCGGCGAAAACTGACATATTATGCCTTTAAGTTAAAGTACTAAATAACTACTACTAAAAGCTAAATAGAAATATTTAAAAACAAAACAAATAAATAAAAATAGTAAAAGCACATAAAATTACAAAAACGTACACTAAAATTAAAATAAAAACTGAAAATATAAAAGCTAATTTAAAATATTAATAAATACTGTAGTGTATAAATAACAGATTTTTAATGCATTAATTAATCAATGTTAATTTGTACATATACCGTACTAATATAGTCAACTAATATAAATTGAACGAATTACGTATTATAAGCAAATGTATATTTATTAGGGTGTTAACGCATGCGATTCATTTTTTTCAGTTTAACGCATTAAAAATATTTAACGCAATTAATCCATCTTTTTCATAATCAATTAGCTAGCGTTACATTATATGATCACGCTATCCTTCATTCAAGTGCTATTAAATCTTTCAAGCGTAATAAGAATAAAACTTAAATCTGTACTGGCAGACAGTAAAGTGTTTGATAATTTTATTAAATTTCTGTATATTTCCTATCTGTTAGATCACATTTAAAATATACTGTCTTTATGTTTCTACATTATTTGGAGATTAAATGTGAAATTATTACAATATAAAATATATAAAAAACTTTAATGTTAAGTGTGATTATTTGCGATTAATTACAGAAAAAAATGTGTGATTAATTACTTAATTGTTTTGAATCAATTGACAGCACTAATATTTATATATTTATAGTAGTATATGTATGTATTTAATAACTTTTTCATTTTAAAAGGTTTTTAGTAGAACTGTAAATCAGCACTGTATGTTCTTCTGTTGTGACATGCACAGGTTTTTGAGTGACTTTCATCATGAAAGCTCTCAAATGAACAGACGTTAGCGCTGAGGCTGGCTACTTTTACCTTGTGTGCAGCGCCGCCATGGATGATGGACTTGATGAAGATGCCCAGATCTTCTCCGGTCTCTCGGGACTTGTTACCCTTCAGACTGACCCCCAGACCAGCTGAGCCGGAGTCGTTCAAAGGAACTTCAAACATCAGCTGCTCTCGCCCGTCCTCAGCCAACAGTGGACCTGACGGCTCTCCTTTCTGCAAATAACACACACTTAGGTCAGCATCTCAACTAACTGATACATTTGAGCATTTACTCCAGTGCGAGATCTTGCCGCATTGACTACAACTGTAAGTGGATTACTGGACATGCAATTTTTGCTTGCGTTTACAAACTACAAAATGATTGTCAGTGGTAATCGACATATGTCACAGATGCCGTCGATAGAGTTTAACTCGTACTGAACCTGGAACACTCCAATAAGATAATGGATGTAGTGAGATGAAGGGACACTAGTGTTTAAAAGGTCGGTATGATTTGTTAAAATGTTTTTAATACAAATCTTTTGTGATCACCAAGGCTGCATTTATTTGATCAAATATACAGTAAAAACAGTAATATTACGTAATAGAATTGCCATTTAAAGTAACTGTTTATTATTTGAATATATTTTAAAATGTAATTTATCCCTGTGAATTTTCAGCATCATTACTCCAGTCTTTAGTGTCACATGATCCTTCAGAAATCATTCTAATATGCTGTTTTTCTGCAAGCAACAATGGTTATTATTTTTGAGAACAGTTTTGCTGCTTCATATTTTGTTTAATATACATTTAATTGATGAATAAAAAGTTCAAAACAGCATTCATTTGTAATCGAAATTTTTTGTAACATTATACATGTCTTTACTGTCACTTCTGATCAATTTAATAGATTAAAGGGGTCCTTGATTAGGATTAACACTTTTTTAACTTTAGTTAGTGTGTAATGTTGCTGTTTGATCATAAACAACATCTGCAAAGTTACGACACTCAAAGTTCAATGCAAAGGGAGATATTTTCTTTTACAGAAATTGCTTTTTAACGGCTGCTAGGGACTACAACAAGCTTCTTCCCAGGTTGGTGACATCACAAACCCCAACATTTACATAAACCCCGCCCCTGAGAACACGCAACAAAAGGGGTGAGGCCATGTCGGGCTGCTTTAGAGAAGAGGAAGAGTTGTTGTAGCAGAGTGTTGTTGTCATGCCGTCATTTTACGCCGGACTGCTTCACAAATGGGGGTCAATTCAACGCTGGATTTGCACAAAAGATTAACATGACGACACATGCTAGTCGATGAGTTGAATCAACTCCACAGCAACTACATAAATGTATCCACTAACCATTCAGAAACATCCAGTTTCATTCTAAAAGTTGTAACTTCTTCCTGAGTCTCTCCATCAGTGTCGACTCCGGTTTGAACAATGTAAGGCTGAACACTGTTATTGACAATCCTCATTGTGGCTGCGTGAGATTCTCCAGCTTTGTTGTTGTCGAGCAACCGAAGCACGAGCTGTTAAAGCTCCACCTTCTTTTGGAAAGCGGGCAGGGAGCAGCAGTTTATTTGCATTTAAAGGGACACACACAAATGGTGTCTTTTTGCTCACACCCAAATAGGGGCAAATTTGACAAGCTATAATAAATGATCTGTGGGGTATTTTGAGCTGAAACTTCACAGACACATTCTGGGGACACCAGAGACTTATATTACATCTTGTAAAAGGGGCATTATAGGCCCCCTTTAAAAGTATTAATTTCTTTTTTTTTTTTTTAAATCTTTTATTTTTGTGATAGATAAAATAAAGGCAGATGTACACATGACCAAATGGACGAGGACGGAATAATGATGGATAAATATATAAAGTAGGGTTTGGACAGAATGAACGCATGTCCAATGGTGAAACACATTGGGGGTCGTTTGACTTGAACGTGAAAGGGTGAAAGCATGAGTACGTGCCAGATCAAAAGGAAACATAATAAGCTTTTGTCAGCGATTCATTCAGGAGGGCGGGGGTTGGGGAACGACATCATTTAAGACTAATAACTCATTGAACACACTTACTCACAACCACCCACACATTTCACCTCTCTTTTTGCTTTTTTCTGCTGGAAACCACATTAAATAACAGCATTAGCCTGTTGCTAAGCTGCTGTGGAAATGGGCCAGGGGAAAAAAAGAAACAAAAATGACTTTGTAGAAACACAAAGTTGGGCAAAAAGCATTAAGTAAGAGCTAACGATGAAAAATAGGAGGGCCAATGGGGCAAAGCTTCAAGTAGTCCTTTTAGCGTGTCCTTTTACTGATGATAATGTGTCGTACATGGCCTGAGGCGGACGACAAATCAGAGTTTTAGCACACAATAAAAGACCTGTTTGTAAGTGAGGTCAAACTTTGGTCCCAGAGAGAATATCAGATTGTCTGATGTCTCCTCACACGAGAAGGGAAATGCCGCTTCGGTGGTCCTATCAACGCTTGAGACCCAGACTTCACATGAAGACCTCCTGAGGGCGAATACACACTCGTATGCTCTCAAACACACCATGTAATGAACTATTTTAACTGAAGTACATGAGTAAAAGCTGGGAAAACGGTCAGTGAAAAAGCAGATCCATGTTAGGAATAAGTGGAGCGATGTAAACACAGCATCGACTCGACACATAAAACAGGCCTATTGGTTATGCAAATACAAAAAAGACATATTTGGACGACTATATTTTAATAATGATATTATTATTAGTATTAAAAGTAATTAATATGAACTGTTAAGTATTTTATTAATATTAATACTATTAATATTAACAAATTAATATTAACTGATAATATTAATATGTATTATTAATATCAACACTAATGATTAATATTAACAGGATATTACAGGAATTAATTTTAGGATATTAATAGGAATTAATTTTAGTATTAAAAACAATTAATATTTATTAATTGGCAACATTAATACATGTTATTATTATCAATACTATTTAATACGTATTAACCATAAATGAATATTAGGCTAATAGTAACGGATATAATAATCATAATAATACATTAAAATGATTATTAATAATAATAAATATCAAAATGAAACAATTATTAATATTAATAATGTTTGTTTATTATTAATATCAACATTAGAAATTAATATTAATATGAAATTATATATTATTTTAATATGACTTGATTTTGGTATTAATAGTCATTAATTAACTGATTATAGTAACAGGATATTACATTTGATACTAATAGGAATTAATTTTAGTGTTAAAAACAATTAATATGGATATTAATTGACAACATTAATTCATGTTATTAATGCCGATATTATTTAATATTATTTAAGTATTAAAAATAAATTAATATTAGGCTTGAGGTAATTAATATAATAATAAATAATAATAATAATACCAAAACTAAACAATTGATTATTAATAAACAGACATAACTATCAACATTAGTAATTAATATAAATATGAAATATTTATATATTCTTATAGGACTTGATTTCAGTATTAACAGTCATCAATATTAATATCATATTAATATTAATAAATATTGATATTAACAATTCATATTAATAATATTCTAGGCAAAACTGATAATTAACAATGAAACATAACCGAGATGTCCCGAGCTACAACATTTTCCATAATTGTGATATACACAGCATTTTGTGAGGAAGTCTTTGTGTCATTTACACAAAAATAATCCACGGGAAATGTGTTTCGATGCCTCTGGCTAGAAGTCAATGCACCTTAACCCAGATATTGAACTAAATTAGAATTGATGTCAGAAGGCCATCTGCTATTACATGAAAGCATCTACACTTTTTATATTACTCACAGCTTTAAAAAAACGTCCATTGGTTTTGGAAAGAAGCGGCCGTGACCCAAATAACAAATATAATTAAATAGGCCATGACAAAGCAGAACACATCCTGTGTGTGGGAAGAGCAGTTATTACTACGACCATCTCAAGGACATCTACATGCTCCACCAGCCCTGTGGCCGACCTCTCTTCCTCTGAGTACAACAGTGTGCAATGTGCTGTCTGACCCCTCCATCCTCACAGAAAACCTGTCTGAATCAAAGGGTGGAGAACAGCTCAGACACCAAACTCTACAGTCTACATAGTGATTGTAAATAGGTTACAAAAATAAATATTCAGCTTTTACAACAAATATCCAGTGTGAAAATCATGATATAGTGGTGGTATTAGATGCAATATAGCAGTCCAAATAAAACGACTACCATAAAGACTTGATTTTACATCATGTATGCTAAATATGTGTACTTTGTCTAGTGGAATACCACAAACATCACTAGATATAGTCATTTTATCATTCTATTAAATTCATTTTTGCAGTGCATGCCCATGTCTAGCGGGCACAAAAAAACGTAACATTACAATTTAATTTGATGTTTGGCTGATTTATTGCTGCTGGCTATCAGGTATAATTATTAAGCCGCTGAAGACTTTAATTCCACCTACTGCATTCATTTAATCTCAATGCACGTGACAAACTGACGCAAATTTCAGGCCTGAAAATATAGAATGGGGTTGTTACTCCCGTAAATAACTGAAGTGTGAACATAACAGTATTAAAGGATTAGTTCACTTCCGAATTCAAATTTCCTGATAATTTACTCACCCCCATGTCATCCTAGATGTTTATGTCTTTCTTTCTTCAGTCGAAAAGAAATTAAGGTTTCTGAGGAAAACATTCCAGGATTTTTCTCCATATAGTGGACTACACTGGGGTTCAACGGGTTGATGGTCCAAATGTCAGTTTCAGTGCAGCTTCAAAGAGCTCTACATGATCCCAGACGAGGAATAAAGGTCTTATCTAGCGAAACCATCTGTAATTTTCTAAAAAAAAAAAAAAAAAAAAAAAAAAAAAAGTATATACTTTTTAACCACAAATGCTCGTCTTACGTAATCACGTTGGAAAGGTCACACGTGAGGTAGGCTGTACTGATCCAGTGTCTACAAAGCGAACGTGCAAAAACCACCCGTTACAAAAAAAATAAAAAAATAGGTAAAACAACGATGTCAGACAATTTTGAAGTTAGAGGAGAAAATGAGTTTAAATCGCCCTACCGCGGTACTTCCGCCTACGTCACGCGTGATCTTTCCAACGTGATTACGTAACGTGTGCCGCATTGCAGAGCAGTGCAAGACGAGCATTTGTGGTTAAAAAGTATATACATTTGTATTTTTTTTTAGAAAATGACAGATTGTTTCACTAGATAAGACCCTTATTCCTCGTCTGGGATCATGTAGAGCTCTTTGAAGCTGCACTGAAACTGACATTTGGACCTTCAACCCGTTGATCCCTGTTGGAGTACACTATATGGAGAAAAATCCTGGAATGTTTTCCTCAAAAAGATTCATTTTCAAATTCTAATACATTATATATATATAAAATACACAAAGCTTTTGCATTCTCTCGCAATTATATAGCTGGCTAATATTGTATATAATTTGGCGGGTATCGGGGACCCGCTATCAATATGCAGGGTATTGAAATGCTTTTAAATGCGTGTTCACGCGTACTCTTTGTATAGGGAGCGGCGGTGCTGACCGCACATTTATCAGGATCTGCAGAGCATCAAATCCTCCAAAATCATCCTGTTAGTCATCTCTCCTTACTATCTTCATCTCCAAATCAAATCTGATGTACTGTAATGTAACCAACTACCACAACAAGCTTAACCATGTCCCTTTAAGGGCTCTGTAAAATGCGTTACTCATTTTCCATGCCTTTCCGAATTCAGGTTTTAGGCACTTCCCTAATACACATAAATTAACAAAACATGACTAAAAACTACCATATTTTTTAGGCATATAGGCTACTATGGTATTCTTTCAAGTACCTTGGCCGATCAGAAATCAAGATCAGCTAAAAAGCATCCTGTGATGGTTATAAACTACCGTAAGATGATTTTAGCTGGATTTTCCAGCAGGGCCGGACATTTTGGCGACACACTCCTGCATCCAGGATATCCAGTCACCAACACATCAGATCCCTGACTAGATCCCAAAAGGGTTAATTCAGAAAAACAAGGTTTTAACTCTGTCAACGGTCTCTAAATACGAGTCACGCCAACTGCTCCATCTCCAAACAGACACCATTCTATCTGCTAACAGGATGGACATTTATGGTGTCGCACATTTCCTGTCTAAAGATCCGCTGGATTCTAGCAGACTGTTATAAAAGTTGCTTTATTTTTGCTAATGAATGATCGTTAGCCAAATGTGCCTTTGTGAATTAAGATGGTATATTTTGTGCTGACAGTGGGTGGTTAAAAAAACAGGCAAAATACTGTATGAAGGTGGGTGTTTATGAAGAGTATTTCAGGTTTGGATGCATTCATTGGTTGGAATGAAATATAAATACACACACAGAGAGAGACACACACACACACACACACACACAGACTCATATCCTCTAAAAAGGCAGATGGTGAAATCTACTCAACACTGTCATTATATCTTTTCATACTCTTCCATTCTCTGAAAAAATATTTCTCCCGAGTGTGTCATTTTTCCTTTTGCCTGCCGTCGCATTTCTGCCATAATTTACCCTGGCTAAGCAGTGGCACAGCTAACCCACTTTGAATTTGAATAGGGTGGAAAAATGGAGGAGGTTTTTCTCTGTGAATAGATACTGCAGAGCAGCTCTTTATGACGTTTTTTTGTGCCTAACAAGAATTAATGGTCCAATAATAGTCAGTGTCAATGACATACAGCTGCTGTTCTTCAACAGATCTGGGACAGCAGAGATTTAACAAAGTACAAAGCTAAATCCATAAATAAACCTCAAATTTAACAATAAAAATAATAAGAATTCTCAGACATCTAATTGAGGAAGTAATTCATGAGAAAATGATTGACTGTAAGAACTATTATGAATTATTTGGCAGCCCACATATAACACAGGTGACCCGTTTAAACCCCAAGCCTTTGATAAGCAGACACTAGAGTGTAAATGAACTGAGGATAGACAGAGACACAATGAAGGGATGTGGACTTTCTTCCTGCGATGAGGGATCTAGTGGCGCCACAAGTGCGTTTTTACTCGTTGTTTGGATTGTAACAGTGTCTGATGTTTAGAAGAAAAATAAAGATGCTTTGAAAGGGGTCAGCGAAACAACACGCCCCACGTGTAACATCTGGGAAAAAAGATGGACCAGCGTTAGCAAAAGGCTTCCTGTTAAACTGCTGTGTCGTGTACACAACTTCCTGTCACAAGCTGACTCGACAATTTCTATATAAATGAGGGGACTGCTGGGGTTATCATCCATTGTGTAAAAAAAAAAAACAAAGATCAAGCATATATATAGAGCATATTATATTATGCATATTATCAAGCATATTATATTAGAGCTTTCAAAATTAACGCATGCACTTTTTTTCTTCATTTTAATGTGTTAAAAATATTTTACGCAATTAGCATAGCATCCGTTTTTTCCCCGTCATCCTTTAGTTAGCGCTACATTATGATGATGCTATCATTCATTCAGGTGCTACTAAACCATTCATGCGCAACAAGACATAACAAATAACTTAAATCTGTACTGGCACGCTGTCTGTGAATCTGAAATCGACTCGCGCATACAGAAAGCCGCTTCAGACAGCCGCATTGAGCTCTCTGCCGTGCTTGAAAGGACAAAAAACACACAAAATCCCAGCTTTGTGAAGTATCTTCATAAGCAACGTCTTAAATGACAGTAAAGAGCTGTGAGTACATCTGATGTGTCAGATCATGTGCTTCAGATCTTAAAGTGACAGCAGCCTAATAAACCTGCTGCAGTGATGTCTGTCATTAATGTTAATCAAAGATTAAAAGACAAAGAGAAAAATCACTCATTGCTCTTGACTGAATAACTTTTGTAGCTTTAATAAGAATTCATCTATATTTAATTTATAATTTCTGCAGTGAAGTCTGTGAAGTGTTTGATAACTTTATTCAATTTCTGTAATTTCCAACCTGTTAGATCACATATTTAAAATATACTGTCTTTATGTCGTTTTTACATAAATGTGGAGATTAAATGTAAAGTTATAATACAATATAAAAATATTTTAAAAACTTTCATGTCAGGAGCGATTAATCGCGATTAATTAGAGGAAAATGTGTGATTACTTATTTCTTTTTTTTAATCTAATATGTATATATATTCTAAATAATATATAAAGTTTATTGCAAAATATGCATGCAAATATTTATACAAATATTTAAGTATTTGTTTAAGCTCATTATTTAATTATTTAAGCTTGATTCCGTTATTTGTGGCGCTTCATGGAAGTGGGCATTCCCTGCAAGTTCATTTAGCGTGATTTGCTCGCTACAACTCTGGTGGAATTTTCTTTACAGCATCATTATTTTATGGATAACTTGATCAAAAGCATATACCACTGATTAACAACCAACTCACAGTAGGTCTGTCTAAATGTTTATAAGTTATTGTTAAAAATCTATTTCCCTAAAAAAAAGAATAGAGTTTTTAATTCCGGAACCCGACTGTTGCACTCTATAATCTTACCAGTTCTCTGGGCAAAAACTCTTCTTGTCTTCCAACTATCATAGACACGGTCTCTCCCTGTTTGGTGCTCCGCAGCATAGCCACCAGTTCCTCTTGTGTGCGTCCTGTGATGTCCACTCCATTTACCTAGAGAAGGAGAGAAAGCTATTTCCTGTAACCGTCAAACAAGAGAGCAAAATTTTCATTTACACTCTAACGAGATGGAAAACATGTCAGTATTAATTCCGTCTCTTGGCCAGGTGCAATACAAGACAGACAAGTGGCCTAATTACGTCAAATATGCGTTCTGCATTCTGAAACAATATATTTAAATTGCATTTAAAACAATACCTTTTAAATGCATGACTGGTGGGGAAGGAACAGCGTAATTTAATGTTCTATAAATAAGCACTGATTTTGCATTTTCCAGGTTGCGCTCTCGATTGCATTGACGCAGGAAGCATGTAATACCTCCAGGATACGGTCTCCAGACTTGAGCCGTCCGTCTTTAACAGCAGCTCCACGGGGCAGAATGCTCTTGACCATAATGGGTCCTGGACCATGAAGGGACGAGTCTCTGGTTACCACGGTGAAACCGAGGCCCTCCGTGCCTGCAGATAGAAGGCGGCCAGAAACATTAAACATGTATTTAATGACCCAGTGAACCAAACAAATGGTCTTCTTACCGTTTTCACCAGTGTTGCATTTTCAACAGTGTGGAAAACAAAAGCCTGATTTCTGAACATATTTTACTCTGCAGTATAATATAAAATAACATTCTGCAAAGGTTCCAGTAATAAAGAAAATGTGTTTGCATCTACACACAGCTAAACTCATTGTAGTACCAATTTTCAATCCATGTTAGAAAAAGTACATAATTGTTCCGCTTATATCCCTTCTACAAAGTCCTAAAGACTTACTAACATCCTAAAGCTTTGTTCACGGTAAGGAACAAAAGGAATTTTCGCCATGCAATGAGAACATTTTGCAAACTTAAATGAAAGATGTGACATTCTGGTCATTTACAGTTTGATGTACAACACAAACTTCAAAAGACATAACTGACAAAATAGATTGGCTAGTTTTAATGTGAAAGGCTAAGGTTGTTGACAGATATGAAAGAGAACCTGGAAAAACGTGTGTCCAAAATTGATTTTGTTAAAATGTTTATAATATAATGTCACATGCATGTATCTGACAATATATAAAGCCACAATATCAACTTTGACAACATGGTGTTTAATAACTTTTTTTAATTAGTGTTTTCTCCATTTCCTGAAAAGTAGCGTTTTTGGAGATACAACGTTTATGCCCGATAGCGACGATTTAAAGGCTTGTTAGAAAATTAGTATTCTTAAATTCAAAGTTTGACAATATGAATTGTTTAAATTAAAGACTTGTTTAAAAGTCCTTCAAACTGCAATTAAAAGGAAAGAAACCACAGTGTTTCATCTAATATTATAGCATTCATTTTCAGTTTCTGTTACTAATACACTTCATAAAAGCCAACATCAACAGAGTGTCACTATTATCACTGAAATCTAGCAAGGTAGTGGATAACGGCAAAAACTGTATCAAGCTCATCCGATTCAAGATCAGGTCAAAAGGTCAACGGTATGCTGATGAAGGCTTTCAAGCACTCTGGACTGATAACCTGTGTTTAAGCTGTCGGTTTCTCTCCGTCTCCACCCCTGCACGTTGATAAATGTTTCCTTACGGGGATTAGACAGCTCTGCACTTTAATTTCACACGTGAACACATCCACAGGAGACGGGAGATGCAGAGAGCAGGATACAGGATGAGGAGAGAGAAATGGAGTGAAAGAAGAGCCATAGAAACAATGACAAAGGGTGTGGTCTGAAAAAAAAAAATGATTAGAGGAAGTAGAAGCACTGGAAGAGGGGAAGCAGAAAAAAGATGGACGAGTGACTCTCACCAAACCATGTCAAGGTCAAATTTCAAAAACAAATCGCAAAAAGAGAAAAAATACATTTTTATATTTCATGTATAAGTATTACTATTACTATTAATTACATTCATATTTTTAATTATTTTTATACTTATAACGTAATTATTAGAAACTTTTTTTTTTTACCATTTAAAAAATACTACAAAATACTAGTAAAAATACGGATGGTTGGTTGGTTGGTTGGTTGGTTGTGGTTGGTTGTGGTTGGTTGGTTGTGGTTGGTTGGTTGGTTGGTTGGTTGGTTGGTTGGTTGGTTGGTTGGTTGGTTGGTTGGTTGGTTGGTTGGTTGGTTGGTTGGTTGGTTGGTTGGTTGGTTGGTTGGTTGGTTGGTTGGTTGGTTGGTTGGTTGGTTGGTTGGTTGTTTGGTTGGTTGTGGTTGGTTGGTTGTGGTTGGTTGTGGTTGGTTGGTTGGTTGGTTGGTTGTGGTTGGTTGTGGTTGGCTGGTTGGTTGGTTGGTTGTTTGGTTGGTTGGTTGTTTGGTTGGTTGTGGTTGGTTGGTTGCTTGGTTGGTTGCTTGTGGTTGGTTGTGGTTGGTTGGTTGGTTGGTTGGTTGGTTGGTTAGTTGTGGTTGGTTGGTTGGTTGTGGTTGGTTGGTTGGTTGGTTGGTTGGTTAGTTGTGGTTGGTTGGTTGGTTGTGGTTGGTTGGTTGGTTGGTTGGTTGGTTGGTTGGTTGGTTGGTTGGTTGGTTGGTTGTTTGGTTGGTTGGTTGTAGTTGGTTGTGGTTGGTTGGTTGTAGTTGGTTGGTTGGTTGGGTTGTAGTTGGTTGTGGTTGGTTGAGTTGTAGTTGGTTGTGGTTGGTTGGTTGTAGTTGGTTGGTTGGTTGGTTGGGTTGTAGTTGGTTGGTTGGTTGAGTTGTAGTTGGTTGGTTGGTTGGTTGTGGTTGGTTGGTTGTTTGGTTGGTTGGTTGTTTGGTTGGTTGTGGTTGGTTGGTTGCTTGGTTGGTTGGTTGTTTGGTTGGTTGTGGTTGGTTGGTTGTTTGGTTGGTTGTGGTTGGTTGGTTGTTTGGTTGGTTGTGGTTGGTTGGTTGTTTGGTTGGTTGGTTGGTTGTTTGGTTGGTTGTGGTTGGTTGGTTGTTTGGTTGGTTGGTTGGTTGGTTGGTTGGTTGGTTGTGGTTGGTTGTGGTTGGTTGGTTGGTTGGTTGGTTAGTTGTGGTTGGTTGGTTGGTTGTGGTTGGTTGGTTGGTTGGTTGGTTAGTTGTGGTTGGTTGGTTGGTTGTGGTTGGTTGGTTGGTTGGTTGGTTGTTTGGTTGGTTGTTTGGTTGTTTGGTTGGTTGGTTGTAGTTGGTTGTGGTTGGTTGGTTGTAGTTGGTTGGTTGGTTGGGTTGTAGTTGGTTGTGGTTGGTTGAGTTGTAGTTGGTTGTGGTTGGTTGGTTGTAGTTGGTTGGTTGGTTGTGGTTGGTTGGTTGGTTGTGGTTGGTTGGTTGGTTGGTTGGGTTTTAGTTGGTTGGTTGGTTGAGTTGTAGTTGGTTGGTTGGTTGGTTGTAGTTGGTTGGTTGGTTGTGGTTGGTTGGTTGGTTGGTTGGTTGGTTGGTTGGTTGGGTTGTAGTTGGTTGGTTGGTTGAGTTGTAGTTGGTTGGTTGGTTGGGTTGTAGTTGGTTGGTTGGTTGGGTTGTAGTTGGTTGGTTGGGTGTGGTTGGTTGGGTTGTAGTTGGTTGGTTGGTTGGTAAGTTGGTTGGTTGGATGGCTGGTTGGCGTTGGTTGGTTGTGGGTGGTGTTGGTTGGTTGTAAATTAAAGGCATTACACTACCAAATAGTATTATAATATATAAATACAAACTTAATCTTTAAAACAATCTATTAATAATCTTTTGCACTATTAGTTTATTGTACTGGTACTGATATTGTGTTGGTAAGGAGAATTATATTTCCTTGCAAACAAGCTTATTTGTCATTAAATGTCACAATGTAAGTCTTAAATTTGTATGAATAAAATGTAATTATATAATGAATAAAAGTAATTTATTTATTTCTTCCCTTTGATTTTAGGGTGAAGTATGACCTAGACATGTTACTAACAGGTTTCATGAGATTCACAAAGAAACGCAATAAGAGAAGAAAGAAAAAAATGAGGCTTAAAGAATCATGCTACGATAGTGATTCCCTCGAGTCTCTCGTCTGAAGGGGCACGTGAGATTATTGAAGCTGAGAATTGCTCTGTCTCTCTCACACACACACTTGAGGGAGAGATGTCATCGAGGATAGCGGCCAATCCAGCATACTAAAGATGGCAAATGATGAAATCTCAAGTCCCAGAAGAGCACCTGACATTAAAGTTTTAAACAATAGCAGCTGTCAATCAGCTGAGAGGAGCATTAAAAGACAGAGAGGTGAGGAAAAAAGGAAGAAGAACAAGTACAGACATTGCTATGCAGCAGTTTTGACATGGGTTAAATCACAGGGCTCATATGATGGCACCTTCTGGTCAACTGTATGGAGTTTGACTATTCAAGCTCAAAATCAACATGAAATGGCATTCACAAGCCATTTTACTTCCACAATGTGGCATATTTTTGAGTAAAAAAAATTATATAGAAGAATGACTGTTGCATTTTTTTAATTCACCTGGGAATTGATCAGATGAAAAGTGGAAAAAATGTGATTTCACTTCCAGCTTACCTTTCTTCAAATCGATCTTCATTTTCTTCCCAGGCTTTTTGTTGATCATATCAACCACCGTGGCGAGGACCGGGGTCTTTTGGGGGGCGGGGCTCTCGCTACGATCTTTCAGGGTGGGTGATGCACTGATGGGAGGAGAAGGCGTATGTCTGCGATGATTTGATTCCACGGGGGTGTGTCTTGCAGGTCGAAGCTCCTCCTCCTTAAGGGGTGGGGTTTGTAAGGCAGGGGGCTCTGGGGATGGCGTTGACGCATTACTCGGACGGAGTTTATGGACCAAGAAAGGACTCTTGACTTTAGGGACCACAGTGGTTGGTTCAGTGTTGTTGAAAAGCTGCCCGATGAGGCTCTTTTCATAGCGGAGCTTGTTGGCAACAGGAAGCACCTCCAAACGTACAGTGGAGGAGGACATGGCTTGGCGAAACACCTCCTGAGACCTGGAACATCAAGAGAGAAACCTTGTTTTACTGTTCTGTAGTGCACATTTGTAGAATATAAAGACATTCCTTCTGTGCTTCAAAGATTCAGAAGAGCTCTAGACTCAACAACCTCCTTAATGAGCACCATTCAAGAGCTGTTTCGCTCAAAAACTTCCAGTGGGAATCACTTCTCAACGTTTCCATCTTTTTACATAACTCCCTGGAATTTACCCTGTCACTATAGACTAGTGTGATTATGTTAAAATAAGAAGGTGGTGCATTGCAGATTTTATTACATTTTTTTTTTTTTTTTTTTTTTTTTTTAGAAAGGATCATGATCTTATCACGATTTTGTTTCATGTTAGTTTTTCTTTTTCTTTTTTTCAAACTCTTTTTTAATAGAAACAGCACGTCCTGACGGATATACCACAAGAATAGCAAACAGGGGTGCAAATGCAAGAAATGGTTAACAGAAATTAAAGAATTAAAAAAAACAAAAAAAAAAACAGATCTTCACACTTTTAAATCAAGTACAGAAATGAGACAACAACACGGTAGATTTATAGGTATACATGTGATTGTATGCACATGTCTACCCTCTCCTATGTGGTTTGTTAATCATTGTTGTGAAATATTCTTAAACTCTTGCCTCAAAAAATATTCAACTGAAGTCTGAACCACTGTAGTGACATGTACTATTTTAACTATGTCTTTACTACTTTTCTGGGCCTTGAAAGTGGTAAATACTTTGCCGTCTATGGGAGGGTCAGAAAGCTCTCGGATTTCATCAAAAATATCTTAATTTGTGTTCAGAAGATGAAAAAGTTTTACAGGTTTGGAACGACATAAGTCTGAGTAATTAATGACAGAATTTTCATTTTTAGGTAAACTATCACTTTAACATTAATGACTGACAGTAGTAGGTTTATAAGGCGGCTGTCACTTTAAGACCTAATGCATGGATACACATATGATACACATGCGTATAATAATATGAATGCGTACAAACTAGCACAATACTACAATCTCACTTCAAAGGTAGCTCATGGAGACATTTTAATCATTCACAATTTGAAATCATGATATCGCACACCCCTAGTAGGGACACAATTCATGTTGTTAAATGTTTTGAGCAAACTTTTTTCAGAGTTCAGTTCAGGACGCCGCTGGAGAAGTAAAATTGACTTGCTTGACTGCAGTCTTTTTTCTTTTGTACTTCAAAACCTTGAACTCTCATACCCATTTCTCTAACTCTTCCTCTAATAGTGCCACTTCGTTTAATCTGTCACCCTTTTGAAGACTGTCCAATACCCTTGATGCCACTTAATAGGGCAATTCCACACTTGCGGCAAGAGAAGACAGTTTTCTTTTGTTGTGTTAGAGTTGCAGCACTAAAACTCTGCAAGTGAGGAAAATTAGATAGATAGATAGATAGATAGACAGACAGACAGACAGACGGACAGACGAGAGAACATTGTGCTTGGTACGTTTTTGGGTCTTCAGCCGACAAAGTTTAAATCCCGTCTGGCTAGAGCGCTTCCCATAATGTTCACGCATTAGGTCAGTAGGCGGAGAGTAGGCGGTCTTTTGTGGCTGTTCGCAGGCATTTAACCACATGAGTGTCTACACTACGAAAGCAATCCGGTTGAATGCGCTGAAAGTTCGAAAGTGGACAGGCTCAAAACGTTTTACACCCCATTTACACCTGTATTTAGCGTCGTCTACTTGTGATCCAATCGACCAAAACGCATCTTAATACCAGGTGGAAAACAGGGCCATAGACAGATAATGAGGATGACAAAAGGTTTACACGCTATGAGCGTGTAGGACACAGAACAATCGCATGAAAGTGAAAATAATACAAAAGATGGATAATAAAAAGAAGGGAATGAAGTAGAGAGAAAGAGAGGGGGTGGATGATTAGTAATCCACATGACGACAATGGAAGTGTGACAGATGAAAGAGTCAGATACTCACTGAGCGAAAGGCTTGTCTATTAACTCGATGTCATTGATCAGCACAATGCACTCGTCCTCTTGAAAGATCTTCTCTCGTTCAGAGCGACTGTTCTCCTCGATGGATCGGATATGTAGACCCAAAGTCCTGATGAGACATGCACAAACAGATTTCAGACAGAAGGGTGTGATTTGAGACAAAAAAAAACGATATTAGTTGTATATACAGTCAAACCAAAATGTATTCAGACACCTTGAACATTTCATTCATTAATACAGTTTATTCACTATAGTTTTTTTTTTTTTTTTTTAAATGGTAATAAAATTTGACAAGATCTCAGAGTTAAACTGTGTCAGAAAAAAATAATCTTAATTATGTCAGATAACACTTAAGCAAAACATGGTCAGGTCAAAGTGTCTGAATAATTTTTCGTTTCAAATTTTTATCAGTTTTACTGGTATTCCACTGTATGAAGAATTTTTGGGTATAATATGTCACAATTTACTTTATTTTGCTATCCTCACTTACATAAATGAACTATAGTGCCCTGCACCCACTAGTAAAAATATACCAAAAATATCAAAAACGTCTGTTTATTTTTTGGTTTGACTCATATTGAGCTTTTCTGAGTTACCCAAATGCTCTCAAGTTGAGCATTCAATAAAAGTGTAGGATAATCTCATCTGGTGAAATATGGAATGACACACCAGGAACAGGGTTTTAGCACTTTTTCCTGATTTTGTTTTAATGACTTTAATGAAAATATCAATCATATTCTAGGTAATTGTTTTTCTGAATTAGCTCTCAATATTAGCGGAACAATACAAAAGACTTCGCTAGTCAACCATTTTAATGATCAATTCTGTTACTACTGGAAAAATGAAGTAAATACAGGATTTAATTTGCTGTCACTTCCTTTAAGACTTTGGGGTTTCCTTTGAGACACAACCCAAAGAGTAGTTCACCAGTTCACCGGACAGGTTTGACCACCTACAGAGAGAGGGTCTATTTCCATCCGGAGCTCAACAGGGCGCAAAGACCCCAACAACAGGAAACATGTCACCGTCCACCCAGGGAGGACTTCCTGTCATGCAGCATGTGTGTGTCCTTGCCCTGAGCACTTAACTTTTGACCTGTTCATGCAGTCTGAAAGAGCCATTCACCTAGCTACTTCCTGTAAGTGTGTGTGTGAGTGTGTGATTATGGGTGAATATGAATGGGACACTGCTGACTAACAACACTAAAAATTGAGTACTGCACGCATGTCCTAGATAGTATTTATAATAGCTACAGTAAGCAATACAGCTGCTGGTCATAATTAGAATATCATCAAAAAGTTGATTTATTTCACTAATTCCATTCAAAAAGTGAAACTTGTATATTATATTAATTCATTACACACAGACTGATATATTTCAAATGTTTATTTCTTTTAATTTTGATGATGTATCAGTATCTCAGAAAATTAGAATATTACTTAAGACCAATACAAAGAAAGGATTTTTAGAAATCTTGGCCAACTGAAAAGTATGAACATGAAAAGTATGAGCATGTACAGCACTCAATACTTGTGGCTCCTTTTGCCTGAATTACTGCAGCAATGCGGCGTGGCATGGAGTCGATCAGTCTGTGGCACTGCTTAGGTGTTATAAGAGCCCAGGTTGCTCTGATAGTGGCCTTCAGCTCTTCTGCATTGTTGGGTCTGGCATATCGCATCTTCCTCTTCACAATACCCAATCGATTTTCTATGGGGTTAAGGTCAGGCGAGTTTGCTGGCCAATTAAGAACAGGGATACCATGGTCCTTAAACCAGGTACTGGTAGCTTTGGCACTGTGTGCAGGTGCCAAGTCCTGTTGGAAAATGAAATCTGCATCTCCATAAAGTTGGTCAGCAGCAGGAAGCATGAAGTGCTCTAAAACTTCCTGGTATACGGCTGCGTTGACCTTGGACCTCAGAAAACACAGTGGACCAACACCAGCAGATGACATGGCACCCCAAACCATCACTGCCTGTGGAAACTTTACACTGGACCTCAAGCAACGTGGATTGTGTGCCTCTCCTCTCTTCCTCCAGACTCTGGGACCCTGATTTCCAAAGGAAATGCAAAATTTACTTTCAACATAATTTTGGACCACTCAGCAGCAGTCCAGTCCTTTTTGTCTTTAGCCCAGGCGAGACGCTTCTGACGCTGTCTGTTGTTCAAGAGTTCAAGGAATGTGACCGCTGAAACCCATGTCTTGCATACGTCTGCGCGTAGTGGTTCTTGAAGCACTGACTCCAGCTGCAGTCCACTCTTTGTGAATCTGTTTCACAATCCTCTCCAGGGTGCGGTTATCCCTATTGCTTGTACACTTTTTTCTACCACACATTTTCCTTCCCTTCGCCTCTCTATTGATGTGCTTGGACACAGAGCTCTGTGAACAGCCAGCCTCTTTTGCAATGACCTTTTGTGTCTTGCCCTCCTTGTGCAAGGTGTCAATGGTTGTCTTTTGGACAACTGTCAAGTCAGCAGTCTTCCCCATGATTGTGTAGCCTACAGAACTAGACTGAGAGACCATTTAAAGGCCTTCGCAGGTGTTTTGAGTTAATTAGCTGATTAGAGTGTGGCACCAGGTGTCTTCAATATTGAACCTTTTCACAATATTCTAATCTTCTGAGATACTGAATTTGGGATTTTCCTTAGTTGTCAGTTATAATCATCAAAATAAAAAAAAATAAACATTTGAAATATATCAGTCTGTGTGTAATGAATGAATATAATATACAAGTTTCACTTTTTGAATGGAATTAGTGAAATAAATCAACTTCATGATATTCTAATTATATGACCAGCACCTGTATTTATGAAATATTATGTGAATATTACATGACTTTGAAATATAATCAAGAAATCTGTAAGCATTACATGTCACAATGTTTTGGGGTCAGAATTTCTACAACAGTGCACCTCAAAGCGGTCCATTATCATATCAGTGTGTAAAACACCATGAGTCTCTCTGTCTGTCTGTCTGTGTGCGTGCGTGCGTGTGTGTGTGCTTTACCTTCCACTCAGTGAGGAGCAGTATGATATGACTTTGATTCCCAGAGGTCCGAGGTCTCCAGAAATCTCCACCGTCCGTGTGAGACTGCTGCAGTAAGGAAAACACAATGGTCCCGGTGGTTAGTGGTTACATTTTTCTTGCCAGAAAAAAGAAAAACTGAACTTCAAAAAACTGAAAAATATATTTTGGAAGTGGAAACTTTCAGTGGAATGCAATTACATTAGCAGAACAACAGTCACATGTCAAAATGACAAGCCAAATAACCATTACGGTAGGAACTGTCTTGGATATCAATGGAGCACTCCCCCTGTCACCTGCATCATTTCCTCAGGTCAAGAGCTCTCGAAATGTCTGTAGCATGATAGCATTCAATCAGTCTCCTATGAGCGTGCACTTACATTGAAACACAAACAAACACACATAGAATACACTAGATTTTCACATATACTAAAGTAAATCTGAGTGGTGCTTGCCCATGCAAAACACACCACCACAATACTTTGAGATGGATGGATGGATGGATGGATGGATGGATGGATGGATGGATGGATGGATGGATGGATGGATGGATGGATGGATGGATGGATGGATGGATGGATGGATGGATGGATGGATGGATGGATGGATGGATGGATGGATGGATGGATGGATGGATGGATGGATGGATGGATGGATGGATGGATGGATGGATGGATGGATGGATGGATGGATGGATGGATGGATGGATGGATGGATGGATGGATGGATGGATGGATGGATGGATGGATGGATGGATGGATGGATGGATGGATGGATGGATGGATGGATGGATGGATGGATGGATGGATGGATGGATGGATGGATGGATGGATGGATGGATGGACTAATTTAGTTCCCCCAAAAGGTGTTCATATAACTGAAATCATTCCCAGTTCCTGCAGTGTGAACACGCCAAAAAGTGTGTACTTCTGCCAATAGTTATAAGAACTATATATGAAAATGTTCCTCCATTGCAAAAGCTGCTTATGTGACCTTAAGGAAACATGCATATAACCGCAAAACAAAACAGGTTTATCAGTTTAATGGCACAAGCATAACTTTTACACCTTCTACTTGAAGATTGGTACTGTTATGGCAATAATGTACACACTAAGTATATGAAATGCACATTTGCAATGCATTGGACCAGCATCTGCATCTGTGTACTTGCGGTAGAGTACATTTCTGGCCTACAGCAGTCAGTGCATTTAAGACAAACCCACACGCAAACAAAAAAGCAAAAGTATTCACCAGCTACTCTGTACTCTTGACAACACACGCAGCAAATCCATTTGCTGTTTATGTCCTGCGGGACGACATTAATGACCAAACAAATGAGCCGAAAGCCAGCAGAGTCACTGCCATTCACTGTGTCTGAGATGAGAGCTGGAGGCAAAGGTGTCTACCTGCATCTCTCACCACAATAAAGACAGAACAGAGGAAAGGATAAGAGGAAGAGAGAGAGAGGAGGATGTGAATTCTTCTATCTTTGTCAAAAAAAAAAAAAAAAGGTTTTTCTGGAAGATTCAGAGAAGCAAAACAATCACAGTTACTTACTAACTGAAATGTTTTATTATGTTAAAGGGGTGGTTGATTATGATTTCATTTTTTTAACTTTAGTTAGTGTGTAATGTTGCTTTTTGATCATAAACAACATCTGCAAAGTTACGACTCTCAAAGTTCAATGCAAAGGGAGATATTTTCTCCGGTTTCATTCTAAAAGTTCTAGTAACTTCTTCCTGAGTCTCTCCATCAGTGTCCGACTCCAGTTTGAATAATGTAACGCCGGTTTCACACTGCAAGCGTCAGCGGTGTGTTTTTTCGGCGTGCATGTTAACCAATGGGTGCATTCACACCGTCAGCAGGAGCAGCGCGTGAGCGTCAAGCAGGAGCGTAGCGTGAGCAGCAGTGAAGCGGGGGTTTCGGCAAAGATTTTATTTTTGCTGCGCTGCTGACGCTCAATTAAAGTGAAAGCACACTATTGATGGACAAAATAAATATAATTTCACACAAAAAGTGTTCAAAATGCACAGAATAAGCATGTCTAATGTATTTTAATAAGAATTTGAGTATGACAGAAAAGAAAATTAAGAATCAAAAATATTTATAGATGATTTACCCATTTAAACTTGTTTTTAATTATTCAGTTTGGGTTAAAGTATGGTGTATAAAAAAACTAACTAAGCTAAGTAAACTAGCCAGAAAATATGATATATAAACATTCTTTTAGTCATTAAGCAGACAGATATATAGGCTGCAGCATAACCAAATCAAACCCTTGTTTGCTGACTTTTTTCGCCGAGTTTGCTGTCTTGTAAACATTTGCACGTGGCAGATGATGTAAAGAAAAGCTCATTCATGTGCAGCAATGGATGACACGAGGCTTTTATTTATTTTTTTTTTTTTAATTTATTTTACGTTTATATGCGAATGTTGTACACCTCCCCATGTTAACAAAAGAACAGCATTTATATGAAACAGAAATCTTTTGTAATATTTTAAATGTCTTTACTGACACTTTTGATCAATTTTATGCATCTGTCCTGTATATAACCAATAATTACATTAATTCTGACATTGCATGAGCACAGCACCAGATATCTTTGAACACAGTTATTTAGCTTTATTCTTTATTTTGAGTTATATCTGAATTTCAGATAGACTGGCCCCTAAACATCATGTAAAAAAACAAAAACTGGTCAGACAGGACATTCTAGTATAAGTGGGCACCATAATAAACTACTACGTGACTCATACCATGTGACTGTGTAGTTACAGAGTAATGTCATCAATGACATAATGACATCAAACTCAACCAACAACGGAGATCAGGAAACATTTCTTCCACACATCTTGATCTGCAGAGTGCATCACCACAAAAATAACACATCCTCTCCCTCCATTTGCATTCCTCCCAAAATAAAAACCTCCTCTGCCAATTTGCCTGTGCCCAGTGTGGCGCGGAGCATCCATGAATTTACATGAATAAAAACTGAAGAGTGGCAGCAGCTCATCAAACAGATACAGAGCTTATTACTGCTCACACACCACAACAGCACGACACACAGAGAGTGTGTTTGTGTGCGGTGAGAAAGTGTCAGAGAGGGGAAAACATTTCCTCTATTCCTGTGATCAATTTCAAGATAAAAAAAAAAATAAAAAAAAAACCTTTATGGAATACTTTCATACCACAGTTCCATAAATTATCTGAAAAAGAAATGAAAGAACAATTTTACGTTTGAATGACACAGCCTCAGAATTACCTATATACCTATATATTTATATACCTATATAAATATAAATTACCTAATTTGATGCAAATAAAACAAAGACTGTGATCAAGGGACCAAAGTACAGACTATTCAATAATATTTTCCACAGTTTATGTCTACTAGAAATTTGTGGAAAAGACAATATGCTTATTATGATCAACACTACTAGTCACCCTCATCCTCATTTTCATTTGACTCAAATCAAATGGCATCTTATGCAACTTTACCCAGTGCATCTACCCAACTTGTGCGGTTTAGCTGTGGTCGGCAACTGTCCATGTCCAGATGAAAATAATGACATTATCATGAAGACTAGAACCTCTAAGTTTAATAACCATTTATATACTATATGATTTTATCTTATAGATACAGAGAACTTAAATAAGCGGAACTGTAAACCGCTTCAATGTTTAATGAGCTGTAAAAGTGTGTGTGTGTGTGCGCGCACGTGTGTGTGTGTGTGTGTATCAGTAATGCTGATTGACAGAGGCACTGAAGAGAGGCGAGAGATAAACTTCATCCCTCTCTCAGGGAGAAGAGATGAGGTCACATGACCTGTGATAAGAGGTACGACTGGAGAAAATGTGATGCAAGTCTCCCATTCTGTGACTATGGCAACAAGTGTACATATTAATGACGATATACACACATAGCTCTTGTGCTTCTCTGAAATACTGAATCTGTCGTACGCATTCAAGTGAAATAATCTACTGAAATCGCAACGCTCAGAGGAGTCGACCTTTCATGTTGTTTCCATTATTCTAGCTTGATAAGGATTTCAGTAAGAAAAGCTGCTTCTAGTTAAGCAGTAAAAAGGTTGTTTAAAAAAAAACACATGAAATTAATTCTGGCCTTTAAATAGAATTTGTCTGAAATATTACAGTATGCGGCTCAATGCTTGTAAAAGTGCTTTACAAGGCTTAAACGTGTGATAAACAAAGCTCTCTAAAAACTAAATATAACAATAATATTGCGTATCGTAACGGTCGATCACATTGTTGAAATCTATTCAAGCTGATTACTAATATATTATATGTATAATAAGCACATATTTATGCATTCAAATAAAGATAAATATTTATAAATAAATATATTTATAAGTGTTCAAAATAAAACAACAGATAACTATTAAATAAATATAAATATTTATAAATACAATGTATGTAAAATGTATAAAGTAATTATATACATAAAAAAAGAAACAGTAACTATTTTTGTATTTAAATAAATATAAATATTTATAAAAAAATTGTGAATAAAATGTAAATAATTATATTTACATAAACATGTCAAGAACTAAAAAAAGTTTTAAAAAATATTTTAAATATTACTATTTTAAATATTACATATTATAATTATAATACATATTATATTAATATTATATGTAATATTTAAATAAATATAAATAAATGTAAAAAAAGTAAATATATTTAAATATATATATCTAAAATAAAGTCATTGATAAATGTCTATATATATATATATATATATATATATATATATATATATATATATATATATATATATATATATATATATATATATTAAATATAAAAATTAATTAATTAATTAATTAATAAAAAATATATATTAATTTAAAAATTATAAATACAATAATTAAATATATATATAAATAAGTACATACAAAATGTGGCAACAAACATCATGTTCAAAACACACTGGGGCCACACAAATACATAAAAACAGAACCTTAATCTGATAACAAAGAACTGTCACAAAACAAAGACCCAAATTAATCTCAGAGTAGAGAGCTGCGCGCATTAATCACTGAATTAATATGATTTCAAGCCCATGATTTATGAATGTAGATACACAATCATATACTATATACAGTACAAGCATTCATAAAGTCCCTCACCTTAAGTTGACTTGTCCAGTCCTGGAGTTTGGGACGTCCACCTTGGGTTTGTCCATGGCTCCTCCCTTCACAGTCGTTGCATGACCAACTCCCTGTCAACACAAAAATACACTCATGGTGACTTCAGTTTCTCTAGAGGACCCAAAACAATGACATCATGCTTCAACGTTCCCTCCTGAGCAAGATGGCAAAGTGCCTCAACAGTTCGCCATTGAAAAACTGTAATTGCGTCCTTTCCGTCTATCTCTCTCTATCGGTCTGTTCTCAACCACTGCTTACCTTTCAGTACTTTTTAAGTGATTAATATCTCATCTGTGGAAAATGATCAAAACAGATAAAATGCAAATGAACAGAATAAATACACAACGACGAGGAAAAAACAAAGGGATGCACCATAAAAGGGAATGTCCACTTTCCTCACAGTGGAGCCGTAGCTAATGGTTGTCCAGAACGCACCCTGTACTCCACCCAAGACACACACACACACACACACACACACACACATGGGACCCCCCTCCTCACGAGATGCATCAAACACACAAAAAGTGACCTAGATTATCTGAGTAGAGAGCGATTATCCCCCCGCTAGGCCACATGCTCCTGAGGGCCACAGAAGCAGTGGGGCTATTGTTAATGTGCATCTCCCATCTTTATTGAGTGCACACTGGTCACATGAGGACAACAACAGGGATAGAGAGAGTTTAATGGAGAGATGGGTGGTTGACATTACCTTTCTGAAAATAAAAAGCAGAAACATTTACAAAAAAAAAAAAAAAAAAAAAGACATTTTGAACACTGACAATAATAAAAAATAAGTGTTTCTTGAGCAGCAAATCAGCATATTAGAATGATTTCTTAAGGATCATGCGGTTGTGACAGCAAAAATATTGTATCAGTTAATTAGCTGTAAAATATTAGTTTTCAGTATCTGTGATCGATAACAGCCTCAAACGTAATGAACTGCAACAGATTAATTTGTAATACACAAAAATACATAATACAGGGCTCCAGACTGCGACCAAAATGGTCGCATATGCAACCATTTTTTGAGAATATGAGAGTTAAAATTTGACGTAGTTGCATTTGTGTGAGTGCATGGTCACACACTTAATCAGTGTCTGCCTACTTTGCTTTTAAATCGCTAATTCGAAAGTAAAATGAGCACGGCCGCACAGGCATTGACAACAGTTATTAACGCCCGTGCGGCCGTGCGCATTTTACTTTCGCTTTCAAATTAGTGCCAATTTGGGGGCGGCAATTACTTGAATGGTGGGTTTATTATTATTCTTAATGAAAAACACAACAACAAAACAGTACAATGACAAACTCGCTCAAATAGATGCTTTTACATTTCTATTTGAAACCAAATCTTCCGTCATCGTCTTGTCAGTCAGCTCCTCACTCTCGTGACAAATGAAATCGGACTCCTGCTGCTGGGAGATTTTAAGTATCACATGTGCATGCACACTGAGAGGTGTTTTACAGATGACCAATGAGTGAAATGAGTTACCTTAAATGGACTTTGAATAAGTCATAAAAACTGTTCAGATTATAAAAAGAAGAAAAAAAGGTGACATATTCCTGCCAATGCGGTTTTGGGTGTCTTTGTGGAAACTAAATAGGCAACAAGGAAAAAAAACTGACTGTTGATATGTTTACGACCTAAATAGGCTTGAAGTAAACACAGTAAAACATTCATGGTCAGACGCATCAGCCATGCAAGCAGTCTGTATTAAATATGCGTGTCCTTGGCTCTCGGGGTGCGAGGTCTGTTTACATAAGACTTATGAGCAGTGCGTACTGGGTAAACTCTTGGGAATACAGTAATTGAATAAATGTCAAAGCCTAATGAGAGAGTTTGTAAGAGATTGTGTGGGGATCTGCATCACAAATGTGTTTCTCTATGACCTTTGAGTCCATCTCATCCATCCATCTAGAGCTGACTGAGATATTACAACAGCAAAGCCTGATCATCAATCTGCTGTACATGATAACTCAGCACAAGTGCTAACATAACACAAAGATACAAAAAGACTAAAACTAATAAAAGAGTACCATGGTATCTTTATTTAATACCATGGTATTCTTTAAAAGTACCTTGGTGTACCATACCACATACCATGATATTTAAGCCAACCAACTAAAAGAAATAAACAAACCAAAACACCAACGAATGAATGCGCAATAAATGAAAACAAGGAAATGAATGAACAAACAGAAGGAAGAAAGAAAAAAAGAAAGAAAGGAGGGACAGAGAGAAGAAAGAAGTAAAAGATGAAAGTAGGTATTTGTGAGACTAGTTTGTGAAAGTAGGTATTTGAAATAATCTCCAATATTTAACAAATCGATTGACTGCGGTGGTCCTAGAGGCAAAGTTGCTCAGAATGAGGAGTTCTACCATGTGCTATGAATGTTGTGGGCGTGTGCAAAACAAAACAAAAAAATCAATCCTTTATGCACGTGAGAAATGCAAAGGCGCCCCAGGTGGCTGATTTCTTTTGAATTTTTCACAGGCCTCAAGGGCCATGAGTCGAAACATGCCCAGCGAGTTTCGTTCTGATCGGCCTCCGTTAACCTTGTCTGACAGCAGTTCGAACTTGGCCGATGGCGACCGTGTTTTTCGAGATAGGCGAATGTCCTTGTAGACAATCGCGGCATCTTGGACAAAGATATCGTATGCCAGTTTTCAAGACAATTGGACTGACTGTTGTGTAGCTATAGCTGTTTTTGTTTTTATAGCGACACCAAGTGGCCAGTTGCCACATCCTTTTTCACACCACCACAGACCGAGCCAGTACATAGGTGTACAGAGTTTGGTGGAATTATCTCATTCCCTTCAAGAGGGATAGCCGTTTTAGTAAAAGCGGCCACGCCCACTTCAAACTTTTTGGTATCCCATCGCACAAAATCCGAATCCGAGTTTTGAGCCAAGGAAACTAAGATATAAGACACTTGGGCCTGCATGAACATTAAGGAGATATGAGCCATTACGTACTTTTGATCGTTGTAGCGAATGGGGTGAGCCTTGGTGATGTTGTAGAGGGGCTGAGTAGTCTCTACCTGATCGCTTTTAGGTGAGAATGCTGATCCTTGGGAATTCTAACGATTACAATAGGGTTTCAGAGCTACGTGCTTGAACCTCTAATGAATGAATGAACAAACAAAATAACAATGAGAGGAAGAAAGAAACAAACAAGCCAAGAACAAACCAACCAATGAATGAACGAATAACAGAACGAAAACTAAATGAAAAAGAAAAAGAATCATCTGGGTGTCCCACAGCAGTGTATGAAAATCAATTAAAGGTCCCGGGAGTTTATGAGAGTGCTGACCATAATTACACATCTCATGTTCATGTTTACGTGCATTGAAAGATCTAGACAACCTCCTCAACACATCTGATAATCATCTTGTCTTCAGTCTAAAACATGACTGACAAAACCTGGCAGAGAATCCCCGCCCCCCGCACTTGTAATTACCCGGTTCTCCTGTACATACAGCTGAGATGTGAGCAGAGCAGAGCCCAGCAGCACAGAGAAACTCCTTAAATCATTTAAAGGTGTGCCATGCTTCACTGGAGGTGACCGCCGGCTGTAAGCTTGAGCTCCTGGGACAGATGATAAGGGACTGGGAGCGCTCCAGGGTCCCCCGTCTCTGCTGTAACGTGAACATGGAGCTCAGAGTTCCTCCAGGGACTCTTCAAAAAGGACTTCCATTAGATCAGAAACTGCAGTGTGTTCTTCAGGCACGTGATTTACACAAGTATGACATTCTGTTCCTGGATCTGATGGTCTTGGAACAATATTCCCATTAAGCAATCATTACTTCTAAAATAAATAAGGTTCATAAGGATATTACTCAAGATTCAAAACACAATCCATAAATCTCATCTGGTCTGGTTAAGAAGTGCTGTTCCAGGACTAACAAGGATGCTGTTCCAAGAACATGTTCTACTCAATTTGGTTTGATTTTACAAAAGCACAACATGCTCCTGAATCAACAACATTGATCCTGAAACAACACTATTATAAACCCATCGAGATTTACCTTAGATTTCAGGGAAAGGGCCTGGAATAACACTCCAAACTACCAAGCATTTTGCCCTGATTTTAGAGCAATGCCAGGGTTCAGATGACATAATATCAGCCCGATTTTGGCACGATCTGTGTGACGAAGGGTGTCGTGGTGATTCATAAATGACAATAGATATACAGGCATACAGTCAGATGATGATTACAATCAGTCACAGGCAATCCACATTCCCATCCAGAAGGGGGTGCGCATTAATGCAACGCTGTTTGGAAACTGCCACAACAGGAAAAAGAGCAGAAGAAGAAGAGTCGATCTATGCACCAACCCAAAACAAGAGTTCAGGTGGCTCGCAAGAGCTCGCTAGTAGCCTATACACTGAGTTTCGATTCATTTTTGTGACGTGTTCCACAAACTTCACGGAAAGGAAACTGAGGCGGCAGAAAGCGGCATCCTGTTTGATCTCTTTATTTTACAAAAGCACATTTTGTTTTTATTGTGAGTGTAGTGTACACAAATAAAAACAGACACTTCATAGTTTCGAATGATGTCTTACTCATATCTTTATGACAATAAAAAAGTATGTTTAAGTTGTTTCCGCTGTTATAATGACAGCCAACATCATCCAGCTGTGCCAATCACCGGAGCTAGGCAGAAAAAGACTACATGAGTGCAAAAACTAAACTCTGTAAAAGTATTTATTTTGTGCTTTTATAACACAAGAGATGATTTTCAGTTTTGTAGCTGATTGTGACCAAATAATGTTTTTAGTTTTTAACAGCCCAAAAAAAAAAAAATATATAGGAGGCTGTACTGTACCAACTACCTTAGGGGGGACTAAATACTGTTAGGTGGAACAAACTGTAACTTGCACTACTGTCTGTTCAAAATAAATGAAAAGAAACCTAGCATTGGAGATTTGCTGCTTGTTCCAGTTATCATTTCAACCGTGACCCTAAAACCGAGGTACATACAAAACCATGACTTCAGTGTACTGTTACACCCCTACTATTTGTATAAACCACAACACAAATGGAAAAAAACTAAATTATGGAGCATTATTGGTATCTGGAACTAAAGTCGTCAAGAATCTTAAGAGTGCTGAAGAAGTTCTGCAGGAGGAAGTGGAATCTGCAGCGGTGGCACTGACAGAAGCAGATATTTGTTTGGGTGTAGAGAGAATACGCACATATTTATGAATCCTCATCGTCTCAAAAGTGCTGTCGTTGATGCATTAGTGTGCCCTCACCCTGTCATTGAGGAGTGCACTGCAATGATTACTGTCACTCCGGGCAATCTGGGACGGATGTGTGCGAGTGTCTGTGCGAGCTGTAATTTTGCAGACACCTTCTGAATCTCTAACAATTGCCGCACACTTTCTTTTCCCGTTTGATGCTAATATTTTAGAGATATTGGACAGTTTTATGTATGTAGTCCTGATACACTCAGCAGTTTCCCAAGAGCCTGAAACATTTAAGAAATGTCACACTCAGAATTAAAATATACTTCGTTGGCTTTCTGTGTCTGAAGCACAGAGTACATAGAGCAAAACGCTGTTCACTCATTCTGAAACTTACACTACTGTTCAAAAGTTTGAGGTCGGTAGAATTTTTTATTTTATGTTGTTGTTTTTTTTGTTTTCGTTTTTAAATATACTCACCAAGGCTGCATTTATTTGATCAAAATCACAGTAAAAAGAGTAATATTGTGAAATATTTTTACAATTTAAAATAACTGTTTTTTATTTTAATATATTTTAAAATGTAATTTATTCCTGTGATGAAAAGCTAAATTTTCAGCATCATTTCTCCAGTCTTCAGTGTCACATGATCCTTCAGAAATCATTCTAATCTGCTGATTTTCTTTATTATTATATTGAAAACAGTTGTGCTGCTTCATATTTTTGTGAAAACCATTATTATTTTCAGGATTCATTGATAAATAGAAACTTCAAAAGAACAGCATTTATTTGAAATAAAATTATTTGTAACATAATAAATGCCACGTTTGATCCCTTAAATTTCTTTCTGAATAAAAGTATTAATTTCTTTCAGAATAACAATGAGAGGAAGAACAAAAGTTTGACACCAAACTTTTGAGCAGTAGTGTGTGTGCTGTTTGTCTGCTAGAATCTGAAAAGCAAATACAAAAAATATGACCTCAAAGGAAGGGAATGAAAGAGAGATATATACGTAGAGAGAGTAAAAGCTTTGTTGATGAAAACAATAATAGAGGAGAGTAAGATAACAATGGTGGCGGAGCTAAAAGGTCAAACTTAAGCACAATATGAACGTGAATGTTGACTGTGACAGTGAAAGCCCTGCAAACAAGGACTGGTTAAATAAATAAGAAGACTAGCAGTACAAAAAGAAATCAAAAATATTTTTGCATTGGGTCCACAATACAAATTTGGCCTTCATTTTCTGTAACAACTGAAAAAATAAAGTTGACGCATTCCCAGACACTCCTTTCAGACATGAGTATGTGATGTGTGTTCACTCACGGTAGACTGGGGTCTGCTCATGTCCTCATGGTCCAATGAAATTACATCCAGGGGTGGGGCGAGGGCGGGGTCACTGCTGCTTCGCACGGATAGAGGGGTGGCTGATGGGAAAAAGTCAAAGCATATAGTTATAAATCTAAAATAGAATCCTCTTGCATTTGCAAATCTAGGTAAGACAATGACCTAGACCTTAAAAAAAGGTATTGTGGCGATACCATGGTACATGACAGTATTAAATAGCACTGAACAGTGTTATCTTAGTATCATTGAGATTACTTTTTATATTATTTATAATATTATAGTTCTTGTTAATATTTTTAAATTTTCCGTATTCATTTTAATTTTAGTTAAAGTCTTTGAAATATTTTATATTTTTTGTTATTATTTTTTAAATAGGTCTATATAGTTTTTTATTAAGTTTTAGTTTATTTAATTTGAGTTATTTAGTACTTCGACTTTAAATAAAAATCTAGCTGAAATAAAATTTGTTTAATATGTTAAATATATTTTATCTACTTTGGTTGTTTTTTTTTTTCAAGTAATGAAAATGTGTTTTGGTGGGGTTTTTTTTTTTTTTTTTTTTTTATGTACTATCATTGTACTGGCATGGTAAAAGTCAGCGGTATGACCATGAAGAGAAGATAAAACCGGTTCATTTTATCTTGACTCCATTTTAAGAATTCATTTTAATGCATACATTAGCAGAGTTAATAAAAAGTGAAGTAACGTGACCATTTTGAGCCAGTTCCCATTTTGTGGCAGTTTTTTTGTTATTTTATTTATTTTATGTATTTATGTATATATTTACATATGTACTTACGAATGCATGTACTCATTTTCTTATTTATTTGTACAATCATTCGTTAATTTTAAATAACTCTTGCATTAAATAAATAATTCTGATGACTCATTTACCATTATTCAGTTGTATTTTTTTCCCCAGACAGCCAAGCACAGATCAAACACTAGTTGAACATTACCTAGAGTGTTTTCTGTGTTTTCAGACACACATTGGATCAAATGAACACAATTAAAATCACACTAAACTCACCACATGAAAGCACAACACCACAGTCTCACGCAACACAAAGAGAAAGACATCTGAGTGAGTCAGAGCAGCTTTCCGTACACAGACTCATCAGTCCTGCCAAACGTCTCCCATCACACGCATTTGTCTGGTTTCCATAAGAGGGACAACAGCCAAAGAGCTGGAGCCATCGCTAGACTCAGCAGAAACGGCTACGGGAACAGGATGCTAGATCCATCAAAAACAGTCTTTTACAGGAACAAAATAAAACTCAGTGCAAAAATGCAGCGAGGGACTTTTATATCAGGAGTATCCAAACAGAATGTCCTTGGCCTCTATTCTGAAGAGGATTTCCAAGACCTTCTGAGATAAGGCCGGAGACACTGTGACATCTCAAGGAACTGAAGTACACAAATTTGTTGAACGTTGGCTTGAAGGCAAGGTCAAAATTCATAAATGTTACTGCTGAAGAAAAGGAGCTAAATCATGAGTTTTCTACAAGGAAAACAGTTTTTAGTACACCAACCTGAAAAATATGAGACTAAGCTGCAAAAAAGACTCAGAAACAGTAACTTCATTATTGAGCATATTTGCATACAAGCGTCTACATTTACATAACAACGGGTTAGTACTGAGCCATTTCATTCACACTAATGAATGACAGTGTGTGTATTTATATGAGGTTAGCCATTCACACATGACTGTTTTTAATCACACTGCATGCCATTTGCCTATATTTGTGTACAAGCGCTCTTCATTATGTGCAAAGAAAAAGTTACACAAATTTACAACAGGTCTGTACACACATAAATGTGCTTTAGTCAATTATAAAAGAGCTGGTAGTGCAGTTAATTACATTATATATATATATGTATACACACATATACACACACATACATATACACATGCACGTGTGTGTGTGTGTGTGTGTCAGTGAGATTTGATTTTTTTTTATAAATTAATACTTTATCAGTAAGGATGCATTAAACTGATCAAAAGTGACAGTAAAGACATTTATAACGTTACATAAGATTTCAAATAAAGGCTGTTCTTTTCTTTTAATTTATCAAAGAAAAAAACATCACTGTTTCCACAAAAATATGAAGCAGCACAACTGTTTTCAACATTGATAATAAAAAGAAATGTTTCTTAAGCAGCAAATCAGCATATTAGAATGATTTCTGAAGGATCATGTGACACTGAAGACTAGAGTAATGATGCTGAAAATTCAGCTTTGCACCACATTAAATTATAAGATATATATATATATATATATATATATATATATATATATATATATACACACACACACACACACACACACACACACACACACACACACACACACACACACACACACACACACATACATATATATATATATATATATATATATATATATATATATATATATATATATATATATATTATATATATAAAATTACAATTTTACAATTTCAACAAGCTTACAGACCAACTTTGGGCCACTTTTATGAGTGGCCTGTATCATGTTAAAGTACAGTTTTAAAGTAGCTTCCTAAAGACTGATGAGAACTAATTATCTTGCGTGTGGTGGTAAATGCGACAGAACAGAATACTGAGAAATTCTACCAGCCACAATCAACAGAAAGATAAAAGTCTGACCCTGAAAAAAGATAAAGAAAAGTGATAGATAAAAAAATTCTAGCACAGTGTTTGAAAAAGTTATCATTTTCCCTGGTCAAACACAGACACATCAGCAAAGACTGCTCATATCCTTCAGTCTGCTACTAGAAAAATCATCAAAAAGCCTTTCAGTATGATCACACTAGTACAGAAACTGATTCAGGTGAAGCTGGTGTGTTCTGGGAGTCATTAACACAGACTTTGTGGCCGTCTCTTTGACTCACAGCCATTTTAATAAGGTACTGAAACCAAAAGCAAACTATAACGCGTCTGCTTTAGAAGCTACTTCGTTAAGAAAACCATTGGTATTACTTTCTGAGCTAATATTTCAACTCCCCAGGGCCATTTTTAAATGTACCACTGAGCTACTGAACTATATTTCTCTGTATTTTAATGGAAAGTGCATATGAGACAGATAAGAACAATGAAAGAGACCTAGACAGAAACCCACTCTTTTGAGGCCTGTTTTACATCAGAGCAAAAATGTGCAAGTATCCTTTGTGCTTGAGCCCAAAAAATAAATAAATGCGTAGAAATTTTTTATTTTAAGAGTTTTGTTTGCGTCCTGTGTGAATGCCACCTTAGAGAACTCTTCACTGCCTTCATTTATCTACACCATAAGACCTCCAACATCAGCCAGGTCCTACACTAACTGCCCCCTGATGACTTCATGAAGGACACTCACAATAAGAAAGCTCTCAGACCTTCATGATGTTTATAAATTCTCATATAGGAGTTACATCTGCGCAGCGTCTAGATAAAGAGTCGCCCTCAACTCCAATCAATCTTCTCAAACCTGCAGAACCTGGTGGAGCTTGGCACTATTTTCTCCAGACTCAAGGTTAATCGGCAAAAGAAACGCTTGCGCAAACTAATTTTAGGCGTTAATTTCGGTTTTACGCCCCTTGAAATAGCAGAAGTAAGAATTTGTGGGAAATCTGTAAGGACCACAGCGATTCAAGGTAAAACCTTTAATTATTGGCTATTCTCAACACAGGAGTGGAACAACCCTTCTAGTGGTTTCATTTTCCAGGAAAAGTACAACATTTGGAGTGTGCTATGAATAGGTCTTTTCAGCTGAATAAATAAGAGGCAATCCCACAATACGAGTGATTGGGCTGAAAATAAGGACAATTTGAGTATGGAATTATTAAACTATTAATAGACTAAAGGTTTGACATTCACAAACCTGAGGCTACATTTCCAATTTTTTCATAAGAACCGTTTGTCTTCAATAAATAATTAAAAAGTAGAATTACGGTCAGTGCCGATAGCCTCGTGGAGAGCGCGCCGATAAATAGCGCTATTGCGCTTCGGGCGACCCGAGTTCAAGTCCAGGCTTGCGGACCTTTCCCGATCCAGTCCCCCACTCTCTCTCTCTCTCTCTCTCTCTCTCTCATTTTGCACCCTGTCTACATACTGTCCTATCATAATAAAAGGCAAAAATGCCAAAGGCCCCTTAAGGCCACCAAAACGTTTGAAGTAGGTGGAGCCACTTTTACTAAAAAAGGCTGTAACTCGTGAACGGAATGAGATATTTTCACCAAACTCAGCACACATATGTAAGAGCTCATTCTGTGGTCGTGTGACAAAGGACGCGGTTGTGTGACACCACTTGGTGGCGCTATAACATGAAAAAACATGCAAATGGCTATAACTACTTCACTCTTAACTCGATTGACTTGAAAATCGGCATGCAGCGTTTTTGTCCGAGGTGCCATGTCTATGAGGACGTTGACGTATCTCAAAAAACATGTCCGCCATCGGCCAATGAATTTTGAGCAGCTATCAGACAAGGTTAATGGAGGCCGATCGGAACAAAACTTGCTGGGCCTGTTTGACTCACAGCCCTAGAGGCCTGTGAGAAAAATCGAAAGAAATCGGCCACCGGGGGATACATTTGCTTTTTTCACATGCATAAAGGATTAAAAAATTAATGATTATGTAAAAGAAAACGACATTTGCAAGCTAGTCCTAGGTTTTTGCCCGATCGGAACCAAACCAGTGCAGTACAATTCTATGGACTCTCTAGGTCAGTAATTATCAACATTTAGAAAAGGGTCATGGCCAAGTGCTCACAAAAGCCTATAAATCCTGAACGAAAACTCAGAACTTTACGAAAATAGGTGAGTACATGCAGCATATGGCTCTAAAGAAGCATGCCAACTTTTATGGACTATAGGTGGCACTATAACTGTTAAAAAGGATTAAAATTATATATTTCCAATGGTAAACTGCCTGTATTGGCTGTAAATGGTCTTTTCCATCTATGATTTAAGTGGTTACATGCTTGCTAAGTAAAACATAATACCTTTTTATGCATGTGCTTAAAGCGCCTTAAAGCATTTGAACCCCAATAATTGCTGCTCGCAGCTATATTAATAGTCGTTTTCCTTAAAAAAAAGAGAGTTTAAAAATTAAAAGTACAATAAGGAGTTATATAAAAAATATTTTTTTTCCAAATAATAGAAATGTTCGCTTTCAAAATATAACTTAAAAAAATAATAAAATATAAAAACTAAATAATAAAAAAAACAAAACTTGACTTCCAAAAATAACAAAAATTCAAAAGCACGTTACATTCTTAGTAACAGCATTTTTTGCCTTCCAAAAAAAAAAAAAATCTATAACTACAAATAATTTTAATTAGCAGAGGTTAGAAAGATAAGGAAATTATGCATTCACACCTGGCGCCTCTAGTATATAGGGGCCAGGATTGTGTGCAGGGGAATTATGGGGGAATCCAGAGTCTGGATTTCATCAACACAATATTTTTACGATGGAAATTCCTTATCCTGAATAATGTGCTGTGTTTGTATAGAGATACTTCTGTCAAACGTGTTGTTGGTGTAAAAATCAGCATAAAGGTCAAGTAAAAAGACCCAAATTTAACTGCAAGATCCCAGATCGCTTTCCACTCAACTAGAATCACTTAGCGTTATAAAAGTAACAAGAAAACCACTCTCGATTTAATCTGGGTTTAGGATGAAGGACAGCAAGGAGAATCCTCTTGACATCTGACCCCTGAGAGGTCTGTCATGTGAAATGAGGTCAAGCGGGCACATTCTTTCAGTCACGCGTCGTCTGTTTGTCACGGCTCGGCTCTACGCTGCGTTTACTCCCATCTGTGGCACATCACCACGAGGAAAGTAAAGATGAATGTGTAAGATGATCAAAAACGTATTTTTAAAAAAAAAACATTGTGGGTACCAAGGACCAAATTCAAAGTCTAAGACAGTCTGTTAAGCTGTTATTCTGTCTTATTGGCAATCGATTGCTGACAGGTATGAGCGGCCGTCCACCTCAGGTGCTGCTGGGAGCCGTGAGAGCAGTGTGAAGACTGGGAGACAGTGTGTGTAATGAGAGCAGGTAGGTCAGGGATCGATGCCGCTGTAATCATAGCTCCGTGCCGCAGAGACAGTCAGAGGAGAGACAGATTTGCCCCATTTCTGAGGACTATTACAGCTCGAGCAGGAACAAACTCCCAGGCTCCAGTTGGTGGAACAAAGCACCGTTCTATAATTACATCAGAGTAAAAAAAAGAAAAGAAAAAGAACTTCCCTCAATCCTTTCCTTGTGTGCTGACTAAGTAAATATGAACAGCAGGTCTAATTTGTTTAAACTGCACTGCACTAATGTGATGCCCATGGTTGAAATGTGTTACCCATGACAACCAATCACATATCCTAGAATACATCAAGCTCTCACAATACCATTGAGCTTGTATACTTTTAAATGGTTAAGTGTGTGGTTAACTAAATGGTTAACTAACCTTATTCATAAAAAAGCATTTTATAATACAAATACAAAAATACAATACAACTAGCTATATATATATATATATATATATATATATTAATTAGATGTCTGTACAGCAGGTGTGAGGGCGGTCCACTGAGCTCTGACTGGCATCTGTCACACCGCCAATCATCCTCTGTATCATCTCCACCTCTTTAACCTCTTCATTTACTGAGCGCTTTAATGTATGTCTTTGACTAATAGACTGAGTGGTGACCCACTGCCCCTCTGTAACCATCTTCATTCAGCAGTCACCACCTGTCACTCACTCTTATGCCCCGCCCCTGACAGAACAGAAGTAAAAGTGGCTTTTAAATCTCATTGTGCTTTTGTACAGGATGCTCTGGTTAACCCTCAAAGACCCACTGCTAGAAAGCTGCACAACAAAGCAATTAATATCTACTTTTTGCTAAACGTGGGTCAAAACAGCAGCTCACACTCTATCACAACACGATCACTGCCTGCAGACACGACTGCTGGATCAAATTTATGTTTTCCAGAATAAATATTTTTCTCAATATTGTGTGTGGTTTAGTGAAAGGAAAAGCGAATACCAGTTACCACAGCTATCAATTCATTCCTATAAGAAAAATTATTGAGTGACATAATGACCGCACTTAACCTTTATTTGCCTCTTCAGAAGCTAATTATAAGCATAATAAACTAACCCAAACCCTAATTTTTAGAATAAATTTAAAAATAAAACAAAAGGTTGTAAATAATAATAATAATTACAGATTTTGAAAAATTAAATCAATAAGAAAAATATGAATGATGTTTGGTATATATGTGTGCATTTTAATATGACCATTCAAGCGCAAGAAGACTCGCACGCTATTTCATTACGCACACATCCAAAACGTGCTCACAGAAAAAGTGATTTTAAACCATTTAAACGCAAGAAGACCCGTGGACTGTTTTCTGTGGTGCGCACACATCCAAAACGCGCACAGAAAGCCACCTCTCATGCTGTATTGTGCACAATACTGAATTGAGTTCTCTTCCACGTCTTTTTACACTTGAACGGACAAATACACAGAAAATATGTCAAAATAACACAGTCGGTTATGGCTTAAGTGAACGTAAAGAGCTGAGAAAGAAAACACGTGTAACAGTATATTGAATCAGTGCAGCTCTTAAAGTGACAGCAGCCTAATATTCCTGCTGCCGCCTCTATAATAACGCTAATCAAAGAACAAAAGACAAAGAAAATTCATTTGCTTTTCTTGAATGAAGAACTTCTGTAACTATATTTGTAATGTATATTTTATTAATAAAGTGCAGTGTTATTTTACATTTGATTACAGTTTCTGTACCTGAAAATCTTAAAACACTGTTTATTTCAATCGAATATTTGTTAAGTTGTATTTATTTGTGTGATTGCTAATTTATTTATTTGTTCTTTTTTAATTGAGTGTTAAATAATGCTTGAAATTTATATTAGTTAGGCTACTTGTTTTTGCTATAGTATTTCTAAAGTATAGGCAAAAGTTCCTTGTGTAAATGTTCTTGAGCCTTTTGATTTTTGTTCATGGTATTCAGCTACAATGAAATGTTTTGCAATAAGACTTTGCAAAAACTGTGAATGATATCTAAGTTTTTGTTTTTTTATAACCTTATTGGAATCGAAATTAGGAATCGATAAGAATCAGAATCGATACAATTCAAACAACTCCCAACCCTTTTCTTTTTTATTCTGAATTTTTGTGAAAAACATGAATAAGATGTTTGGTCATATATATAGCAAATGTCTGGGGACAGATTTTCCCTCAAAATATAGCAACATATACCCACACACATGCACATCTAACCAGATTAGCAGTGTACACTGTTCAGAAGTCAACCGAGGTCCGGCTAAGTATGAACTCATTCAAATGCTGCCATTATTCCTGTTTGCACCCCAGACACACACACACACACACACTAATTAAGTTAGCCCTGATCCCGTGAAGGCCTTTCCTCCTCCTTAGTGCCACTGATTCAATAAGACTCTTTTTTGACTTCCCTATCGCCTCGGCTACGTTTCAACATCAAATCCCAAGTGCTGACACACACACCCACACCCACACACACACACACACCAGCGCTACGGCACGGCTACTAAACTACATTGGGCACGGTCTCTTTGTCCTCAGCATCATTTAATTGATAAATGAGCGAGACGAGCATTGTGTGTGCAGCTGACAGTGGGCTTTTTGTAATGTAATGACATCGTAGTGCTTAAGGTGTACACAGGGACATCTGCCTGCAGTCTGGCTTCAGAGAGGGGCATTATGGGAAGGTTAGCCAGGGCAAGCCTGAGTGAGCAGTCACAATGATGGATTCAGAAATGGCAAGTGTAACGTTTGCATTCATTTGAATTGATACAGCTGTGACAGTCGAACACAGACGACTATTAAAGCGGCTAACGCTCGCTCAGTGTCACAAATCTGCTGCTATGTGGTTGCTAGGGCATTATGGGTGTTCACTGAAGATTCATAAAAGGAATAGTTCACCCCAAAATAAAAACTGACTTCATTTATTCACCCTTATGTCAAGTTAACACCAAACCACACAAAATCATTTCAATTATGGGCTGCTACTAATGTAACCACACATGCACACAAGTTCACACATAACTAACCAAAATACATTCCCTTTCTACAACTTTATACCGCACACACACTTTAAAACCACCACACACACTCATGCCAATGTGCACATGCAGATGTTTTCTTCATTCAGTTGGTCTGTGGTCGCTAGGAATGAAAGACACTTGTGCATGTAGGAAACTGAGTATTGTTTAACCCTTCGAGGTTTCAGGGATTCAGACTGAACCCACAAATTCACCTCACTCACCTACAGTTGATTTTATAGCCTTTTTAATCTTTTCTTGACCAAAGTATTCAGTATAAGATGAATAGATTTTATTTACTATTTGCCAGAAGAATTATCTATTGTAAAACAAAACAAAATAAAATCAAATCAAAATAAAATAAAATATTTGATAACAAAAATAAAATTGAAAAATGAAAAAATAATAAAATAAAATAATTTGTGACAAAAATAAAATAAAAATTGAAAAATAAAAAATAAAATAGGAGAAAAAATAAAATAAAAAATTTAAAAACAAAATAAAAAATAAAATACATTTAAAAACAAAATAAAAAAAAATTTGTGACAAAAATAAAATAAAATTAGAAAAATAAAAAATAAAATAGGAGAAAAAATAAAATAAAAATCACACTAAAAAAGTAAAAAAAATAAAATAAAATAGGAGAAAAAATAAAATAAATAAATTGAAAAACAAAATAAAAATAAAATAAAATAAAATAAATAATTGGTGACAAAAATAAAATAGAAATTGAAAAAAAAAAAAAAAATATATATATATATATATATAAAAAATAAATAATTTGTGACAAAAATAAAATAAAAATATTTAGAATGATTCTATTATGGATTTTTTTTTGACTGATGCAGACATGTGAATTCCTGCACTGAAATACGTACTTGATTTGAGGGCGGACGTGGTGACCTCAATCTCACTGCCCTGCAGGACGCTGAGCTCTGGTTCAGAGGGGTCAGGGCTGGAGCAACCCGACGCCACACTCCCCCCGGGACTCACCATCGCCCTCTGCTGGAGCTCCATCTTCTCGTACACAGCCTTCAGCTGAGGACAGACAAACACAAGTCAGATTAGAGACAAGAAAAAACATAACTAACAAACAAGACACGCAGCTGGAGATATACACACACACACAATATATTATATTTTACAAGGGCATCACAAGAGACACACAATATTGAAAACAAAGAGAACTGCAGGTCCTAGTATGTGTGCATTGATCAAATGTTTTTTCCTTGTTTGTTTTTTTTACAAAATCCATACCATGAATCATTTGCCTAACAGGAATTACAGCATGTGACTGCAAACACTGAATTTGACATTTCCTCAAGCTCATAAAGTTCAAAAGTGTATGCAAAAGATGTTTTTTGGAAGGTAGAGAGGATGATCGGTGCCACTGTGTCATAATGCAATACTTGATATTTCATTCTCACTCACATAAATGAAAAAAACTGGCCAATATTACTAATAGATGCTTCAAAAATTACTGTTAATGTAAGACTGCAAAGAATACAGTAGTTACAGTATGAGAAAGTGTGAATGTCCTAAGACAATTCAGTTGGACACTTCAGCCACTCATAAAAACATGTGAATGTAATATATCACTATATTAGATGACAAAAGATATCAAAAGTCTAATATTCAGTCAGTAACATCCATATGCTACATTGTTGTCACTGTTTTAAGTCAAAAGAGTGTCCAGTTATCATCTCATAATAAAATAAAACAAATAAAATAAAACTGAAAAATAAAAAAAATGAAAATGAAATAAAATAAAATAAATTGAAAAGAAATAAAATGAAATAAAATGGAATAAATGAAATAGTAAAATAAAAAATAAAACCAATTGAAGAAAATCAATTAAATAATCAAATAAAATAAAAGTTAAGCTTAATTTAAAATAATATTATAAATTAATGTAAAGTAATTTTCAGAAAATTATTATAGAAATACTAAAAATATAACATTTATTATTTATATAAAATAATATCTTCTAAATAAATCTTCAAAATATTAAAATATGTATACATTAAAAAAACATTTAAAACTTTATATTCTATTCTTTATTTTAAACTTTATATTTAGGCTATATTTTATTATTTTATTTACAATATATAATTCATTTAATTAGAAAAACATGAATATATTTAGCATGTCTTCTTAATGTTGGCAGTCCAATCACATAACGAATCAAGAAAATGCTAAAAATCACAGCTGATGCAACTGCTGGTTCATTCACCACACTGGAAAGGTCGAGTCGAGTGCATTGCATTGTGGGATACAGAGCTCCATGAAGTGTGCTCTGTTCTCATGTTGGCAAATATAGGTTATCCTGTTACTTAATGCATTCAGAAACATAGCAAACAGTGCACAGTATGCATACCGCAAATATTCAAGCAGGTGTCTCGAAAAATTATTAGTAATTACTAACAAATTAATGTACAGTACACAGCCATCAGACAATAATTAGACACATTACACAGGCAACCATTCTTTAATTGTCTATAGAACAGACTGTAATGTAATGGCTGAGAGCTTCAGTGTGAAAAGCACTGGTAGAGAAGCTTACAGTGTCTAGTTATGATCATATAAGCATGCCAGGCAGTAAGATATAAACAAATATAAAAAGAAATTAAAAAATAAAATCTGACCGGACAGGTGTCTGTGTTTGCGAGCACGTGCGTTAAGCATCAATGGTCAAATTAGATGTGACAAGGGAATCAGAAGCTGTCAAACGTAATGTCACGGTAGCGTTATGAGCTGAGAGGACGTGGACGGTAATGAGAGGGAATACGTGTGCGCGCGCCGTGGTCTCTGACCGTCTCGGATTGGCACGTTGACAAGCGGCCATAAAGCCGCGCCGGCTGATGAATTCATTCGCCAGCCACTAATGAATTAGCACTTCCCTTCTTTGCCCGCGCTCGCCTTTCCAATCACGTCAAAGGCCTGGCAGAGGAAACAACGGCTTAATGAAAGACAAAAAACGCCAGGGAACATCAGGTGGCAAGAGCGGGAGGGTGAGACGGAAGCTCGATGTGAAGTCATCTGCATCCGTAACTTTTTCAGGAAAACAATAACTGGTGACACGCGACAGGAATACGCATCATCAATCATAGGGAAATACTGCGGCACGCTCCCTGAGCCCGGTCCGCGTGATTCGATGGGCTGACATTTCTTGCGCTGAAAAATAAACAGAAATCGTCCAGATCAGATGGCAAAAGTGAGAGAGAGGGAAAAAGTAATCTCAGGGAATCACTTCTCCACGGGTTTGATAGATGGCCGTCTCTCTCCGGTTCTTCCTCTAAGTGCTTCATACCTGATCAAACTCTATTTCTGGGCCTGAAGCATGCGGGCTGAGATATTCATCACTGCGGATGTGTATATACACACTCGTCGTCGAGGTGTGTGACTCACAAAAAAAGTCGCAGAGCTGCAAACTGGACAAAAAAAAAACAATGAAAACTCCCTCCTTCATAACAATAGCTGGGCAATAAGCTGCCTAATGCTTTAAAACACCACTGGAATTGTATTAATGATGGATGGCAGGTCACAGATGTCTCTCGTGAGGGCCGTAACATGAACACACTCTCAGCTTTTCAACTCTACTGAGATGCATTCATCACCGACACGACCTTTGAGAGGATTTGTGAATATGTGTGTATGTATTAACAGAATACAGACTGCTAGGGTTCAAACAAATTGGTGACATTTCTCTATAGGAGTTACATCTCATTTGGCAGAGCCCAAAACTGTAAAAATACTGCTTGATTGTTCAATGTATGATTCTATTTCTACTGAGAAATGAACATGCAGCCAGAGACATTCACTGTGTTGTTTTTTGAGCACCTCAGCATGAGTGCTGGCTCATAAAGATGTTGTGCAGTCCTTAAATATTTGCTTGTTAACCTCTAAAGCTCATTTACATTTGTTCTAGATCATTAGATGTGATGTTATGGTGCTTTGGAGGCCTATCTGAAGCCAGTTTCCTTACAAAAATACAAAACACTGGCTCACTGTAAAGTCAACACCTCAACCATACGTATGGAAAAACGTTTCCAACTCATAATAACATATATGACATTTAAAGTCACAATTGTGAGAAAGTTGATTTTGTGATACAAAAGTGGCATACAACATGTCATTGTGGCATATACAGCCACAATTGTGATATAAAGTCAATTTTGTGGCATATAAAGTCAAAATTGAGAAATACAGTCTCATTGTGAAATATAAAGTTATAATTGTATGATATAATCTCATTGTGGCATTTAAAGGGTCAGTTCACCCAAAAATGAAAATTCTGTCATTAATTACTCACCCTCATGTCGTTCCACACCTGTAAGACCTTCGTTCATCTTCAGAACACAAAATAAGATATTTTTGATGAAATCCGATGGCTCAGTGAGGCCTGCATCGCCAGCAAATTAATTTACACTTTCAAACGCAGAGAAAGCTACTAAAGATAAATATAAAACAGTTTGTGTGACTACAGTGGTTCAACCTTAATGTTATGAAGCGACGAGAATACTTTTCGTGCGCCAAAAAGACAAAATAACGACTTTACTCAACAATATCTAGTAATGGGTGATTTCAAAACACTGCTTCATGAAGCTTCGAAGCTTTACGAATCTTTTGTTTCGAATCAGTGGTTCCGAGCGTGGATCAAACTGCCAAAGTCACTTGAGCCATTGAAATTTTTAAAACGTTTCAAAACACTTGACGTAACGAAGCCTTGTTTACTAAAATCACATGACTTTCACGCTCCAAACCACTGATTCGAAACAAAAGATTTGTAAAGCTTCACGAAGCAGTGTTTTGAAATTGCCCATCACTAGATATTTTTGAATAAAGTCGTTATTTTGTCTTTTTGGCGCACAAAAAGTATTCTAGTCGCTTCATAATATTAAGGTTGAACCACTGTAGTCACATGAACTGTTTTAAATACGTCTTTAGTAGCTTTCTGGGCATCTGAAAGTGTTAATCATCTTGCTGTCAATGGAGGCCTCTCTGATTTCATCAAAAATATCTTAATTTGTGTTCCGACGATGAGCAAAGGTCTCACAGGTGTGGAACGACATGAGGGTGAGTAATTAATGACAGAATTTTCATTTTTGGGTGAACTAACCCTTTAAGCGCAGTGTGAAAAGCCCTAAAGTCGTAGTTGGATGGCACCCCATTAAATCTCAAACGTGTTCAATGGAATACTGGTCTTAAAGAAATATGGACAAACAGGCCACACAGAGAAGAACCAATTGACCAAACATCCTGCAACTCCTTAAAACTACTCAGCTGGCCTGGCACACACTTTACTCTGACTTGTGACACAAACCCCGTGAACTGATTTTGCATTCAAGTTAGCAGCCATCTCACACGCAGATATCGGCCTGAGGAAACATGATGTCAAACAATACTGACTAATGTTACTTCCTCTTGTAATCCATTACCTGCTCCACCTGCATGCTAATGAGATGGAACCTGTTGCCATGCCAACCCCACCTGCCAATCAACGCCTAGCTCACGACAGGATTTCGCCATTGCTAGAGAATGAGCCGTTTGTTTGTCATAACTATGATGATTTTGAGCGTTACAGTGGAGAGCAGGACAATCTTTAAAAAGCTGATGTAAGACGTCTTTAAAAAGTAATGGTTTCCAAATAGAGCTATGAGCTCAACATCATCATTTCAAGTTTCTCTTACAGAATTCTCCTTCTTTTATTAGGGGCCTACGAAATTCAATCAGTTTAAAAAAAAAAAATTAATAAAAAAAAATCCCCACAGAACCTGTTTTAATGTTTTAATTCCATTTAATAATCTAAAATGATGTTTAATCCATTGAATTCATAAAATATTAATATTTTAACAATTAATTATATTTTTTAACAATAATAGTGCCCTTTGAAGAACGTTTTATTTTTTCTGATTTAATTTTTCTGGATTCTGTGTTTTATAATCTAACACAAATATTATCAAAAACATGAATTTGTTAAATCAGATGAACGCATATAAAATAAACAATTTAATTAATCTTTTAACTCTTTCCCTGCCAGCGTTTTAAAAAAAAAAAAAAAAGTTGTCAGCCACAGCCAAAGTTTTGATTATTTTCACAAAAATGTAATGGCTCCCAGAATATATATTTTGTTGTATGAATATTTAAACATGCAATATATCAAAAAAAAAGAACAGAACCTCTGCTTAAAAAAATAAATAATAATAAAAAAAAAAATCATGTGTTTTTTTTTTTTTTTTTCAAAGACTACAATATGCATAAGCAATGCTTTTATGGCTTGTTTCTGCTCCTTTTTTGCCCATGTTTTGATCAGGAGATTCTCTACTCTTTCAGAAAATGCATAATAGCGCCCCCTACCATATAACAGTAAAAACACGGAAAGCTGGAAAATTACGTCAATGGCGGAAAAAGAGTTCAAATTGGCAAAATTGTTAACAGTTGGTAAACAAAGAGCTGCACAACAGGAGTTCACTGTTTAAATTAAAACATGGATGAAAACTTGTGTGATATTCCTTAAAAAGTAACGTTTTAATGAACTGCATTATTATTATTACTTTGAGAAGTACATTCTACTGTACAATGATATATTTCTGTCATAATTTCTTCAAGTTAAACCAAACTTTTATTTTGGCAGGGTGTGCTGAAGACCTTTGAGTTTCTGTGTGATAATAGTTTTCTCAAATGAAATGCTGGTGAAGTGACTCAGAGCAGATCTGGAGATACAGTTCATGAGTTCATGTCCTCATATAGTGAGACGGCAGACGCTGAAAACATGCCGCTCATTCACAGAGACACGCAAAACAAGCAGACATCACATTTAAATAGCAGCCTTTTTGCAGTTTAATATTCACAGACACAGTCCACATCGTGATTTATTCTTCCAAATTTTGCCAAATTCCGTGACATTCCGCAGTATACAATAAATTCCATTTTCATGGCTGGATTTTATGACTGTCTGTGTTTTTGCATTGCAGAAATCATAGGGCCTACTTTATATCACTTTCCTAATTTTCGCTCCAGTTCCCTGTATAATCTTCCATCTTCTCAATCTTTCCTCTCTCACTATAGATGACAAATAAACCTGACAAAAAGTGTCTCTAAATTTCCTGCCGTGAGGGGCATCGACATCAATCACACCCGTGTGACCTGCACTGAGGCCTTCACAAACAGACGTTCGGCACACACAAACATAGGTAAAATCCTCAGAATGTGATTGCAGGTGATGCCGTGCAAACAAGGCTGGAATTACAGGGATTAAGAAGGAGACCAGACTAATCTGAGATCCAGCCATGTGTGTGCTGAACATCGGCTCCAGATGTGTGAGATTAGCTTTCGAAAAGACACACCTGGACCATGGCTTTCACCCCCAGAGGGTATTGGGTAACTGCTAAAACACAAACATTCGAGTGCTGGAGTGTTTATTACACAGAAAAAAATATTGTACACATGGCGACACAGACATAAAAGACAATAAAAAAAACATTCAACTGTGCAAAAATGCTATTCATGGTGTTTGCTAAGGCAAAGAGGCAAGTAGCACTCACATTTTCTAATTAAAATAATAAATCAAATGATGTTCAGTTATAAGTTATTAAATATAAATAAAATAAATGAAATTAATAAAATGTAATTAAACAAACAGTTACTTTTATAAAAAAATAATAGAGAAAGATTATTATAAAGATTATTCCAACTATTCCAACGAACAAATAACTAAATAAATGCACACATAAATATACAAATAAATAAATGCATGAATAAATAAATATACAAATAAAGAAAGAAAGAAATATACAAATGAACGAATGAATGAATGAATGAATGAATGCATACAATAAAATCATATTCTACAACGATACCCAAAGAAATCTGGATAAGTCAAGTTCAGAGCTCATATACATACAAATGTAGCCGCATAATTTGATTTTATATTAATGTTTCAATCACTCGTTTATAGAAAGTATACTATAAATATGCTAATAAACTATATCACTGAGTGAAAAAAATGAATAAATGGATTTGTTTAATGTCTGTTATCATATTACAATTTCTGCCATTTTCTAAACGCAATAAGGCTTATCATTTTAATACAAAGCAGTATGATAAAAGACGACAATGTTCAATAAATAAGTAAATGTATTTTTATTTTCACATATTTATGACATTAATTGCAGCCTAACAATTTATTCCATGTACATTTCATTCTCACTTATTTTTTGCTTTATACTCTCTCACACACACTTCTAATCTCAGTTGAATTCCTCTTTAACAAAGTGTTGGAGACACAGAGACAGGCTGTGAACACTCAGGAAATGAAGCACCTCATTCACAGTCTTTGAAGAGAACATGACGCCTGACCCCTGCTAATCAAACACACCTACAGATCTGCATGTGTCTGTGTGTGAGAGAAACACCTCATTTTACCATATGCACTGAAAACCTGCAGTAATGTAGTGGTAATTGTCAGATAACGAGAGAACATGACTTGAGTGGCCACCAGAGACAAACTAAAAGAAGGACCATGGTGCAATGATGGTATGATGGAAATACTATAGATTTTGAGATATAGTATACACACACGTGTGTGTGTGTGTGTGTGTGTGTGTGTTGTCCTGGTAAACCCTATGTAATGGGGACAAAATGTCCCCACAAAGATGGCAACATCCGATATCTTTGTCTTTGTAAGTACATTTTTGCACAACATCTGCAAAGTTACGACGCTCAAAGTTCAATACAAAGAGAGATGTTTTCTTTGAAAGATATTGCTTTTTAAAGGACTACAACAAACGGCTGGCAGGGACTACAATGAGCTTATTTCCGGGTTGGTGACATCACAAACCCTAGAATTGACATAAAACCCGCCCACGAAAACACACAACAAAGGGGGTGAGGCTATGTTGGGCTGCTTTAGAGAAGAGGAAGAGTTGTTGTAGTAGAGTGTTGTTGTCATGCCGTCATTTTACGCCGGACTGCTTCACAAACGAGGGTCAATTCAACGCTGGATTTGCACAAAAGATTAACATGACGGCACATGCTAGTCGATGAGTTGAATCAACTCCACAGCAACTACATAAATTTATCCACTAACCATTCAGAAACATCCAGTTTCATTCTAAAAGTTGTAACATCAGTGTCGACTCTGGTTTGAACAATGTAAGGCTGAACACCGTTACTGACAATCCTCATTTTGGCTGCGTGAGATTCTCCAGTTTTGTTGTTGTTGAGCAACCGAAGCACGAGCTGTTAAAGCTCCGCCCTCTTCTGGAAGGCAGGCCGGCGGCAGCAGCAGCTCATTTCCATTTAAAGGGACACACACAAAAACGGCTTGTTTTTGCTCACACCCAAATAGGGGCAAATATAGCTGTTGCTCCCGGCCCCCTTTCCAGAAGAGGGTGGAGCTTTAACAGCTCGCGCTTCGGTTGCTCAACAACAAAGCTTGAGAATCTCACGCAATGTGGATTGTCAGTAACGGTGTTCAGCTTTACATTGTTCAAACTGGAGTCGGACACTGAAAAAGTGAGAATGTGAGAGCGAGAGCAGGTCAGAGAGGAAATGGTTATTGTGGCGGCACTGCTCCACAGGTATCTGCCGCCCTCTCCTCTCCTTAATCACTCCTTCCATTTGAGCGTCAGCCCCTCTGGTGCCTCTGAGGGGGGTAAATGTGCCACTAAAGGGGGGGGGGGGTGAATGGAGGGTCTTACGAGAGGGTGAAAGAGAGCAGCTGGCATTAGCTTAGCGTTAGAGAGAGCTAATTATTAGACCGTTGGAAGGGGGGGGAAATACATGACGGATGTGTTTGCATGAGCTTCTTGATGAATGAGTGGGCTTTTTTAACGTGAGTTACTTTGTGGGAAGCACAATGTGCCAAAATCCCCCCAGGCTTATATGTGTGTGTGTAAGATTAATGACAAATTTACCCTTTCTCTTTATGAATGCTTATAAATAATAATAAGACCTGTCACGTCGTAGGGTGCGCTGTGCAAGCGCAGCTGCCTTTTACTGGAACCTGCAGTAAATCAAAGCGTCTGTGTGTGTGTGTGTGTTTGGAGGGGGCTGTTCTCCATTCGGATCTGTGCTTCAGGGGGTTTATGAGGAATCACGGCTGAGACACACGTTTGGAAACATGTTGAATGTGTGTGAACTCGACTTCAGAGCTGAAACTCGCTGAGATGTGTTGTTCGCACTTTAGAGCAGCAGGGAAACACGCAGCTAGGTCAATGACAAATTATAACCATGGTGAAGTGATGATGAAAATGTAAATAAATAAAAATGCATTCATTATGTTTGGTTTTATTGTTTTTGCAAAAACACATCAAGGTTTAGTTAGTATGTTTTGTTTTTTTTTCTTTTTTGGCATTGGCAGACAATACTTAGATAGCTAATAGCCTTTCTTTTTTTTTTAAAACTGACTTTTTAAAAGATTTTTTTTTTTTTAAAGTAACTAAAATAACTAAATGTATAAAAAAATAGGTAAATAATTATTGTGCTATAAATCCATGAATAAATGCATAAATAAATAAATAAATAAACAAATAAATGCATAAATAATTGTAATAAATAAAAATGCATTCATTATGTTTGGTTTTATTGTTTTTGCAAAAACATCAAGATTTAGTATGTTTTTTTGGCATTGGCAGACAATATTTAAACAGCAAACAGCAATTTTTTTAAAACTGACTTTTTAAAAGAATGAAAAAACAAAATTAAAATAACTAAACTAAATTCATAAAGAAATAGGTAAATAATTATTGTGCCATAAATCCATGAATAAATGCATAAATTAAAAAAATAGATAAATAAGTAAATGCATAAATAAATAAATAATATAATAATATAATAACGTATATGAACATTGTCTATGACTTGCATTCAAAAAAAAAAATTTTTTTTAAATGAATAGATCCGGAAAATGAGCATGCATAAGTGAAAATAGACAGAATCAGACAAGAAAACGACATTCACTGGAGAAGGTTGGGGGGAAAGGAACAAATGTTTCAGCTCAGAGTCGGCAGAACATGTGGTTTCTAGGGAGTTACCATGGAGACCACAACACATTTGTGCTGCTTTGACACCGGCAGGCAGTTTTTTGGAACAGCGCTGATGCTCAAAAAAGCCAGAGATGTTCATTTTCTTGCTTTAAGAGCCTTGCCATAGTAGTAATCACACACACACTAGCACAGCTTGAGACAAATTGACTACAAGGCGTTTGACATCCCAGTAGCTGGAAGCAAGTTGTCCATCTCACTTAAATGTTTGGCCTCTCTGTTCCTGAATCCTGACCTGCAGGAAAAGGGAGGATGCAGTGGAAAATAGAAGCACACGGGCACGGAGGAGGAATCAAAGGCGCTAATCAGGCACCTTGCAAGGCCTAACGAACCGGAAACATCCACTGAGAGGTCAATCAGACCTGATCATCCATCCAACGCCCCCTTCCCTCTTAGACAATTTCACACACACACACACAAATTATACTGTAATTTTCCAAAAGGTTTTAATATAACCTCAAAGATAGTCCAAGCAAGGGATTCCTTATTTTATTATTTTGGAACCAATTCTAGAAGATATTAATTTGTAATCTCAATACGGTTTTGACATTCCACAAAACAAAAACTAGATCTTGTAGAAAGCAACAGGACTAGTTTGATTGCCAGTGCAATAAACATGCCTCTGTATGAGTCATGGCAAGGAATTTAAAGAATACCTTTCAGGATTTTCCCCTGGAATTCCTTTTAAATATCCATTAGGAACACGGTATTCCAACACAACAGCCAATAGGACTTTGAGAGTCAAATATGAATTATAACAAAACCCTGTAAGAATTACAGTTTATCCACTAGGGCAGTATTTGACTCTTATGGAATTTTTACATGATCCCACTGGGATATTTTAGGATTGGCTCCAATTATGACAGAAATCCCACTAGGAATTCCAATAAAATATTTAAGACATGCAAATCCAATCCAAGGGAGAGAGAGTGTGTGGTTGAAGGGTGTAAATATGATTGGTTGTGTCTCTAAAATTGCAACTGCAAAACAGGCAAAACAAAATCAAGACCATTAAACTGGTTCCTGCTGGCAGCAGCCACAGGAGGTGTTCATCTCCCAGCAGAGGGCACACACACACATTCTCAACCAGCTTACGGCACAGGGATGAGGACATCCACATGCTAGTAACACATTTTATTTTTATATAAGAAACGAGATATATAAGAAAAAAATATATATGGTGGGACTTGATTTTATCCATTAGGATTTAGGAATTATCTCTATATGACAGGTGTCTTTATATCTTTTATCTTTATATTTCTATATCTATCTGTGTCTGTCTGTCCATCCGTCCAGTGGTTCCTGTAAGTATAGAAAGATATTTAAGTTTCTTACAATCACCAAAGCTGCATTTGTTTGATCAAAAATACAGTAATATTGTGGAATATTATTATATTTATAATGTGTTTTGAATATATTTTAAAATGTAATTTATTCAAAGCTGAATTTTCAGCATCGTTACTCCAGTCTTCAGTGTCACATGATCCTTCAGAAATCATTCTAATATGCTGATTTGCTGCTCAAGAAACATTATGATTATTATCAAAACAGCTGTGCTTCATAATATTTGTGTGGAATACTTTTTTTTCAGGGCTCTGATGAATAAAAAGGTTAAAAAGAACAGTATTTATTTAAAGTAGAAATTTTAAATGCCTTTACTGTCACTTTTGGTCAATTTAATGCATCATTGCTGCATAATGCAACAGTACTGTACATAGAGACAGACAGACAGATAGATAGATAGAAAAATCTATCTATCTATCTGGAAAGTTCTAATGAAATCTGATCACGTCAGGGCTCGACAATAAAGACTGCCCAATGGCCGGGAGCCAGTGTGAAAGACCCTCGGGACAGTTGACCAAACTGCCACTTGCCAGATCAGGCCAGCGCTGCGTCGTAACAAACGTTTATCATTTGCATGTGATTTTAAGTGAATGGAGTTCTCTTTCACATCTTATTGCGCATGCACAGAAAAACACACAACAAAAGTTTGCCAGAAGTATTGGGACACCCCTCAAATCATTGAATTGAGGTGTTCCAATCACTTCCATGGCCACAGGTGTATAAAATCAAGCATGAAGACTGCTTCTACAAACATTTGTGAAAGAATGGGTCGCTCTCAGGAGCTCAGTGAATTCAAGCGTGGTACCGTGATAGGTTGCCACCTGTGCAATAAGTCCATTCGTGAAATTTCCTCACTACTAAATATTCCACGGTCAACTGTTAGTGGTATCATAAAGTGGAAGCAATTGGGAACAACAGCAACTCAGCCACGAAGTGGTAGTCCACGTAAAATCACAGAGCGGGGTCAACGCATGCTGAGGCGCACAGTGCGCAGAAGTCGCCAACTTTCTGCAGAGTGAATAGCTACAGACCTCCAAACTCAGATTAGCTCAAGAACAGTGCGTAGAGAGCTTCATGGAATGGGTTTCCATGGCCGAGCAGCTGCATCCAAGCCTTACATCACCAAGTGCAATGCAAAGCGTTGGATGCAGTGGTGTAAAGCATGCCGCCACTGGACTCTAGAGCAGTGGAGACGTGTTCTCTGGAGTGACGAATCACACTTGTCTCTGTCTGGCAATCCGATGGACGAGTCTGGGTTTGGTGGTTGCCAGGAGAACGGGACATGTCTGACTGCATTGTGCCAAGTGTAATGTTTGGTGGAGGGGGGATTATGATGTTGGGTTGTTTTTCAGGAGTTGTCTTGGCCCCTTAGTTCCAGTGAAAGGAACTCTTAATGCTTCAGCATACCAAGACATTTTGGACAATTTCATGGGCCCAACTTTGTGGGAACAGTTTGGGGATGGCCCCTTCCTTTTCCAACATGACTGCGCACCAGTGCACAAAGCAAGGTTATGGATGAGCGAGTTTGGTGTGGAGGAACTTGACTGGCCTGCACAGAGTCCTGACCTCAACCCGATAAAACACCTTTGGGATGAATTAGAGCGGAGACTGTGAGCCAGGCCTTCTCACCAACATCACTGCCTGACCTCACAAATGCACTTCTAGAAGAATGGTCAAAAATTCCCATAAACACACTCCTAAATCCCAGAAAAGCTGAAGCTGTTATAGCTGCAAAGTGTGGGTCAACTCCATATTAAACCCTATGGATTAAGAATGGGATGTCATTAAAGTTCATGTGCACGTAAATGCAGGCGTCCCAAAACTTTTGGCAATATAGTGTATGTCCAAATGCCCGTCTTTGCAAGTATCCTCGTAAACACAGTCGGTTATGTCTTAACAATGTAAAATATGTTGGCGCCGATAGCCTTGTGCTATCGGTAGCCTTGTGAACACAAGTTCGAGTCCCGTCTCGTGGACCTTTCCCGATCCCTTCCCCTCTCCCGCTTCCTGTCAACGAACTGTCCTAACTGTCCAAAAACAATTTAAAACAGATGAGAAAGAAAACACGTGTTACAGTATATTGGACGGTATAAAGTGACAGCAGCCTAATATACATATATGCCATCTGTGTTTTTAATGTTAATCAACAAAAGACAAAGTAAATCACTCACTTATCTTGACTGAACAACTTTTGTAGCTTTAACAAGGATTAATCTATGTTTAATTTATATAGTGGAGACTATGCATTGTTTTGTTTTTTTTACATTTTATTATTTAATTTCTGTACTACTACTGTTAGTCCTACCTGGAAAAAAAAAAACAAAAACAAAAAAACAAAGCACGGTTTATTTTGTATATTTGTATCTTTGTTCTGTAGTATTTTATTGTAATTTGTTTATTTTTTCTTATTTTATTACTGACTGAATTTTCACTGGTATCTAAAATTTTGGTGGCTTATATATTAGAATATAATGTTACATGGGTCATAACAACAACAAAAAATTTTGGTAACACTTTAGTTCAGGGTCCAATTCTCGCTTTTAACTAGTTGCTTATTAGCATGCATATTACTAGGATATTGGCTGTTTATTAGTACTTATAAAGCACATAATACCTTATTCTGCATGATCATATTCTATATCCCATAATCCTACCCAATACCTAATCTTAACAACTACCTTACTATTAATAAGCAGTAATTAGGAGTTTATTGAGGCAAAATTCATGGTTAACAGTTAGTTAATAGTGAGAACAGGACCCTAATCTAAAGTGTGACCAAAATTTATATATTTACATTTACTGTATTTATTTATATTTTTTGGTGGCACCAGACAGTGAAAAATTGGAGTGCATTCTGAATGACTGGCCTGACCAGGCCAATAGAAAAAATCCTTAGCGTTTAGCCATGCATGTGGTCTGTAAATACAAAGAATGAAGTGGTCTAGCTCTGAAAGAAGCCCTGTTACAATGCAATATATGCATCTCTAATAACAGCCATTACATTATGCTAAACCATGAGAGACAAACAATTACAATCCATCAATGTTTTGAGATGTTCTCCGAGAAATAGGAGGTGACAGCATGTATCTGATAAGCGTGTATATCCAGCCCAGACAAACCACGTCTGTTTCAAGAGGGCTATTCAGACTCATTACTATCTCATCAAGAAAGGCCCATTCGTTAAGACAATTAATTAGTAGCGGACGCCTGTGGAAATTGATAATAATAATAATGAAGGGTGTGATGACTGCTGATTGGTCGACGCGGCAGGGACCCAGGTGCAGGTTTACGATTTTTAATTGCAGTCGAGCGCTTTGCACAATGTGTTTTATTAGTTGTATCCGCCGCGGTCGACTTGCTAACCTCTTCTGAAGAGGTGCGTGAGGAGCGCTGATACGTGTGACTTGTCACTTATGTGAAGAGTTAGCAAATTATCAGTGAAGAGGATGAGTGGAGATTTGAGAAACGTTCTCAAGCTGCCAGTCAAGTGTTTCTGAGCGTGTGAGGCCTAATGAAGACGCCATGGAGCTCCGCTGGCAGCCTGGAACTTTGATTTAACAGTTTAGAAAGGAAACTGAAGCGTAAAGGCAACACATTAATTAAAGCACTGGTGCTAAAAAAAATTAAATATATAAATAAATGCCAACTCCACACTAATGTCACAAAATGACAACACAAGTCGACATCAATTTCTAGTTAATGAGAACAGGATAAAGTTTACGAAAAGTTGTATGTTAGTACAATCTTAACACAGATGGTTTGGTCACTATAATAATTCATCCATAAAGATGCCATCTGCTCAAGAGTGACCACCTGAAAGAAAGAAATCTTCAACACACAGAATGGTTGTTAAACACGCTGCTCTCATCAGCAAAGACTTGAGAAACAAAAAAGTCAGAGACTTCAAAAAACAGGAATCATAAATGAGCAGAGAGTGAAGTCCCAGTTCATCTCTCATTTATCGTCTGTATAACCGATAAGACAGTCTACAAAGATGATGGGAATAATCCACTGAAATTACAATTACCTCTTACAAAAAAAAAAAACAACAACAACAACAACAACAACATGATATTACTCTAAAAATATGTCATGGAAAAATCCACTGCCTTTACATTAACACTCATGGTTGCAAAAACTTTTCAGGATTTTTCCTGGGTCAAAAATGGTCTTTGTTGGTGGCAGATGAATACAGTCATCCACATACACAGTACAAAGTACTATACCCATGTGAATTGTGAGCCCAGAACTGACAATGAATCCAAAATAAATGCAAATAAAAAAAACTGTTTGTAATATTAAAGTGGACCTACAATGTCCCTTTTACAAGAAGTCTCTGGTGTCCCCAGAATGTGTCTGAAGTTTCAGCGCAAAATACCCCACAGATCATTTATTATAGCTTGTCAAATTTGCCTCTATTTGGGTGTGAGCAAAAACAAGCCGTTTTTGTGTGTCTTTTTAAATGGAAATGAGCTGCTGCTCCCTGCCTGCCTTCCAGAAGAGGGCGGAGCTTTAACAGCTCGTGCTTCGGTTGCTCAACAACAACAAAGCTGGAGAATCTCATGCAGCCAAAATGAGGATTGTCAGTAACGGTGTTCAGCCTTACATTGTTCAAACCAGAGTCGACACTGATGTTACAACTTTTAGAATGAAACTGGACGTTTCTGAATGGTTAGTGGATAAATTTATGTAGTTGCTGTGGAGTTGATTCAACTAATCGACTAGCATGTGCCGTCATGTTAATCTTTTGTGCAAATCCAGCGTTGAATTGACCCTCGTATGTGTAGCAGTCCGGCGTAAAATGACGGCATGGTAACAACACTCTACTACAACAACTCTTCCTCTTCTCTAAAGCAGCCCAACATGGCCTCACCCCCTTTGTTGTGTGTTCTCAGGGGCGGGGTTTATGTAAATTTTGGGGTTTGTGATCTCACCAACCCGGGAAGAAGCTCATTGTAGTCCCTACCAGCCGTTTGTTGTAGTCCTTAAACAGAGAATTATGTAAAAGAAAATATCTCCCTTTGCATTGAACTTTGAGCGTCGTAACTTTGCAGATGTTGTTTATGATCAAACATCAACATTACACACTAACTAAAGTTAAAAAATTGAAATCATAATCAACCACCTCTTTAACTTATCCTGTTTATTCATGAAATAAAAAATAATCACTGTCAGGACAGATCATAAAATGGTGCTTAGAACTGTTTTACATTTAAATCTGTAAATTTATATGTAAAATGTCATTGTAAATTGGAAAAGAAACATGTGACACATTACAAAGAAAAAGTGGCAGGTCTTTTATTTTGCAATTACACTCCAAGACTTAATGCACAGATCATTTGATATTCAGTATCAGATTATTTGTTCTGTTCTTTGCTATCATATGGTTATTACCATCAATCGCATTTAATCGTGCATTTAACGGTTGTCAATCCCGAAACTTTGCAATGTGTAGTTAGCAGCAGGAAAATATATTGTATACAGAAAGCGAGCAAAGATCGCTGCCATTATAATCACTGAAGCTGTCAATTACAACGCAAGTTACACAAAGCTGCACTCTTGCGAAAACCACCATTATAATTAGTCTTATTGACATTCATTATATCCAGCAAATAAATGCAAATAAATTCGCGAGCGTGCAGAACAAAAACGTTTTGAGCGGTGTTAAGTGGATTCTGTCTAGCTTAAACATCTGATTGGCCATTGCGTTCAGGCGCTCAACAGATATGTCTGTGATTGGCTACAAAGCTCAACGCCCTGAAAACACGATGTAAATAGAAACCTTTGATGCTCTTCACAGAGCGCTTACACAAACACTCACGGGAGCATTTTAAAGCAGCCATGCTATCAACGGGTACTGGTACTGCATTAAATAGTCAAGTAAATCTTTGGAGGTACAAAGATTCATTTTGGCGAATAAAATAAAATTGAAATATGAAATCTATTCTCCTCTCCGAGGATTAAATCTTTGCTATGATCTATTGCGATCTAAATTGTAAAATAGACAGAAACAACTTAATATTCAAATCTGTACCAATATATTTTTAAACAATAACTATATTGCTCCTATATCGTGCATCCCTAAAAGGTCATCAAACAGCATAAAAGTATTAGCAGTTGATACCATTAATAAATCATAATACTTTCACAGTATTATTTGTAGAAAAATGCCGTAGCAACACAAATTGAGTTCTCAAGCCCGATCAATGAATGACTGAATGAAGTGTTCATGTACATCAGGAGCTGTTCTTTGAAGGAGGTCAGTCTAAATGACGCACGTTTCATGTTCCAAAAGATCTGATTAAATAGAGAAGTTCTTTATTGTGTGCTTCTTAGTGCGTTCAAAACGAAACTACTGGCAAAGGACAGCGTCCTCTGAACAAAGCCTTTGTTCTCAGAGTTGAGAAACATTATCCTCTTCCCAGCACTGATTTCCCAGACTGGGGTAGAGCAAAACACATGGAAATGAGAATGCATAATACATGGATGCCCAATGAGATCCGATCTGCATCATACTGCTGGATTCCTTTCGTCTGCTAATATTAGAAGCCAAAACTAAAAGCAGCTCATGCTTTTAGAAATGCAAAGTGACAGCATCAGGCCACCCATCACAACTACAATGAATATTTATATTTAGTGTCATGGGAAACTTACCGTTTATAATCGTGCTCTTGCAAACTATTTTAACTCAAATTTGTTTGTTTTTTTGGTGTCTACATGTGACAGTGGTGTAGTTCGTTTATAGCCTACGTATAGACTTCTGCCAGATGTGAATGCAGCATAGGAACAAAAATATGCATAAATTGTAACTTTAAGAAGTAAGGCCAAGCTGGAGGATATAAAAAATATCTCAGATCATTGACCATCAACTCATAAGAATATATTTTATATAATAATATCAGTTTTATTCACTCCTGAATGCTTCATGTAGCTGAAACTGCGACTTTGCGGCACAAAATCATCGCTTTCGTTTTGTTCATCAGTGAAAACGAGTTCCCACAGCTCTTTCCCCAGTTTCTGAATAGCCTTAATCAATCAAATTCTTCATGTATTATGAGATTTTTATATTAGAATCATCCTTCTGCATTTGAAATGTAATCGAATGAACCCGCGGCTCATATTAGCTGAATAGTGCTTAACTATACCGGCAAATTGAGAAAACCGCAGTAGTTAAACGTTCAGCTTGAGCAATCAGGCTCTATTCAGCGAGCATGATCGTTCTCTCAATGACGCCAGACGTGAAATGAAAAAAAGACAAATGCATTTCAAAATGAGCTGGATGCCAGTAATGCTAACTATTGACTTAGCATGCATGCTGGCCCGCTATATATTTTAAATGTTTGTGGCCCAGAGACACACCACAATCTGCATAGTAATTTGCAGTCTACAATAACACCAATTACTCAGAAGTCGTTTATTCGGAATTAGCTTTTGAAATATGTGTTAATTAGCATGGCAAATTCATTAGGCCTATTTAAAAGGTCCAAAACATCACAAGGATGACCGTGACTTGGAGAGAGGAAAAAAAAATAAATAAATAAAAAAATTCTAAAATAGAGGGAAAAATATTTAGAAATTCATCAGAAGTATGAGGGCTGGTAAATTGCAGTATTTACAGGTGTTAAAACAGAAGGATCTGAATTATCATTGAAGTTAATTAAAACAACACAAACAGACATCACAACTGTCTTTTATCTCTTACACGCTCTTTCCTTACTTTGTTTACTCTAATTTCATTGCTTTCCCATCACAGATAAGCTGTTAATAAGATATATTAGGGCGTTTGTTTGTTTGTTTGTTTGTTTGTTTCAAAAGTGCATAATGAACGCACTATATTCAAAGAGCAACAGGTTGTTTAGTTTGTTTTGCAGTAAAATATTACTGTTACTGCATAACAGAACTTTAGGATAGAACATACAACTTTAACGTCAAATTAAAAAAAAAAAAATACACTAATCGTTCAAAAGTTTGGGGTCAGTAATATATATATATATATATATATATATATATATATATATATATATATAAAAAATAGAATAGATATTTATAATGGTACAAAAGATTTCTATTTCAAATAAATGCTGTTAAAAATCTTTAAAAAAATATATCATGATTTCATAAAAATATTAAACAATGTTTTCAACATTGATAATAAGAAATGTTTCTTGAGCAAATCATCATATTAGAATGATTTCTGAAGGATCATGTGACACTGAAGACTGGAGTAATGATGCTGAAAATTCAGCTTTGATCACAGGAATAAATTACATTTTAAAATATATTCACCAAAAAAAAAAACACAGATATTTTAAAATGTAATAATATTTCACTATTTTTTACTGTATTTTTTGAGCAAATAAACAAGAGACTTCTTTCAAAAAAAAAAAAAAAAAAAAAAAAAAAAAAAAAAAACGTACCAACCCTAAACTTTTAAATGGTAGTGTATATAAAAACTATGAATATTGGCATAAGATTCTCGCCTAGAGTGACAAATTTAATTAATACTACAATGAACAATGTCTGATCACCAACAAAAAAAAGAAATGCATTAATTTTATATTCTAATACAATGTTTTATAATGTAATATAATGTTATTCCAATACTATCTAAAAATGCTGGGTTAAAAACAACCCAAGTTGGGTTGAAAATGGACAAACCCAGTGATTGGGTTAAATGTTTGTCCTACGTGCTGGGTAGTTTTATTTAACCCAACTATTGTTTAAAAATTACTATATGGTTGGCTTAAAATTAACCCAAATTTAACATTTGGAAATTAACATTTATTACTATGTTTAATAAACGAACATTTATTAATAAATTTAAGGAATAATAATTAAACTGTAAACATTTATTAAATTGCTTATTAATAAATGTTAACCTTTTGTATGTTACTGTTGCCTCTAGTAATTATGTGTCTGATTTTTAACTTTTTGGGTTCATTTTATGTCAACCATATAGTAAGAGTTAAGTAAAATTGACTAATCAAAACATAATCAAATCAAATAATAAAAAAAAGTAAGAGGTTAGAGAATCCTCATTTGATCCCATCAGAATGAGAAACGATTGATCCCAAATTATGATGGAAATTCCGATAGGAATCATGGACTGATTCCATTTGGAGTTTCAGGTGCTGAATAAAACTCTCCTCTCTAATGGCTGTTAACCTGCCCATACTGATGGGCCGCTCTGCCGGCACTGGCACACAGGGACAGACTCATAATGCATCAGTGAGTGACAGTGAGTGGAAGTGAATGATAGGGCTGTACAGGTAATGCGGATCTTGGGAAAGTAAAGTGCTCTCTTATCATAGGGTGTAGTAGGGGATTTAGGTTATTATCAGTGACTCTGTAGAGCTCAGAGAAACACACATACACAGATAATCACCATTCATCATCTGGAGTGGCTGATTATGGGCATTAGGCAAAGAGACGGGTGGCTGAACGCATGATGATAAGCTCATAGAGGTGGGTGAGGAATCCTTTATGGTCAGTATGATAATGCAGGATATCAGGTATTATTGACATTTTGTACTCTGAACATTTGTCTTTGGAGGCTGACAGCAGTTTAATGCATGCAGAATGAGGGTGGGAGTAATTATAACCATAATCCAAGTAGAAGTAACCTCAGACGTGGTTTAAATTGTGGTATAATTGTGGTAACAGGAAGTTCCTTCTTCAACCATTTCAAATTCTAATAGCAGATGATTTTTGATTTTTTTGTAAAATAAGGGTTTGTTTAAATGAAAAGTAATCCAAAAATAAAAATTATGTCACTCCCTGTTCACTGTGTGCAAAATAGCTCCTTTTGTGCTTCACTGAATAAAAATACATCAATGTTCTGGTTGCACAGTTCTATACAATAAAAGTGAATGGAGATAGGAGCTGCTGAGCTCAAAAACAACACTATAAAGGTATTTTTTTTTTAAAAGTAGCATATGACTATATTCCAAGTCTTTTGAAGCCATACATCTGAGGAAAAAACTAAATTCAAAGTCAATATTTGTTAAAAATGTGATTCAAATTTCATTAAATTTAAATAAGTTGCACCAAAATATATAGCACCATAGTCAAATAAATGAACGAATGTATTCAACATGAAACAAATGACGTGCCAATACGTTTAAAAGAAAAGCAGTAGGTTTTCCATGACATGACTTTAACATTATGAACTTTAAACAAACGTTCATAAATCAATTTCTTAAATTTGCACCCAAAGAAATTGAGGTAATAAAAGCACACGTAGATAAGTGGAAATATGACAAAACAAATGTTTCAACAGTTAAACAAAGTCACCCAGGACTGTTTTAATGCTGGCCCCTCGTCATGACAGTCTCGAGAAAACTCTTTGGGATGAGAATACTGCATGTGTGATCTTGAGATAGATGTTGTGGAATGATATAGCAGCAGTTTCTTACACAACTTACAAATGCGTTGTTTGTGGTAACAATTTCGCCTTCGATGCTCCAGAAACCAAAGAAGCACCACACAGCACATTTAAGATGTTCTGGTGTAAGATCCTCTCTGACTCGGAGTCTCTTTTTCCGCAACAATCTTTTTCCCATCATCTAATGGGTTGAACTGGATAGGCTAACCGCATCAGCTACTTCATCGCCATGTCTCGCGCACCTCCTGACACACCTAAAGTTTGGATGCACAGTTTGTCAGATATGCATCCAATCAAAACTCTATGCATCTCCTGTACTATTCTCCAATGCAAATGAATGACTTCCGGTCTGTCGCTTGTCAGAGATTGTGAAAAGGCAGCTTAAGACTTCAGAAGACTTGGAATGTGGTGTACAAGTCATACGGACCACTTTTATGGTCAATTTTCTCCACTTTCACTGTATGAAAAACAGAAGTTCAGAGATTATGTTAGTTAAAGGGACCTATTATGCCCCTTACAAGTCTCAGGTGTCCCGACAATGTGTCTGAAGTTTCAGCTCAAAATACCCCCAAGATCATTTATTATACCATGTTGTAAATGCCCATTTTTTTGAGCTGAAGCATGCAGTTTTCGTGTATATGTCTTGAAATGCAAATGAGCTGCTGCTCCCCGCCCTGCTTTTCCAGCCTGTACAGCTCGTGCCTCTCTGCCAAAAACTAACAAAACATCTGTTTGTTTTTTAATAATATACCGCGGTCAAACTAACGTGACATTTCAGTTCTTCATCATCACGAAAGTTATTATCTGCATGCATTTTAAAGCCATAGCGTTTTAAACTTCTGATATATGGTTTTCTGAGCGCAAACATACGAAGCACGCGCACAGAAATCTGGCTGTAAGACGGCATGTCCTGTGAGTATCAAACTAAGTTCTCTTTAATGTGTTATTGCGCTTAAACTGTCAAATACACACAAGGTTAGGTCAAAAACACACAAAAGTTCACAAAAACACTGTCAGCTATGTATGTAAACAAACAGCAGGGAAAGAAAGTGCATGTGTAAATTAGATCTGTGTATTGTGACAGCAGCGTAATATACAGTACCTTCTGCTGTTAATATGCAGAAAAACAGAAAAATCACTCACTGCTCAAGCGAATAACTTTAGTAGCTTAAATAAGAATATATTTCTCACTTGAATGCTGCTGTTAAATGCTCTGGCGAGGAGAAAAACATGGCGGACTGTGTACAGCTGACTCAGGGGAGGAGCTAAGCTAATAGGGCAGATTGTCGCCAGTCATGGGCGGGGCCTGTTCCAATGTGACGTCACATTGGAGCACATTCCTTAACAGCTTTATGGTTTTTATTTATGGTTAAAATAACAAACGGATGAATTTTTACCACAATAGGGTGGTTGTGCACACACACTGCGGACACATAAATATGTTCAAAAACAATATAAAAGTGAATTTTGCATAATAGGTCCCCTTTAACTCATTTTGTATTCCACTGGAAAAAGAAAATCATACACAATCAGATTTGGTCCAACATGAAGGCAAGTAAATGGTAAATCATTTTTGGATGAACAATCTCATTCAGACATCTACCCACACAAGGAGACACCAAATAACATCATAATCAACACAAAATTAGTGAAAGTTCATAATACCACCACAAAAACAGAGTAATAAATTTAAAAGAGAAGAACTAGAGTGATTAAGCGTATAATTGACTAAAAGAAACAGTGTGGCAAGTCCTCCTAGCATGACCTCTCCGTCTCCCAGAGTCCACCGGGGGCTCGGCTACAGCAACTCTACGCATTAACGTCATTCATCATCCCTTGCTGAATATTCATGGGCAGGGCCCGGGGGTCAAGCCAAGCGCCATCATTTCCTGCTGGGGGTTAATGGGCATCAGAGCAGGGGTGGGGCCGTAATCTGATTCCATCACCATGGCAACTTCACCCTAATCAACCTCCGTAGGAGGTGAAGAACGGTCTAATGAAGATGCTGTGACTCCCTCGCACTGGCTTTGCATTAAAGTTGATTAGCATGCGCTACTAACGGTGAGACCTCGTCTCGGTGGAATGTTTCCAAGGGATGATAAAGATTATTATAACAGAGACGAAAGCCGCTTGACTGCATAATGGGCAATAATGGGCCCGGTCAGTGTGAAAAATGGGTTTGCAAGAAAGGTTTTTCGGTCTAAATGGAAGGAAAACACTTTCAGGAAGAAAAAGAAAAATGCGTTTAGAATGCAATATCGCGCAGGAATCAATAGCAGCAAGTTAAAGAGTAAAAAGTTTTCCTCATTTCCTATTCAGCCTAAATTTCACGCCAGAAAGTTTGCCAATAAGCTGTTTTAAAACGGCTCTGTTCCAAAACTAAGAGAGCTGTTTACCTAGACAGTCATTTTTTTAGGCATCAAAATGCTCTTGAAACAAAAATACAAATGCAATCATCACTTTTGCTGTTGCTCAAACTTAGGGGTTTGTTCGAATTGCTAACCCTAACACTAAGTATTAAACTTCAGCAAACATCTCATTCAGTAATAACTATGCTACAGACATGAATAACACCTAAATCAGGAGTAGGGGTGTGCAATATATTGACAAAAAATGATATCTCGATATTTCATCGATAACAATAATTAGATAATATTTTGTTGAGTGTGTTTATTGTGTTGGTACCTTAGCAGGTTTAGGACTGCCATGGGCAGCTTGTCACAACAGGGCTATTACCAATCAAATGAAATCAGTATTAACAAAAAAGAAGCATTTACACAGACTGTTTAATGCAGCTCAGAGGGGACATGAATGCATTTGACATGCAGTTCCAAATGCATAAATAATGTGTTGATGTTTTAAACAAAAAATGCTTGAATATTGATATTTTGAAATTATTTAAATTATTTAAATGAACAGATACTTTAAATCTTAAAAATGGCGCAATGTGACGCCAGGCGCAACGCAAGTTGCTAGTTTCAGCCCGACGCAGTTATCATTTTCAAGTCCAGCGCCAATGTTGTTTAAATAGCAATCTGTTCGCCCGTGGGTGTGCTGGTCTTAAAACGAGGTGTCCCGCAGTATTTTTTTAATTTTTTTTATTTAAAGGGCGCATTAGTAATATGTGCCTTTAGGCGGGTGCACAATTTTCATGCGTCCTCATGTGTCAGCATCTGCAGATATATGTAATTTATACCTATAACACAACAAAAGCACAGGGTTTATATGAATAAAACAATAAAGAAATTACAAAGCTGCTCAGAGTAAAATATTACATCCTTTCCCAACATTCCCAATAACATTCTGCCACTAACTTCTCCGCCAGAACAATTTAATTCCTAATAAAATGATCGAAATTCAAATGAAAGAAAGTGGCTTAATCATTATTCAGCTGCTCTGAATGTCATATGAATATTTTATTAGTAATTATTCAGCTCCAGCTGACCAAGGATTTAAAATTTGTTCCATTTATGCAACTAGACTTATTATTATGGTTATCATTTGAATTTATAACAATTTATAAGATTATGCTATGTAAAATGGACATTTATCACACAAATGGTATGAATATTAACATTAATACGAACAAAAACAAAAAAAAAACATTCAGATGTAGTTATTCAACAAGCCATCAATTAGTCATTCAGTTAGGGCTGCGTGTTTATATTGTTTCGCAGCTTGTTATACAAAAAGAAAGACAAAAAAAAAGTAAGATAAAAAAAATGTAAATGCTGCCAAACTGGTTCTAAACTAAAATAGTGATGTCATTGGTGTGTAAACCAATCTGCTCAAGGCAGGGAAGGCAGGCTAAACAAGTCTCAGCTAAACTTGCTTTGCTAGTTCCCACTGCTACTATAAGTTTATGAATATCCAGACAGCTCAACAAAAACTTGGCAGACTTTAAACATATTACAGAAGTTTTAGTTAATTGCAGCTATGAGATATATAAAGTCGATTACACGCTCAGGAGGAGGAAACATCTTATTTTTCTCCTTGACAAGTCATGTGAAAGAAGGTACTGCCTCCACGGCCCTGTTTACACCTGGTATTAAGATGCGTTTTAGTCAATCGGATCACAAGTGAACGACGCTAAATACAGGTGTAAACGGGGTCTAAAACGTTTTGAGCTTGTCCTCTTTCAACCACTTCCAGAGGCAGTCGAAAACGCATTCGACCGGATTGCTTTCGTAGTGTAGATGCTCATGTGGTCGAATGTGTTCGAACAGCCACAAAAGACTGCCTACTCTCCGCCTACTGACCTAACGCGTAAACATTATGGGAAGCGCGCTAACTTTTTCAGCTGAAGACCCAAGTTTGATTTGAAGATGAAAAATGTACCAAGCACAATGTTCTCTCACCATTCTTGATTTCTAACACACACTCACAGTGTTCAGCGTGATCTTGCGGCTGTCAGAGCAGAAACTAAAGCTGACGCTCTTCGTATGTTTTCCGTCGTCTCCAGTCGCATTCACATGTAAATTGTGTGAGCTTATTTTGTCCATTTGATCGAAATTACCCGCCCATAGACCCTACCCTCTAAGAAATCAGGACAGAAGTGGTTGAAAGGGGATAAAAGAGAAGGATTAAAACATCAGGTGTAAACGGGATTGTGTCTTTCTCGTCTACTTGTGATTCGCTCGACCAAAACGCGTCTTAATACCAGGTGTAAACTGGACCCATGTTGCTGTGACTGACTGATTACCCTGTCAGACCAATAATGCTCATAGCTGGTCGAAAAACCTGCATGAATGTGTCAAACTGGTAAAAATAGATGAACTAATTACAGACTAAACATCCTTTGTCTGTGACAATCATGACAGCTCCACTGTTTACTTACTAATGATCCGAAAATAGGAAGATTATTATTATTAAAAATATCCAAACAACTGTTAGAAATAATAAAGCTTTCAAAACATCAAATGAAAATGGAAATTGAATTTACAGTGAAATAAAACGCCTAAACTCATAGAGGGAGCTCAATTCAAAGGTCCACCACAGGCCACTGCTACAGACAAGCTATGTGGTTTGCCACTTCCAGACAAACGTAACTACATTTGAACGGGTTTACCGCACATTTTCGTGACAAACATGCTCGATATACTGTTCAAAGCAACAAAGAGAAAAAAACTCAGTCCAGCTCTAGTGTTTGTGTATAGGTACCACGGTAGGCTTACCTTGTCTTTGTCCTCCACCAGGTCTGTTAGCATGTCATCTGGATCCAGAATCCCCCCGTCCTCGTACTCCACATGGTGCGTCCGTATCAGGAATTCCCCATCCTGTTGAAAACAATAGGTCCATCAGTGAAGTCCCCCGTTCAACAACAATACAAGAGACTAATCAGAGGAATTTGGAAGTTTTGGACGGACAACACGCAGTTTTGTTCTTACAATTATTACAAATCATATTTCTGTAATCAAAAGATACACAAAAATATCAGCAGATAGAGATGTCATATATTATATTTATTTATTATAATTATTAAATGACTAGGCTAGTTTTGACTGATTGGATGAGCCACAGAATAATTGTTATTGCACAAATAATCAATTTATCTATTCAGCATCTGTGTCTTTAATCATTATGTTGTTGCCGCCACTTTACCGTAGTAAAACTCACTGCAACACACAGTCTCCATGTTGCTTAATGTTTAATATCTCACTTTATTTGAGAACGTCTTCATTACGAAAAAGATAACCATAGCCAAGATAGCCAGAAATCCCTTTAGTCGTGATTAGGAAACAATAGTTGCTTTAATGTCCATCTGATGTTTTCATGTGGATGAATGTATGGAAACTAAGGAAGTGATGACAATATAAGGTGTGAGTTTCCTGTTGCTCAAAGGTTTAATTCTACAGCACATTAAAACCGCTACAGCACAGACTGATATATACAATCCACAAAGCACATAGAATCAGATAATCTATGAGTGGCTGTGTGATGTTATGAATATATTGGCAACTAAAAGGCATTTTTCTTTTTATTCAGCATGACCTTGAGTGCCTTTTGCTTTAAAGGGGACCTATAATGCCCCTTTTACAAGATGTAATATAAGTCTCTGGTGTCCCCAGAATGTGTCTGTGAAGTTTCAGCTCAAAATACCCCACATATCATTTATTATAGCTTGTCAAATTTGCCCCCTATTTGGGTGTGAGCAAAAAAATGCCGTTTTTTGTGTGTGTCCCTTTAAATGCAAATGAGCTGCTGCTCCCAGCCCCCTTTCCAGAAGAGGGTGGAGCTTTAACAGCTCGTGCTTCGGTTGCTCAACAACAACAAAGCTGGAGAATCTCACGCAGCAAAAAGGAGGATTGTCAGTACGGTGTTCAGCCTTACATTGTTCAAACCGGAGTTGGACAGACTCAGGAAGAAGTTACAACTTTTAGAATGAAACTGGACGTTTCTGAATGGTTAGTGGATAAATTTATGTAGTTGCTGTGGAGTTGACTCAACTCATCGACTAGCATGTGCCGTCATGTTAATGTTTTGTGCAAAACCAGCGTTGAATTGACCATCGTTTGTGAAGCAGTCCGGCGTAAAATGACAGCATGGCAACAACACTCTACTACAACAACTCTTCCTCTTCTCTAAAGCAGCCCAACATGGCCTAGAATTATTTCTGAAGAATCATGTGACACTGAAGACTAGAGTAATGGATGGAGAAAATTAATTTTGCCATCATATTATAATAAATAAATAAAGGGGGGGGGGGGGGGGGGGGGTGTAAATGTAAATGTATTTTACATTTTAACAATATTTCACAAAACATATCAAATGGCTGCAATTAATTTCCTTCACTGGGTTACAGGTCGAATGAGAACTTGAACATTTACGGTGGGAATGCATACAATCATGTGTACACATGTAACCAGATAAGAGAAGTCAGATGGGTTAGTTTGTCATAGTTTGAATACCATCAGCTCATTACCAAACAAACTCACCGAACGACTTCCCTACTTGGGTTGGGGAAAAAAAAACACTACAATGGTCTAAAAGAACGTGTTTGGCTAGTAACGCATGATGACATAACAGATTCAGGTCAACGCCTTTTTTCAGCTGAAACCTCAATGAAACTGTTGACAGACATGACATTAAATCCTAAAATCATCAAGTCATGCCATCATGTTAAACAGCAGACTATGTTAAATGTTTTATCACTGTGAACTTCAAAATGTGCTATATAGAATAGAAACATTGACATTCGGCCAAAACTGTGAATGATCTGTGATAGTCTCTGGGGCAAACAAACAAACTAGTATATTTTTAACCAAAAGGGTACACATTCATAGCTTCCATGGACTTACATTAATGAAAATTAAAAACCTAATAAAATATCTAATAAATTATGTGTAAAATGTTTCTGTTATCATACAAAATTGTTTAATGAAAAATATAAATATTTGTTTTCTGACACATATAAGCTGCTAAAAAGATATTTTTACATCAGGCCAGAGGAAATAGAATGTACAGGATTCAACAAGAAATAAAATAAAATAAAATAAAAATATAAACCACAAAGTGCATGGATTTGAGAAAAAAAAAAATTGACATTAAAACTAATATTTAAGAATACGTTTCTGCGCTACACTGTGTTCAAATTATAGTGCAAGTGATTTTAGTACAATAAACATTTAGATTTTACTTTTTAAAGGAAGGGTTTGTTTGTTTTATTTCTCGTATTTTTTTAGTATCTCATTTTGGTTACGGGTGGCTGAAATGCAATTTCATTTTTTTGACAGAAACTTCCCTTAATAAACCTTTATCAGTTCTTCTGTGCTTTAAATTACTCACAAATCATTTAACAGTTCGACATTTAACAGTTCTCTATTCAGTTTTTGCAAATTAGTTCTTTAGAAAGATCTTTCTTCCCCCTCATATTGCATGAGAACTGTGACTTGCTTAATAATGTGGAACAACCTCTTTAGGTTTTACATTTACAAGACGACCTGGAAAACTACTTAAACCTGTCTGAGATTGATACCAGTTATCTAAAAAAGATACGAGAAACAAAACAAACACTCTCTTTAAAAATGAAAATCTGAATATACACTGTAAACTCTAACGTTCAAAATAATTAATTGGTTTGAGTAGGACAAACTTAAATTAAATTAGTTCACTCAAATCAACTTTTATGAGTATTTAGCACTTTCTTTTTCTTTCAAGTTCACAGAACTGATATATTTTAAGAAAACTGAACCGTTTCATTATTTTGAGTTTCATGAACTTATTTTTTTTTTAAATTTTAGACAAACTTAAGTATAACTGAAACTGGGCTGGGATTTCTATTTCCCAGCATGCTTTGCCCATGGCACTTGAAAGGGAGAGTAAATGTTAAAATTAAGTGTTATATAATTTACTTTTTGGAGAGTTTTTGGAGAGTTACCATCATGGTATAAGTACGTTAAATGCTTTATATTGCTGTACTCGTTCAGCAAATGTTATACCATGCTATTGTTAACATGTTAGCACATTAGCATTTTCTGAATTAGCTTATTATAGCTAGCAATGTTTACACGAATTAAAATGTTTACATTGAGGTTACATGATTATTTTAAGTCAAATGTATGAATTGATGTACTCAAACATTTCAAGTTAAGAACAATTAAAATGAATGAGTACAAAATAAAAATCTGCCAGTTCTGCTTAATTAAACTTTGAATTTCTTAACTTAAAAGTTTTGCTAACTTATTCGGGTTTACAGTGTACTAAAATCCTATGATATTAGTCACCTAGAAATACACTGTGTTCCAAATTATTATGGAAGTGACATAAGTAGTAAGTAAAATCGTTTCATTAATCGTGTGACACATTTGTATAGATGGTCAGAGGTTGTTGCTTCAATAGAAGTATAAGTTTCCAGACATCCCATCCTGCAAAAACTCAAAAGGCCACCGAACCCTCATATTATACTATATTATATTATATTATATTTATGTAAGCTGCATAACATGGGGTCGTTCTTGCAATAGAATTCATGCTCCAAAAATGATGTTGAGTGTGACAAAATAAGAATGCTGGTAGACACATTTATGAACACATGATACCAGGTGTAAACAGTATATGTGTCTTGGCTGTCCACTTGTGATCGGATCACAAATATTAGGCATCTTAATACCAGGTGGATACAAAGCTTCTCTCTCACGCACTAGATTTCCGGGATATATATTGTATATAATTTGCGGGCCTCAGGGAGCCGCTATCAAAGACGCAGCTTCAATCCTTCAAAAAACATGTTAAAACGGAAGCTGATACCATCTGACCACTGAAAAAAGGCAGTTCCTCCAATCCAGAATGAAACAGTGACTCTCAATTCAACCCAGATTAACACACACTGATTTTTTTTGTGAAAGCACTTTCTCTGCTTCAGTCTCAACAGGAAGCAGCAGTTTGCGTCCACCCTGCTGGTGTGGAAAAGTGTTCATGCTGTTTAGGCAGATATGTCCGCTGGGACTGTTTTCAGCTTCATGAAACCATCTGAGCAAAATTTGCTTTGGATGAACACAACACACCTGGTGCTTTTTACACACACAAGCTCCCATAACACTGGAAGAAAGAAACCATTTAGACATTTAAAGCTGGAAATATTAATACAGATTCATTATCAATAACATTACATTATGCCAATAAAAAGAAACTAAAAAATATGGAGTATGTGAGAAGCTATGGAAAACTGATTATTTTGTGGATCTGCATGATTAATCATAATCATTTTTACCGCTATACGGTAGGGGGCAATTGTTACGCATCTTCTGAAAGAGTACCAAATCTCCTGATCAAAACACAAGCGAAGAAGCAGCAGAAACAAGCGATGGCATCTGTAATCATACGCATATGTAAATTAACGCAACATTAAACGGCATATAAATCAAAACTGCCCAACATAACCAAATGAAATGTCGACCCAGGACAAGCTATAGGACTGGGAAGCTTTGGGGATGTTGACTAGATCGACTGGGTTTTGATCATCGTTGTGAATTCGTGTGAATTCTGGGGACCATGCAACTTTTGTGAAAATTATCAAAAAGGCTGGCACCTTTTTTTTTTTTCAAAAATGCAGGCGGGGAAAGAGTTAAACCTTTGATAAGTATGATCACAGCGAACCTTCAAATCTGCATTGGCGTTGGGACTGACCCAGCAAGAGCAATTGTATAGGTATGAAACAGCTTCACAGTCTTTTCAACCAGAGTATCATTATTTCTGTGTTACAATAAGTTGAATGATCACAGAAGTACTGCATAAAAGCAAAGACTATAGAATAACACAAGACGCGTCACTCGTATTGTTTTGAATGGGAGAATGCGCAAAATGGCGGAATAAGTCCCGCCTTCTAAATAAGAGCCAATCGCCATTTGGTAAAGTCATCGCGTCGCGGCCGTTAGAAGCTCCGGTTCCTATAGAGACGCCTGAATTTTTTTTTAAAAAAGTTAAAAAAGTGAAACTATAATCAAGGACCCCTTTAACATATTAGATGTCTTTGTACCATTAAACATCCTTCAAATGTCATAGCTTAAAACATCCTTCTCATTATAAACAATTATTAACATTATATGTGAACCTCAAGGAACACATAAAAAAATATATATATATTAATTTCACAACCCCTTTAAGAAAGTAAAGAGGCTCATTTTTCAGCATATGCATACAAAGGCACTTGATATTGCATACCGATTGTGACATTTAAAGCCAGGGCAATTTGTTGTAGTGATGTCTACTGACACTGATGGCTTTGTGCTCTTGGAAGTGTGCCGTGTGTAGTGATCTCAGCAGTGCTGCCTGCCAAGTCAGCTCTCCAGTCATCCTCAGAGGTTAGCAGCGGCCCGGCAGAGACCAGCTATGGCAGGATAATAAAGCAGTTTTCCTCTGATGTCAGTTAATCTCAACCGGTCAGTAAGATCTTGAGTGGGACGGACACTTTTGATTCAGTGTTCTTATAGGACTGCTTTTGGGGAGCAGACGGACTACTAATATAGAATGATGTAGATTTCCTGTAGTCATAGCATGACAAAACACACTTAGATTTTGTACAGACAAGTGAATACTTAAACGCACTACTTAAAATAGCTTGTCTCTGTCAAATAGTGTTGGAGAGTCGAATCAATTTTATCAGACCAGTTTTTTCAAGCACTCTGTCTAACATCAACATGAAACCAAAACTTTACTTTTTTCTTAACATATATGTTCTCATTATGAACGATTCATTAGTGCGTCAGTTTTCCTAAAGAAAACAAAAGTTTGTCTTTACGACCTTATTCAAAATTTAATAAAAACTCTCTCCTCTTCTGCAACAATTTTCACCCTCCAAACACCTGTCATAAAGACTACTTTTTGTCCCAGATTTATTTAATTTTATATTTGTATGTCTTTGTCTGCCAAAAGCAATAAATAAAATAATAATAACAATAATACTAATAAGTAAAGCTCTTTTCTTCAAAATACCATATAGTTTTATATTTCACTAAAGACATTTTTGCTCTGGTACATTAAAAGTTTGGGGTTAGTATGGTTTTTAAAGAAATTAATTCTATAATTTGACTGTGAATTCATCAAAAGTGACCTGTTCTATCTTCATGCAGCATATATTCTCTGGCTCTGTAGGCATCATTGTCCGACTCCGGTTCGAACTGAACACCGCTACTGACAGTTTCTGACATTTTCAGTGTGTGAGATTGTCCTGTTTTGTTGTTGTTGGTATGCTGGAGCATGAGCTCTTGAAGCTCTGCCCTCTTCTTGAAAGGGGACGGGAGCAGCAGCTCATTTGCATTTAAAGGGACACATTTTTGCTCACCCCCCAAAAATGGCAATTTTAACATGCTATAAAAATGATCTGTGAGCTGAAACTTCACAGACACACTCTGAGGGCATAAAAGACTTATTTTACATCTTGTAAAAAGGGGGCATAATAGGTCCCCTTAAAAGCTTATCTAAATAATCATACAGTCACATGTGCAAAACAGGACCCTGCACTTCATTAATAATGCATAACGCGTTTTCTTTGTTGACATCATTGTAAATCAGCAATAATATAAACGAATAACAGCTCATATCTCAAAGTAAATATCAATTAAACATCCACCCATATCATAGACACATTTGCATCTCAAAATTTACATCTAAACTGCCCATTTGTTGTATGTGAATATGCAGAAGGTCTAAGCCAAGAGAATTGCATTACGGATGCACTGCTATCATAGATGAAGGGCTCAATACTTCAGTGACGCACAAGACCCAAGAGGTGGGTTGACAGAACAGATAAAGCGCCCACGTCTACCCCAGCACGCCTGGCACCGGCCCATCCCATCCAACTGAGCCAATCTCAGCCGATAACGTCCATCAGTCAGGCATACTAAAACCTCCCATAAAGCCAGCCATCTCAGCCCGAGAGCCCAGGCCAAACTAATCAAACACAGCCTGCCACCTGCATTTGGAGATAGGGACCAATTAATGACACGGCTGTATTCGTCACATAAGTCCTGCTTTATTCCAACTGGCATTTAGAGAAGCTGAACAAAAGAACTAGCATAGTTAACGGTGACCAAGCATTGCACTGTTACAGAGGGATGGTGCTCAGTGAGGACTAATATAAGCATGTATTGATATCAAAGGTTCCCTCTATAGTGGAATACAGTTGGGTCTTATTTATTTATTGATGATAAGAATACATACATACATACATACATACATATATATATATATATATATATATATATATATGTGTGTGTGTGTGTGTGTGTGTGTGTGTGTGTGTATTTCAAAACCTAACAAAAGTGAAAGTCACTGGTATCAGAAACGAACGATCAATTTCCCAGACATATACTGTTTAATCTTAAAGATCATATTTACATATTTGAGGCGCAGGACAAATCTTTTACCACAGTATCAGATTGCAGGAATGTCTAAAGATAATGAATATTCAAAACAACAGTGCTGACAGCTCAAGATCACGTGATCTGTGCTTGAGGGCACACCCGGCTACCAATCGTACTATGGTGAAGGCTGGGTGAAGGCATGCTTTTAATATTAACGAATCGAGTAATATTCATGAGCTTCGCTTTCCTCGTAGGAAAGTTCTCAAACAGCGTCAAATATGTCTGAAAATTCACGAAACAGCCCTTCGTCATAGTAGGATTCACCATCCGGTAAACAGGTGTAGTTTTTAATATAATTTCGATTAAATATCTCCAAGTAGGGATATTTAAACAATTCACAGTTAATACTCGAACTCATAAATTAATATTTATCGGGTTGTGTTATCGATTTCAAACTTAAAAACAATACATTACCTGTTCAACAATCTTTTTGTATCTTTGAGTGGCTTGATAGATCAAATCTCGTACCATCCAACCGTCTTTACACGGGACAACAATCCTCGTTTCCCCGAAATTTACCGTCACTTTCATCTTAACTTGTTCACCAAACGTTCAAATATCCTCGTAGTTTGTTTATAGCACAGTTTCTGTTAAAATCATCGCCGAGGAGTCAACAGGTGTCATTGGTCAACTGTTACAGGTGATCTTCCTTCTTGTAAAGTCTTCAGTAAGCCAATATTAAGTCCGTAAACGGAATAATCATCCAGTAACCACATTCCAAACCACACTTTGAAGATGATTACACAGTCCTGGATGACAGAGAAAAGGTCCTGATGTGTTGTTTGTTTTGTTTTGTTTTTTCCCGAGTTCGCGCGCGCAGAAGTCCAGAGTGAAACCGGAAGCGACAGATAGTGAATACCTCTTGACTATCGTGATTGACGGCCTGCTTTGTGAATCTATAAACGCGCTGTCCCTTTAGAATCATTACTGCGGAAAGGAAGATGTACTTTCACTGATAGGTGACTTGACACAGAATGAATAAGTACTAAAGATAGGGAATCACACATAGGCTATTCTAAGAGAATAGAGAAAGAGAGAATAAAGTTTTAGAGTTTCTCCTCACTTGACAGTACAAGTAAACTCTCATAATGCCACATTTGCATAATCAAAATAAAACAAATGATCAAAATTAGATATGAAATATGTTACATTATAGACCTTTTGGAGGGGATCTGTCTTTGATAGATAGATGATAGATAGATAGATAGATAGATAGATAGATAGATAGATAGATAGATAGATAGATAGATAGATAGATAGATAGATAGATAGATAGATAGATAGATAGATAGATAGATAGATAGATTCTAACACTCTAAAAAATGCTGGGTTAAAAACAACCCAAGTTTGGTTGAAAATGGACAAACCCAATGATTGGGTTGTTTTAACCCAGCAGTTGGGTTAAACGACCAACATGCTGGACAGTTTTATTTAACTATTGTTTAAAAATTTCTATATGGCTGTCTTCAAATGAACCCAAAATATGTTGAAAAATCAGACACATAATTATTAGAGGCAACAATAATAATCCAAAGGTGGACATTTATTATTAAGTAATTTAATAAATGTTTATTGTTTAATTATTATTAATAAACATCATACATGTTAATTTCCAACATATTTTGGGTTCATTTTAAGCAAGCAATACAGTAATTTTTAAACAATATTTGAGTTAAATAAAACTGCCCAGCAGGTTGGACAAACATTTAACCCAACTTAGATTGTTTTTAACCCAGCATTTTTTAGAGGGTATGTATGCTACACTGTAAAAAAAAATATATATATATATATTTTCCTGATTTGTTATCACAACCTTTTTTCTTTTGTTAAATCAACTTAAATAATTAATGTTGTTCAGATATTATAATATTTTGAATTTCTCTTGATTAAACCAGTCACCTTCATTGTATTGACTCAAATTTTTAATTTCAATGAACTCAAAATGTTAAGGCAACCAGGTAACTAACTTTTTTAAGTTAAACCAACAATTCTTTTTTACAGTGCACTTACACAGAAATTAATTATTAAAAGTAAAGCTATACCCTGAGAAATATTCACTGCATAGTGTAAAAAGTTTGACAACTAGCCTGTGCATTTAAATTACACATAAAGTGCATCTAAATTAAAGAAGATTTCCTGACATCCTGTTTGAAATATTAGTTCACAGTCCCAGGCCTTGATTTGCCTTTGCAGCAACATACTCTAGTGACAATGGACTATTATCAGAGGACTATTGAGTCGCTTTGGCAAGTGTTTCATTGACCCAATTAGACTATCAACCTCTCCAACCTTCTTCTACACCCTTCCAGCCTCTGATCAGCCATATACATGAAGACAGTAACACGACAGCTTTATTATTCCCACAGTCTGAATGAATTCTAAATAGCATTCATGTTCTTTAATTAGTATAGATGAACATGTATTCTTTATCGCTCCTCTGACTACTTACCCAGAGGACATACTGTTCAAAGTTGGCATAAAAGTTTTGTTTTTTTTTATTCTTCATTTTACCGACCCCAAACATTTTAATATTTTTGAACATTATGTTTAGACAAAGTTTGAACCATTTAAATGGTAACTAGTTCTTATTAGCATTGAAATGCAGTATAAACACCAATATGACAATACACTGGATAGTAAGCTGGCACTGCCGCTTTAGTCCGGGGCCGTCCCATCATTATAATGAGACAGGGCCGTAACCACCATAGACATTCACCATAAGTCCCCCCTAATAATTAGAAATGGCCAAATCGTCCCCCTCAATATTTGAAATTCTTGCACTGCTCTGCTGCACTTCATCACAGAAATCTGCATGTTGTTAGGATGACAAAAAGGTTTACATTTTTAGTCTGGTCTGCCTCAGCAGTCTAAGAACGCTCGTCAATGTCAAAATGATTGAGATGGCCAATCAAATTAAAAGTAGGCGGGGTTTACATTCTCTTTTTGCCCGTGCACACAGTCTTCACAGCACAGACGGGCGCGCCAATCAATCGCTTAACGCCGTTGCGGAGGTTCTATTTTTCCAGTAAAATCACAAAAACAAATGCACACAAACATGTCCCTGCTCTTGATATACAACCATTGATGGACACTGATGCCATCTGGAGGGGTGAATGTGCCAGCTAAAATCCAGACTTGCCTCTTATCCGATTTTTCATATACGCAATTCAACAGATTTAATGCTAGCATTACCCACAACCATTTGGAGAAAGTTATGGTTTACAATCCCGTTCCTCACCATAAAATATAATGGGTATAATGGGGGAAAACAAAGCGCTGAATGTTTTTAGAACATTCATTGATTTAGGACGGGTGTAGATGGTCTCACAGCACATAAGGTTTATGATGCACACATTCAAAGCGAGTATGACAGATGTGTCAAACATCAAAAATACTGCTTAGCCAGCACAGAGGAGTTAATGGAGCTATCCGGTAACCATTATAACTATAAAACAGCATGCCTCAAACATTGTTTAAGCATGAGAGCATAAAAATCTCTAGGGTATCAAGCTATTGCTTAACATGATGGCTACAATCAGCGGGAAGCGCTAACATAAATCAACTATAAGTCCTAACATAAATAAGCCTAACATAAACACTGCCAATTAACTTTGCTAGCCAGTCAAGTGCTCTCATTTGTGTCATATCATTTATTAATTCACAGATTAATTTCTTTGTTGTTTTCATGCCTGCTAGGTGATTAAGTAGAAGCTGAAATTAAGTAGAAAAGCTAAGTAGATTGCTCTGAATAAATCTTCTCCATGCCTGTTCTATTTCAGAAAACCAAAATCCAAAAAACTTGTGAAACCAATATCCAAGAAGAACGTCAGTCTGAAGCCGTTCTTAGGCTCTGGGACTCACAGTGAGAGCTGCTTTCTCCAAATGAGGAACATTGGGAACAGAAGTGAATCCTCCCAGGGGTGCCCAGTCTGTCAACATTTCTCCAGGGTGGCCATGTACAATTATCCAGTTTGGCAAGACGACAGGTAAGGCATGAAAATGGGGGGAAAAATTGGAAAATGTAAAACTGAGTTATTTTGCGTCGGTGGTCATTAGAGCAAAATCAAAACGTTACATTGCAAATGTGGGCTTTATCTATCTGAGACAGTGTTAGAGCAGGAGACAGATCTCTTGTTAAAAAATGAATGGGAGAAATTCAAAACATTCAAAATGGAGGCTGTAGGAAAGGAAGTCTCACCTTTCAGTTAAAAAAAGTCAGTTGCTGGAAGTTGTCATAGTCTTTTTTTTCCTTATTGTGATGTATGTCTGAGTGAAATGGATTCTCAAACAAGAAAAATTGTAGGACGGGACTTAATGTTGTTGATTGGGAAAACTTGTCTTGTCTTGGTCTCAACACTGGTCTTGGTCTCGGTTTAGGTGGTCTTGACTACATCACTGTGTCACTACAGGAGAGAGGGGAAGTTATTTTGATGAAAGATTACGAGGGCACATGAATTAAAAAAAACAAATAATGATGTGCACAGATAAATTATTTATAGTTAATACTGCAGTATTCCATAAAAATAATCAATTGTGATTTCATGGAAAATTAAATTTCTGTCATCATTTACTCACTCTCATGTCGTTCCAAACCTACAAGACTTTCGTTCATCTTCAGAACACAAATAAAGATATTTTTGATGAAATCTGAGAAATTTCTGTCCCTCCATTGACAGCTACACAACTACCGCTTTGATGCTTCAAAAAGTTCATAAAGAGATCATAAAACTAATCCATATGAATTGAGCGGATTAATCTAAATTTTCTGAAGAGACACGATCACTTTATATGATGAACAGACTGAATTTAGGCTTTTATTCACATATAAACATTGATCAGCGACATTGAACCTGCTTGACACGCGAGAACAAACCTCTTGTGGAAGCTCAAACGTGATGCGTAACACGAGAAAGAACCTCACTGGTTCTTGCGGAAGCTCAAACGTGATGCGTAACACGAGAATGAACCTCATTGGTTCTTGCGGAAGCTCAAACGTGATGCGTAACAGGAGAATGAACCTCATTGGTTCTTGCGGAAGCTCAAACGTGATGCGTAACACGAGAAAGAACCTCACTGGTTCTTGCGGAAGCTCAAACGTGATGCGTAACCTGAGAATGAACCTCATTGGTTCTTGCAGAAGCTCAAACGTGATGCGTAACACGAGAAAGAACCTCGTTGGTTCTTGCGGAAGCTCAAACGTGATGCGTAACAGGAGAAAGAACCTCACTGGTTCTTGCGGAAGCTCAAACGTGATGCGTAACCTGAGAATGAACCTCATTGGTTCTTGCAGAAGCTCAAACGTGATGCGTAACACGAGAAAGAACCTCGTTGGTTCTTGCGGAAGCTCAATCGTAATGCGTAACACGAGAACAAACCTCGTTGTTTCTTGAGGAAGCTCAATCGTGATGCGTAACACGAGAAAGAACCTCGTTGGTTCTTGAGGAAGCTCAATCGTGATGCGTAACACAAGAATGAACCTCATTGGTTCTCGCACGTCAAGCGAACATGCTTGAGCTTCAGTTTACCGCAATTGATGTGTGAGTTGATGAATGTTTATATGTGAATAAAAGCCTAAATTCAATCTGTTCATCATATAAAGCGATTGTGTCTCTTCAGAAAATCTGCACTAAACTGATCTCTTTTTTTACAATCTCTTTATGAATTTTGAAGAGTGAAGAGAATGAAGAGTCAAAGTGTCAGTTGCGTAGCTGTCAATGGAGGGACAGAAATCTCTCAGATTTCATTAAAAATATCTTTGTTTGTGTTACAAAGATGTGTATAGTATAGTATAGTATGTGTAAATGATGGTTTTTTGGGGCGTTTTTTTCTTCATATAATTAAAGTCAATAGGGTCCAAAACAACATTATTACTTTCATTGTATGGCAAAATAATAATAATAATAATAATAATGTGGCAAAAAAATATTTCAAAATGTGGGTGAGTAAAAGATAAATTTTCATTTTGGGGTGAACTGTCCTTTTAAATTTACTTTTTGTCTATAACTACTATAAACTAACTCAAAATGAATAATCCCCAAGCCTTTTTGAAGAATTTTGTTGTTCAGATAAGACAAAAATGGAATGTCTTAGGGAACATTTCCAGTTGTAAGTAAACACTGCATTCCATATCAGCAACATCAACCAAAACTCTTGGTGGTGATGGTGTAATAATTTGTGAATGCTTTTCCGACTCCTGCTGGCTCGCTCTGTTCAGGCATGTTCTGAATCAAATGTCCCATCATACATCTGAAACTGAAGCAAAGGAGATTCAACAAGTCAATAATTAAAAACGCATAAGGAAATAATCAACTTAAATTGAACTATTTGAAGAAAAAGTCAAAACTGAAACAAGCAGCTCCTGAAACATTCCTGGAAGTTCTGTTGCTAAAATTCCTCTAAAGTGATATAAGAGACAGATATCAGATTTCACAAAGAGTGTCGTCATTGCTGTTAAAGTTGGTACAACCAGTTGTGTGAGGGAGGAATTCATTTTCACACAGTGTTTGAACTCTTCATTGAATTACTAAGTAAAAATGAAGCATTATTTGTTCAGTAAACTTTCCTTTATCTTATATAATTTTTTATTAAAAATAAGCAGCAAAATATCAAAACAACAAGAAAGTTAATATTTTTCCATGGCACTGTTGTAAAAGCATAATATCATTTTACCACTCTCATTTTGTGTGGCGGCAAAGTATTCATTTCACGCTTATAACCTCGGTCTATAGTGTTTTAATTGATTGGGCTTGATTAAATGGCTTATTTCGATTGCACTGGCAAGTATGAAAGCAGTAAAGAGCTGCGGCAGCTGCTAGACAGTTAGCATCATTTCATAGCCCGCTCAATGAGTTCATGGAGAGGGCAACAAAAAGAATGAGGCTCGGTTTTGGTTGAAGAAAAGCTGTTTATCTTTTCCTTATTGCGAAATAATATGCTCAGGAGGGATAGAGGCCTGCACGCAAAAATAGCTTGTTCAAACAAATTATTTTTCTATGCTGTTTATCAAACCAGTCTTCAGTTCTTTATATACATGGTTTGCCTGAAGTAAGAGGGATTATTATATACTGCTTATGGAAAAAGTGGCATACAGTTACTGTACCTTCTTTGAAGTAATAATGGTTGTTTGGCATTTTTAATCCATTTTTGTCTAAAAATGTCTTAGCTCATAAATTAGATGTTTAGTTGCTTATATTTCAAAGGGGACCTATTATGCAAAATTCACTTTTATAAAGTGTTTGAACGCGCAGTGTGTGTAAACAACCAGCCTATAATGGTAAAAATCCCACACCCACTTTTTTTTAATAATCCCCATAGATCATAAACAGTCTCTCCAAATGCACAGTTTCAGATTTACCCCTACTCTTGTGTAATAGTAGGTTGAAGCCCCGCCTCACGACCGCTGACGGACTCCGCCCTATTATCTTAGCTCCTCCCCTGAGTGAGCTGTACACAGTCCGCCATGTTTATCTCCTCACCAGATCATTTAACAGCAGCATTCAAGTAAGAACTGTATTCTTATTAAAGCTACTAAAGTTATTCAGTCAAGAGCAGTGAGTGATTTTCTGTTTTTCTTTTGTTGTTTGATTCATATTAACAGCAAATACATCAGTAGGCACTGTATATTTTGCTGCTTTCACTTTAATACACAGATCTAATATACACATGTGCTTTCTTTCCCTGCTGTTTATGTTCACAGACATAACCGACTGTGTTTATGTGAACTTTGTGTGTATTTGACAGTTTAAGCACAATAAAACATGAAAGAGAACTTCGTTTGATACTCACAGGACGCGCCATCTGACAGCCATCTTTCTGTGCGCGTGCTTTGGATGTGTGCACTCAGAAGACCATATATCAAAAGTTTAAACTGTTATGGCTTTAAAACGCAAGCAAATAATTAACTTTCATGATGATAAATGCAATATCATGTGGGCATGGCCTCAGTTAATTATAGAGTTAATAAAGTTAATTATAGAGATGATAATCAAAACAAAGACTTTATATACTTTGATCAAAACCAAAGAGATGTTTTGTTAGTTGTTGGCAGAGTAATTGAGGCACGAGTTGTACAGGCTCCGCCCTCTTCTGGGAAGGGGGGTGGGGAGCAGCAGCTCATTTGCATTTAAAGACACATGCACGAAAACAGCATGTTTTCGCTTCAGCTCAAAAATGGGTTATTTTGAGCTGAAACTTCACACACATTCTGGGGACACCAGAGACTTATATATTGCATCTTGTTAAAAGGGGCATAATTGTTTATCAAAGTCATTTTTTTTTATTTATTTTTTTTTTATTTATCAAAAGTAACAGTGACCTAGAACAGAATTTATCTAAATATTATTTATTTATTTTATTCAATTGTTATAGTAAAAACAAATTATCATAATATTTTTTTATTTATTGTTACAAAAAGGAATTCAAATGGATCACTAAATCATTTCAATAAATGATTCAGTCAAATGAACCTGAGTGACCCAGTTAAGTAAAATAAATCAAACTTATAGATGCTTCATATGCAAAAATATTGCAATGTAATGTATACTACAATGAAAAATATTGGTGTACACTAAAAAAAATGACATAGGATTTACTTTACTTTTAAAATTTAAACAATTTTCACTCAGAAATTGCTAGTAAATTTCACAAAGTAGAAAAACTAAAATAGCATGCTTTTGTAAAACATACACTATATTGCCAAAAGTATTGGGACACCCCTCAAATCATTGAATTGAGGTGTCCCACTCACTTCCATGGCCACAGGTGTATAAAATCAAGCATGCAGACTGCTTCTACAAACATTTGTGAAAGAATGGGTCGCTCTCAGGAGCTCAGTGAATTCAAGCGTGGTACCGTGATAGGTTGCCACCTGTGCAATAAGTCCATTCGTGAAATTTCCTCACTACTAAATATTCCACGGTCAACTGTTAGTGGTATCATAAAGTGGAAGCAATTGAGAACAACAGCAACTTAGCTACTAAGTGGTAGGCCACGTAAAATCACAGAGCGGGGTCAACGCATGCTGAGGCGCACAGTGCGCAGAAGTCGCCAACTTTCTCAATAGCTACAGACCTCCAAACCTCATGTAGCCTTCAGATTAGCTCAAGAACAGTGCGTAGAGAGCTTCATGGAATGGGTTTCCATGGCCGAACAGCTGCATCCAAGCCTTACATCACCAAGTGCAATGCAAAGCGTCAGATGCAGTGGTGTAAAGCACACCACATCTGGACTCTAGAGCAGTGGAGACGTGTTCTCTGGAGTGACGAATCACACTTCTCTGTCTGGCAATCCGATGAACGAGTCTGGGTTTGGCGGTTGCCAGGAGAACGGTACTTGTCTGACTGCATTGTGCCAAGTATAAAGTTTGGTGGAGGGGGATTATGGTGTGGGGTTGTTTTTCAGGGATTGGGCTTGGCCCCTTAGTTTCAGTGAAAGGAACTCTTAATGCTTCAGCATACCAAGACATTTTGGACAATTTCATGGTTCCAACTTGGGGATGGCCCCTTCCTGTTCCAACATGACTGCGCACCAGTGCACAAAGCAAGGTTATGGATGAGCGAGTTTGGTGTGGAGGAACTTGACTGGCCTGCACAGAGACCTGACCTCAACCCGATAAAACACCTTTGAGATGAATTAGAGCGGAGACTGTGAGCCAGGCCTTCTCGTCCAACATCAGTGCCTGACCTCACAAATGCGCTTCTAGAAGAATGGTCAAAAATTCCCATAAACACACTCCTAAACCTTGTGGAAAGCCTTCCCAGAAGAGTTGAAGCTGTTATAGCTGCAAAGGGTGGGTCAACTCCATATTAAACCCTATGGATTAAGAATGGGATGTCATTAAAGATTATGTGCACATAAAGGCAGGCATCCCAAAACTTTTGGCAATAATAGTGTATTTACAGTTTATGATTTTCTTTGAAACAATATTTTTTTTAAACAAACTTTTTACTCAAACTGCTAGTAAATTTTACAACTAATTACAAAGAAACAGCTAATAACACAATGATTTAAATGTGAAGTTTTTGAAATACAGTAGTGAATTAGTATTTTCTTGTAAAGCGTACTGCAGTAATATGTTTTATTTACGACTTGTGTACACATTTTACATTCAAGGCATACTATATTGTGCAAAAACATTAAGTGTAGTATGATAATATGCTATTTAAGCACAGAAAGTGTTTTGTAGGTTCAAAGGATCAAAGGTACCTTTGTTAGGGAGCACTGTCGGTGCTGTTCGGTGGAACTTTGTGGTTTATTCTCTGTGAACCCATGAAGAAAAGGGAACAGATTGGTTTAATACACTGTGTGTCTGTATATAGAAAAACCAGCTTCCTATTTTTTATCTCATGATGAGGAGATGTTCACTGGACATGTCTTCCCCCACAATGCACTTCTGCTCTCCTCATCTAACCACCAACAGAGATCATTTAGACGCATGATAAATGAAATACAAGGCCTGTTTTAAACGTCCCAGGTCAGTGAAACCAAATTATGAGGTACTCGAGTACAAGATGTATGCTTGTTTATCATGTAAATTCTTCATGCATGGTTGCGCTCCACATTCCTTGCATTTGTATGCATGCACATGACTTTCTCTATGCACTCTATGTGGGTGTATTTGCATCTAGCGTGTGTCAGAACATTTGAGCACAAACAAACAAACCTGATTGCATTTTCAGAGGTTACGAAACCCTTTTCTCTGAAGATCTTTGTGGACATTGTCTTGGCTCTTATTCAATCATTCTCATCAGCCTCTTCTCCGTATCTGCCCAGTATCCTCCATTTAATCCATCACCGACCCCTACAGATACCGCACTTCTGCCTGAGCAGGAGACATATTGTTTTTGAGGAATATGCTCATTACGCACAGTTATGACAGGGTTGGATGTGTCAGGATATGACAGGCTTGTGCAAACAGACAGGATTGTATCATCTGTTTTCATTGCCTAATCTGGGCTTCAGTGGGTACCAAGCGATGTTTTAACAATCCTAAATCAATTTCCACCTCATAACCAAACAGCAGACGGGGTTCCCAGATCTGTTTGCCTTGAACCCACCATGACTGGAATGAGAAGAATAAGCAGATGTTAGTTCCCTACTGAACTTCCCTTTAATTACCCTTTTTTAATATATACTTGTAAACTTTATAAACATAAGAAAGTTGGTACTTGAATGAAATGCAAGACACTCTGAAAATACTGGGTTAAAAATGGACAAACCCAGCAAATGGGTAGTTTTATTTAACTCAACTATAAAAACTACCCAGTAGTTTAAAAACCACTGTATTTCTTGCTTAAAATGAACCCAAAATAGGTTGGAAATTAACATGTATTAATATGTTTAATAACTGAACATTTATTAATAAGTTAAATAAATAATAATTAAATAAAAAACATTAATTCAATTGCTTATTAATAAATAAATAAATAAACACCTTTTGATTATTATTGTTGCCTCTAGTAAATATGTCTGATTTTTAATTTCCAGCCTATTTTGGGTTCATTTTAAGCCAGACATATAGTAATTTTTTAAAACAATAGTTGAGTTAAATAAAACTGCCCAGCAGGTTGGTCAATCATTTAACTCAACCCCTGGGTTAAAACAACCCAATCGCTGGGTTTGTCCATACATGGGTTGTTTTTAACCCAGCATTTTTTAGAGAGTGTATATATATATATATATATATATATATATATATATATATATATATATATATATATATATAATATATTAAAATATTAGTGAATCTGAATAATTTAAGTGGTATGAGTGATTTAAATGGAATAAATTGCATTCGGAAAATGTCATTTTTATTGTAATGTATATTCTGTATGTAAGGTATATATTAAATAGCATGGAATGTATTAGCTAAATGTAATTTGTATTGTGATATAATTTTTATTCAAATAGATAACCTCATTAAACGTACATAAACATAATTTTTATGTTTTTTGAAGTAAGGTTCTTTTGTTCACCAAATCTGCATTTATGTCAGTAAAAATACAGTAATATTATGAAATATTAATACAATTTCTTTTTTCTTTTTTTTTTTTTTTACATTTCTATTTTTTCCTGTAATGGCAAAGCTGAATTTTCAGCATCATTACTCCAGTCTTCAGTGTCACATGATCCTTCAGAAATCATTCTAATTGGCTGATTTGCTGCTCAAGAAACATGTCTTAGTTTCATTATAAGGTTTTCTTTCATTATATATTAAACCCTGACTGTGTTTTGTTTTTAAAGGTCCATTGTGGGCTCTCAGGGGAACTCATGTGGGCAGCTATGACAGTGCGCTGTTCCTTTAATCACAAACTCATGAACAAAGCAGCCTTTAAGCAATGAAAACAGCCTTCAACCATGTCTACACACAGCCAACACAAAGCCCTCTCTGTTCATGACAGATTAAAGTCAAGAAGTGATTGGTAAGGTGCAGAGGTGCATTTTGGGTTGTAGGCCTACTTTCTTGACCCCAGACTGTAAAAGCAATTACAGCACCAGCTTCATTACTTTAATAGCCAATTATATCATCCTTGTTCACTTCTGTCTTCACTGAAAAACAAAAGATTACTAACACCAGTACGACCAGTTGAAAGCGCTAGTTTGAGCACGAAAAATAAGTTTTCATGATGCAGTTCTGACAATTTAAACAAAGTGTAAAACTAGACCATGTAAGAAAACTTTAAGAGAGAGAAATTAGCTGCGTCTGAAATCGCATACTGTCTGATTTGGTACTACATTTGAATTTAAATTTATTTCATGACCGCTGAAAAAGTATGTTCTATATAGTAGGAATGCGTGTAGTATGAATGACATTCGGACGTACTACATCCGCCATGTTGTTACTGCCACATGACCTACCAGCGTCAGTTACGTCCCTTCACTTCATTCACAAATCCTATCCTGCAGCCTCATGGGATAGTAAAGTATCCATCGTATGCGCACTTCAGAATCTCACTGGAAGAAATAGGTCATCTGGGTACTTTTCGCTTACTGTTTTTCGAATACTATGAATTCAGACATACTACTCTGTTTTCATACTGTTTTTCGCGTACTATATAGTAGAAAAGTATTCAATTTCAGACGCAGCGATTTACTCTTCTTAGCCCGTGAATCAGTAACTGTACTTAACTGAATTTATTATTTAACAATTAATGTGTCAATGTTAACAAAAACATTAAAGTCATTATAAGGTTACAAAGAATAAAAGTTTGATGTTGTACGGAATGATCCATATTAAAAATCTTTGCAAAGCTCCTGTTATATTTGAAAAACAAAAAAAAACAAAAAAAAAAACACAACAACAGCATACAGGTTTGATAATGAATAAATATAATGACAGAATTATTTATTCCCCGGTGACTGGTCTGCCTCAGGTCGTCACTGTCAAAAACGATTGAGATGGCCAATCAAATCAAAGTAGGCGGGGTTTATTGTTCACAGAAGCAGAGCATGAATTCCAGTGCAAAGCGTCAGTTTAAAGCCCACAGTATTTCACTTTTTACACGTAAAAAAACGTATACTTTAGGCTTAACGTTGGAAGAGAGTGAGGTAAGATGAAAATAGCGAAACATTTAATACGGTACATGTTTTGTGATAGAAATGTTAAAAGACCGACAGTAACATCCAGTGATGCAAACTACTTGACTTTTTTTTCTCAAATATGGTGGTTTTTGACACTTTTACATTTTAGACACATTAGGCATATACAAATAAAAGTACCCCACATGTGTGCATATTTTAAATTAATGCAAAATATTATTTGCAAATAGATAAAAAAATGATTATTTCCCAATTATAATTAGACCTAGAATTTCCTTCAATGTTCTGTTTATTTATGCTTTATAAAAAGCAATGTTCAAGACATGGTTATGGCCTTTTACGAAAAAAATTTTTTTTTTTTTGTTTTTTTTTGATCTGACCTGTTGGAAAAAAAAAAGGTTAAACCTAAAATCTTCACACACTGGCAGGTGCTAAGACATAAACGCTAGCATTAGTGCAGACTTACACCTGCGCCTAATGGATCAAATTAGCGGATTGTCACAAATCTTTCCCCACCTCTCTGGCGTCTCGCTCGCACTGCAATTTCCGCTACATTTGGTGAGCCGCTTAATTAAAGTTCATTATGACATGCTAACACTTAGCAAAGAGGGAACAAATCCTGTGATGAAAAACTACGGCAATTCCGGAGTGAGCACGACAGTCCTAATTTCCCGACTAATTGCAGCAAATGTCTAACAGCGATTTGGGCAATTACGAGGTACATTTCGAACAAAAGCAAACAGGGTGGAGGTAATACCGCTAATAACAGGAATTGGCTTGGTGAGGTTGTGATGAACTTAAATTGAAGGAGGAACAGGATTGTTGAGCCGAGGGAACAGCTGGCTGGCGTGAAAACTCGCTGGTTTAATATGACTGAATGGCACTGTTCATTTATCACAATGAAAAACCCTGTTGGAGTGTGCAACACATGCTCACCACAATCACTGACGACACTACACTAATACATTCTTCAGCTTTTTGGAGCCAGCTGGATGCTTTAACACTGTCATAGTAGCTTAATTTATTCATTTACCACACCTCACAGAATTATACTAATGCTTTATTTCTCTTTTATTGGCTTTTTGAACTGTTCAGATGGTTCATATAGTTGTAAAGGCTGTCAGGGTATTCAAAAAGTTACTACAGCTACTTAAATAGGATGTTTAGTGAAGTTATTAAAGTAAATGATTCAGAAAATTTATTTTTGGGTGAGCTCTTCCTTTAAGCCCTTCAGTTCTTGTTAATGGAAAAATGCTAATTTGAAAACGTACAATAAAACTACCACATTGACAAACAGATTAGTGGTCTGACATTGTGATATTTCATCTTATGACTCTCACTAAAGGTCAGACATAATTAACTCAATTATAAGAAGGATCAGCGGTCACCGTCAAAACAGTTAAGCTCCGATTAAATAATCAACACTCATTGTGAAGTGGAAATTTCACACCATATAGATGGGGGTCGGTTGTACTACAATAAAAACACAAAACACTATATGTACGGCAACGCGGAATATTAGCAAAAAAGTTTTTTGATTGCATTTTAAATGATTTAATGTCAATTTTCACACCCAGTTTTCTCTGAATCTGAGCACAGCCCAACCAAACCCGTCCGTTAAGAGACCCGTTTGTTCATACCTTGTATAGTTATGTATAGTTACAACATTTTTTTTTTTTTTTACTGTCGCCAGGACCCTTTTTTTTTTCAATACTTAGGTGACTTTTTCAAAAGTCTTCACACAGTGAACACAACAGCAGTCAATGTGGGCGAAACTTTGGCACAAAATGCAATCAATGAAAATTTCTTTCAAATTCTTACTGTACCTATAGGCCAATTTACACATTTACATACTTTTTTTGAAACAGTTAAATTTAAGTTTATTTAACGTAATAATAAACTGAATAAGACCACAATTTGAGACATGTATTAAGTATTTTGGTAGTTTTAGTGCATTTTGGATGTGAAATTAACTGCAGTGCCAAGATGAAAGTTGGTTAGAACTGTGTGATTGAAAAGTTTTGAAAAAGTGACCTAAGTATTGAGAAATGTGTCCTAGAAATGTGTCGATTGTTAACAAAAACAATGTAATGACCATCTCTCCATAATGTCACCCTCTATTGGTGTGGCCACAGTGATTGGATTAACATTCCTGTCCCAAAAATTAGTCCTACACCTAACCCTACCCATAAGTTATCCCTAAAATCAGAAGCACCTAACCCTGGTTGTAAGCCTAAACTTGACATAAACTGTAAACTTGCCCCACAAATCTGATTGGATGATTAGCATGATCAACAAAGATGCTGATCCAGAAACATGTTAAATGGTAAATTATGGTAAATTGTGTTTTTTTTGCGCAAACAAAGCACTGGCATTGCTTCATAAAGTTGAGGTTAAACCACTGAAGTTACTTTAATGATGTCTTTCCTACCTTTCTGGACCTTTAAAGTGGTATTTTGTGTTCCGAAGATGAACGAAAGTCTTATGGATGTGGAACGACACAAGGTTGAGTAATTAATGACAGAATTTTCATTTTCTATCATTAATTCAAATTCTGTCATTTACTCATCCTCATGTTGTTCCAAACCTGTAAAACCTCGTTCTCTTAAGAACACGAATGAAGGTATTACTTTCTTTTTTTTTTATAAAATCTGAGAGCTTTCTGTCCCTATATATAATAGCATAATAGTTTCAGGCATAAAGTGTTCAGTCTAGTAAAAGTACTAAAAGTAGCAAAAAGGCAGTTTGCATATTAATGGAATGGATCTTTTTAAGTTTCAGTAAATGAAATTACACAAGAAGCTTTGTTCAATTTGTTTTGCAAATTATTTCTCAAAGTTACATTTTTGGAATGAGGAAAATATACTGTCTGTGTATAAACCGAATGAATGTTAATAAATATTTCTAAATGAATTTGAGTCTTGTGGTAATTTATTGCGTTTTTAGAGAAAAAAAAAATACTTCACAACTTAAGAAATAGTACTTTTAAGCAATATTATGTTTTTACTTGCAAGCTATTTTTAAAAAAATGATTTGGGAAAAAATAACACATTTAAAGTGGCAGTCCGTAAGTTTTGCCTCTTTGCCGCCATCTCTGTTTGAAACCTGCAATTGCAGTTATATGCAGAATTATCATCTTTACATGGGTTGTGCATCAGCACGGCTCCTCAGCGCGGATGAATCTAATGTTTGGTGTCAGTCATCACATCGGTGTGGATACTGTACTTCGGAATCACAGATTCTACATCTTGTAAATATGACCAAACTAAGAATTTTCACCGGAAAATGTCATCTGCCACTTTTGTTCTGACCAACTGAGGAATAAAGCAATAAATCGCGCTGCCAATGGTAAATAAATTTAACGATCGCTTAGCTCGGATCATGCCAAACCGTGCAAATTATTATTACACTGATACTTTGTTCTCAAATTGTTAATGTTAACATCAGCATTGTGTGACTATGTGTATATAGTGTGTATTAGTGTTACCTGTAGATTTCAATTTCTGTAGCCACTCCGCAGTCCGCAGTCTTTTGTTTTTGACTACGGGTGAATCTCCAGTTGTCACTGATGATTGTCATTTGGATCTTTCAGGATTATAACCTATTAGCTGGGACCCCTGCTTTCTGTAAACAGACGTGACATAATGACGCAAAGATGAACGGCTGCATGCTCGAATTTCCCACGGAAACCCACCAGTACCGCTCTTATTATAAAAAATGATTACAAGCTTACCATTGTGAATCGAGCTAAGGTAAGGAGATAGTTTTGAACACTGACTGGTTATGTACTTGCTCAAAAATGATTATATATATATATATATATATATATATATATATATATTATTGTAAATAATAGGATTAAATTAACTCAAATAATATAAGTGTGATTGACCTAGTGAAATTAAGTTGAGAAAACTTAATTTTTTAGGTGTTACCAATTGAAGTAATTTTTTTTAAGTTGATCCAACTGATCACTTTTTACAGAGAACAAAATGAGATACTGTGTGAGACTGAGGTCTTTTAAATTCAGATCAATCATATTTTTATGCTGACTTCCTATCTCTGTGGCTTAAGGCTGTATAAATGAACCCTGACACACTTTCTCTGTGAGAAGCCTTCAAAGTCTTCAAGGGTCTTTAGTCATTTTCTCTCTGACCCCAAAGTCAAGGGTGACCAGAGGAAGTGAACAAAAACAAGCAAAACAAAAAAACCTGGTCGACCAGTACAGTCTTTCTATTACACAAAGTTGTAAATAAAGAAAATACAAGAAAAACCTATTTCAGTCAGATAATTTGAGTGGTGTTACAGTTTAAGGTAAGTTGAATAAATTTGTGATTGCAAATTACAACAGAACAGACAGACTTACAAAGACTTTATATTCAGGATGCTAAGCTACTTAAACCATCAAAACTTCTCGGTGCACCCACACAAATTCCTCTGCTTTTAGACACATCAAAAGAGAATTTGTATTGACAGAGATTATGAGACTGACATGTTCTTTCTTTTTGTTTCAACAGTCGATCACATCCCTGATCTAGGAGCCCCTAGCATGGCACGAACTCTAGCCTCTGTCTTTGAAGTGCTGGCTAAGATGACCCCAAATGTGCTGAGCGTTCAAAGGAACGGTATGGAAGATTTCGGTTGACTTCTATAGAGAAAAGGAGCATGAGAGTCTCAAGAGAGACGAGAAGGAAAGAGAGGAAGAAAGGGTTCAATGAATGAGAGAGAGGTCTGAACTAGTCGTTATGAAAGGAAAGAGCAGAGGATGAAGGAAAATCGTAAGGCCTGCTTTGGTTGATGTTGTTTAACTGACTCCGGATAAAAGGAGCTGAGAGCTGCTTCTAACATGCGTTTCCTTTTCAATTGTTGTTTTTAGATTAGTTCCACAGTTTCCGATTATGATGCATATTGCAAGTGTTTTGAGGTTCATTATTCAGAGGAAAACAAATTTGTTCAGGTACGAGGGTACGCTCTGAGAGCAATTGATACAGTAGCACAAAAATTATATTCTGCATAAAGAAAATTAAGCCTAAGTTTTTGCATTATGGCATTATTTTTCTGTGTGGATTCTCATTAGACTGATTAACCATTATTGCAAATAATAATATTTTACTGCTTAATCCATTATTAAATTTTTTTAATCAACATAAAGGCATTACAATATATATATATTTTTAAATAATTAGTTTGCATGTTGTCCATGTGTCTGTGTGGGTTTCCTCCGGGTGCTCCGCTTTTCCCAACAATCCAAAAACATCCAGTATAGGTTAATTGGAGATGCTAAATTGCCCGTAGGTGTGTGTGTGAGAGTCCCAAGCCATGTAATGGGGAGGGTTGGGGAAAGACCTGGCGACCTACTCCAGAAAAAATCATTGTAAAACTAATCCATATAAATTGAGCAGTTTAATCCACGTTTTCTGAAGAGACACGATCACTTTATATGATGAACAGATTGAATTTAGGCTTTTATTCACATGTAAACATGAATCAACACACACATCAGTTAAACGGAAAACAGAAGGGCAAACAGAAGCTCAAGCGTGTTCATTTGACATGCGAGAACCAATGAGGTTCATTCTCGTGTTACGCATCACATTTGAGCTTCTGCAAGAACCAGTGAGGTTCATTCTCGTGTTACACATCACGTTTGAGCTTCTGCAAGAACCAATGAGGTTCATTCTCGTGTTACGCATCACATTTGAGCTTCTGCAAGAACCAATGAGGTTCATTCTCGTGTTACGCATCACATTTGAGCTTCTGCAAGAACCAATGAGGTTCATTCTCGTGTTACGCATCACATTTGAGCTTCCGCAAGAACCAATGAGGTTCGTTCTCGTGTTACGCATCACATTTGAGCTTCAGTGAAATTCAATGAAGTTCATTTTCCATGTGTTACGGATCATGTTGGAGCTTCCGCAAGAACCAATGAGGTTCGTTCTCGTGTTACGCATCACGTTTGAGCTTCCGCAAGAACCAATGAGGTTCATTCTCGTGTTACGCATCACGTTTGAGTATCCGCAAGAACCAATGAGGTTCGTTCTCGTGTTACACATCACATTTGAGCTTCAGTGAAATTCAATGAAGTTCATTTTCCATGTGTTACGGATCATGTTGGAGCTTCCGCAAGAACCAATGAGGTTCGTTCTCGTGTTACGCATCACGTTTGAGCTTCCGCAAGAACCAATGAGGTTCATTCTCGTGTTACGCATCACGTTTGAGTATCCGCAAGAACCAATGAGGTTCGTTCTCGTGTTACACATCATGTTTGAGCTTCAGTGAAATTCAATGGAGTTCATTTTCCATGTGTTACGCATCATGTTTGAGCTTCTGCAAGAACCTATGAGATAGCCCAGCTAACAAAAATATGTCCTAAGAACATTATGCTAATGTTAAGTTATGAAAATGTTCTCTGAACATTCAAAACGTCCAGTTTTTTTTTGTGTGTGTTTTTTTTATGTTTTGAAAACTTTTTTTTCCCTTGGTTATACAAATGTTAGGGGAACATTCCATTTTATCATTCTGCAAACGTTACTTTTGAATGTTCTCTGGACATTCTGAAACATGTAGTAACATTTAAAAAATGTTACACGAACACCCAATTAAAACATTTCCAAAAAAAAAAAAACAGTATAAATAACGTATTTGTGCTAAGGAGAACATTATTAAAGACCAGACAACTCTGAACGAACATTCCATTCGTAACTTTGAGAGAACCCTGCCAGAACGTTTCCTGTTAGCTGGGAGAGCGGTACTTGTATGACGTGTGTGACAGGGAAATTACCAAAAGGGCTGCAGAGTGAACCGATCTGCCTTAAAGGGACTTTGAGTATAATCAAAGTATGTGTGCAAATCTCATTACACTCAAAGGAAAGGCAAAATAACTTCCTTTTAGGATCGCTCTGCCTCATAGAATAGTGGAAAGCAAGATAAAAGCAGCCTAGTCGGGTTCATTCAGATCTATTATGAAATAATCTCTTTATCATAAAGCAGAAATAATTCTAGGCAGAAATAACCTTTTCTTTTGTCTCTGTTTGAAGTGTTTTTCAGTTCTTTCCAAACCGCAGCAAAGACAAAGAAGCTCATTTTCTCAGGCAGAGAAAGTCTGTCTTGCCCTCTGTATCCAACAACAGATCAATTACAATTGAGTTGCAGTAAGCGGGATGTATTGATCTATGATCATAATTTCCATAAATGTCATGAGTCCAGAGGCACAGTTGATCCAGGCCAGACTCAGGCCATTTTGCCTATATATGAGCATTATTCGCATCATAATTGGAGTCACCATGGCTATAGACTAAAGATGCATTTTGACATGAAGATCATGTCGTGGGAAATAAAAATCGCAAGTGAGACCTCTTTAGTTTCTCAAGTGCTTTCACAAGTTAAAAAGCTCTAATTCTGACAGAGATAATGTGTTTTCACATCCTGCTGTTTTTACTGTACATCTCCAAATGAAATTGATCAATAACTCCCTCTCAAATGCAATGTGTTTTGAGCATATACTTTGTTATTAGAGAATGCATTGAAATGTCAAGATCTTTTTGAGGTAAATATTGTTCAAATGTCCCCAGAGTGTTTTATAATATTTTACATCTTCTTCTATGCTGTTGTTACTTCTCATCATGAGCCATTTCGCCATGTTAATAATTGATTTCTTACTTTTTTTTTTGAGCGAAACTCACCTCCACAATGCTTCAGGTTTAGGGTGTTGCCAGGTCATTGCTACATGGTTGCTAGGGCATTCTGGATGGTTTCTAGGTTGTTTACTCACTGTATCGTTAAATATATCATTAATAGTACATCCAATTGTAAATATTAATAGATTATAAATTACTGTAAGAAATTGCTTTAGGTGAAAAGATGAATATTTTTGATGGAACGTCAACCAAGACCACGCAAACATGATTTTAAACACTCTTCATTCTTAGTGCACTGATTAATATTAATCGTGCCCCTGTTTCAGCATCTACAAAGAAAATCAATAGATGTACAGTTTCACACAGCGCTGGTGTGTGAAAACACAAACTCAAAAGGTCAGCAGCCAGTCATTTGATGGCCGGGAAGCTAAAACCTCCCTCTTCAAGGCTTCAGAGCAAACAGCACATTATTGTCAGAGATCCGTCTTTTTTTTTTTCTTTTTTTTTTCAGCCCAGGAGGGAAGTGTGAGATTGGCGCTGAATGAAGGCAGTGTCCTTGGCTTTAGCTACGCAGTGCCACCTACAGACAGAAAACCTTTATGACTGTTAAATTAATTTATTTTATATACCACATAATGTATACTACATATTTATTTTGGTCGTTTGGCACTTATATGAGAGACACTTGCAAAACTGCCTGGTTCACCCAATTTCAGATTCTGATTCAGTTCAGTGAAGGATTCGTCAGACTGCTTCAAACTGATAATTCGTCTTTAAAACAATCGTCAGATAAGATAATTCGTTGTGGGATTGTGCCGTTTTTTTTTGTTTTTTTTTTGTTGTTGTTGTTTGTTTGTTTTTTTTATTATTAACTAAAAGGAACCGACTCAAAAGAGTCATTTGTTCATGATTCGCATAGCTGCGCTGCATGTTTGATGTACTAAAAAGAACCGGTTCTTAAAGCTACAATAAGTAGCAATCAGTCTGCGTAAGACGAGAATGAACCTCATTGGTTCTCGCACGTCAAGCAAACATGCTTGAGCTTCTGTTTACCACAACTGATGTGTGCGTTGATCAATGTTTATATGTGAATAAATTCAATCTGTTCATCATATAAAGCAGTCAAGTCTCTTCAGAAACTTGGACTAAACCGCTCAATTCATATGGATTAGTTTTACAATCTTTTTATGAACTTTTTGAACTGTCAAAGATGCATAGCTGTTTATGGAGGGACAGAAATTGCTCAGATTTTATTAAAAATATCTTTGTTTGTGTTCCGAAGATGAACGAAAGTCTTACAAGTTTAAAGCAACATGAGGGTGAGTAATTAATGACATAATTTTCATTTTTGGGTGAACTATCCCTTTAAGGTTAATGATTTTTCTTTTTCTTTTTTTTTTTTCAAATCACCAACTCCTAAGTATGAACAATAATACTGATGGTTGACTTAGTAAACACCCCTAATTATTTGTGAGATCTGCGCCTAGTTAACAACTATTTTCCCTAGTCTTTCCCTAATGTGACAAAGACAAACTGCCCTCCTCTGTCCCCCGCTGTGTAGTTCTGTGGGGATAAAGAACCAAACGCTCACGCTCATTAAATATGCCGTCACCCTCTGGGTTTTACACGGTCACATACTACATACTACAATACAACATAGTGTTTCTCACTAATACAGCTAGACTCATGATGTGTTTGAATTCCAGATGTCAGAGACGGTCATCCAGACCACAGGAATTGTTGTAAATATATAAGAGCGACCTTTCATGCATTTCCATTTTGTTAATGAACCCTGGTGTGGATTTATCAAAGAGAAAGTTATAATGGGATTTTCCCAAAGCAAATGCAGATAAACCAGAGAATATATCTTGTGCGTGTCCCGGGGGGTTCAATTACAGCGAAATGACACAATCAGACATGATGGATAACTGGCTATAACTAAATGTGTTTGGGGTGCAACTTCACAAACAGTAATGCAGTGAAATGAGGGAATGCGTAATTGTCTCTGAATGTGCATATACAGTATTTCGATGCACGTGAAGGCAGTTTTCGGACTCAAAATTACCAAATTACCGCCAGTCATTATTTTTCTCACTGTTACTAAGCATTAGTCCATTTTTCCATCTCTACGGCATTACCTTGATTGAAAAATTGTAATGAAGATGCATAATGAAGAGAGCTAATATTGTGCGTTCAATAAGACAACCTAATAAAGGCAGTAGATGTCCATCCATGTGCTGCAGCACCAGACAGCTGAAGTTTATTATCGGACAGATGACTGAATTACCTCCTCAAAACAAGATAAATGTCTTTTGAATGCAGTGGTGGCTTGTGTTTCTCAAAGGGATTATTATTGTTTGCTATAGCAAGCATCACTTTCGAATTTTCCTGGGCGAAATCCAGTTGTTTTAATAGAAATCCACGCAATTGGGAATTTGGTGTGAAGGTGAAATATTTTCCTATGCAGATTTCGCCACACTGACCATCAGAAAACTGCTTGGTTTGAAAGTGACTTCTATGCGAGATTTGCTTCATACATGGCTAAACCTTTTTTTGCCTGCAAAATATCGCAAACATTTTGCTAATGTGATGCACCTTTTGAGATTTGAATGAAACCTAAAACTAAAGCTGTGGTCACATCATTCCGCTGTTTTCAATGGGTAAAATCCAGTTATTTCAAAAGGAATAAATACGACTGCGATTTTCCAATCCAGATTTCACCGCGTTTTAGCTTGCGCAATTTTCCCAAAATTTTGCTAATGTGACCGCATCTTTTAGATATTTTAACAGAACCCTAACATTACAATTTTGGTCACACTTACTGTTATTGGACACATTTTTGTGGGTAAAGTCCAATTATTTCAATAGGAATCAACACGATTGGGATTTTCCAATCCACATTTCGCCACGTTTTCACTTGTGTAATTTTCCCAAAATTTCGCTAAAGTGACCACACATTTTAGAGATTTTAACAGAACCCTAACATTAAAATTTCGGTCACACTTACTGTTACTGGATACATTTTTGTGGGTGAAATCCAGTAAATTCAATAGGAATCCACACGATCGGGAATTTCAAGTGAGGGCGAAAGATTTCCCCACACAGATTTCTCAACAGGTTCAAGTCACTTGAGGGCTTTTCACAATGCGAATAACCCCGGGTTATGGTCAATCTAAACACCACTTTTAGAGTGGAGGATTAATTGTTAACCCCAGGTTAATTATGAGCAGTGTGAAACGTGAAGCAAGATAACCCAGGATCCCATTTACCCAGGGTTTAGAATAACCCCGGGTTAACTATTTCAAGTGTGAAATGTCCTTCAGAGAACCGACAGAAACTGCTTGGTTTGACTTCTTTGTGAGTGATGCTTCATACATCACTATAGGCCTACTATTCACACTAGACAATAGACTTTTTTCTGCTAGCGAAATTTCGCTAATGTTACCACATCTTGAGTAGTAGTCTCAACATGGAATCAAAAATGCCTTAGTAGCCACTCAAAGCATCCTTGCAACCACCTATCAATGCCCTATCAACTGCATAGCAACACCCTAGTAACCACCTATAAAGCCTAGCAACCCTAGCAGTATGCTAAAAATCACTCTCAGAAACACCAAGCAATGCCGATGAAGTCCCTGCCATCTGTTTAACACTAAACACTCCAGCAACCACCCACACCAGTTAAGCATCATGGAGGTAAGTTTTACACAGCTAAACACAACTTAATTTTAATTAAAATTCAAGTTAGTGACATGCTGCTAACATTTCTGATTCTATTCTCCTTAGATTTGAATGTGTTTGATTATATTGTGCAGTAGGCATGTACTGAAAGATGCATCTGTGTGTGGAATATCCTGTAGAGACCCCGTGTGATGCATGTCTTCAATAACAGCACATTTCTAATCTGCTGGAAAGAAACACTGATGCTTTGTGAATCAAAGCCCCTCTTTTATTACTCCATCTGTTTCCTCTGGATATGGCCGACATTGGGTTTCTTGGTTGTAACTCCACATTTGATTTCGTCTCATTTTTCTTTTACTCGCACTTTTTTTTGTCTGTTTAACAACACCTCTCATAGAGAAAAAAAATCCCAAACAAACACAAATGAGATCTTCAACATCTCAGTTGTTTCTCCTAGACGCCAATGAGATTAGATGGACAGCGAATGAAGACTTATTATTCTCCAGAATCCCAAGAACCCATTTCACACGTGAATCTGAACAGTGTTTCTGAACTGTGCTCTGATTTTGACATCGCCACCTACTGGTCATAAAATAAGAATATTGCTAATAAAAAAAAGAATATTGCATTTCTCATCAAATTCTTCCAAGGCCAATTAATCTGAGCTGCTGTCCAACTTTATTTTATCTCTATATTTTTACTGTATGTCAACCATTGTATTTTTCTATTTCTTCTAAGGAACTTAAGGAGAAACATATGAGACAAACTTATTACTTGAATGAAACATAACTGAAAACTCAATGAAGTCTCAATCAGCCCATGTCGAGCAGGTGTCCTTGAGCACCTCACTCCCACAGAATGCAGGACGGCATCCAGATCCACTTATCTGGAAGATAAATCCAGCTGCACCTCTGAAATATTTGATGGGCTCAGAGGAGCCTGTGATCATGTGACTCTCTGAGCGCTCTGGCTCTAAAATAACAAAGCACGGGTTAAACAAAGACAAACGCCAGCAGATGTGTGGGAGCAGCAGGCTCCGGATCAGTCAACAGACACGTAAAGCTGCCCGATTCACTTCTCGCAGTTAAACATTTGTCATCCGCATCCACTCAGAGCCAAGCTTTTGGCAAGCGTCTTTATCGTTTCTTACCACGTTGCTGCCACACAAAGAATCACACAACTGAAAACGTCATGTAGCTTGCAGACCCGTAGGAAGGAAGAATCACAAATGAGATCTTTTTAATGTCTCAATTGTTTCTCCTAAATTGATATGAGATTACATGGAGATCAAATGGAGACTTTTGCTTAAAAGAATAGAAAAGACTGCAATCAAAGTCATTGCAATCATTTTTATTTTATCCAAAGAAAACAAATGTCCCACAAGGAAAGTAATACCAGAAATTTTTGACGTCATCACAATAAATGTTTTTTTGTTGTTGTTGTTGTTTGAAAATGTAAAAATGCTGAATGCTTTCTGTGATAAGTAGATTTACGGGTAGGGTTAGGGGATAGAATAAACAGTTTGTGCAGTATACAATTATATAAATCATTATGTTTATGTATGGAAAGTCCCCATAAAACATGAAAACCCAATGTGTGTGTGTGTGTTTAAATAGACAGATGCTATAATTATTGAATTATTATTGTACCTTGGCAAAACTGAGCACAGTTTGAGACATTTCCAAGGGAGACATATTTGAGATTTCATTCATTCAAAAAAAAAAAAAAAAAAAAAAAAATTGGATTAAAAACAACCCAAGTTGGGTTAAATATGGACAAACCCAGCAGTTGGGTTAAATGCTTGACTAACTTTTGTTTAACTCAGTTATTGTTTAAAAAATTATTATATGACTGTCTTAAAATAAACCCAAAATAGGTTGGAAATTAAAAATCAGAGGCAACTAGAGGCAACAGTAATAATCAAAAGGTGAACATTTATTAATAAGCAATTTAATAAATGTTTATTTTTTAATTATCATTTATTAAACCTATTAATAAATGTTCATTTCCAACATATTTCTGGTTCATTTTAAGCAAGCAATACAGTAATTTTTAAACAATAGTTGAGTTAAATAAAACTACCCAGCATGTTGGGCAAACATTTAACCCAACTTGGGTTATTTTTAACCCAGCATTTGTTCATTCACTCATTCATTCATGTGAGAAAAACAGGAAATTAGTCTCCATTGAATTTGCTCTCCATTTAATCTCATTGTTAGAAAAAAAAACAAGTAAGAAATTAAAGAGATGTTTATGGATTTTTTTTTTCTTTTCTTTCCTACAGGGTTGTATACTGCATATTTTGACAAATGTAATTGGTTATTCGTCTGAAAAGGATGCATACTGTGCACAGTATCTATACATACTGCAAAATTAGCCAAAACTTTTTGAATATGGAATATCATATAGTCATTCTACAATTTCTGCCATATTAAGCTGAAATAATAACAATAATAGTATGCTATTCCGAATTCATCCAGCCTGAAAGTCCTCTAAAGCTCTCAGCTGCTAAATGCAATATAATTACAGCTGGCGCTGCCCTCTAGTGGTGTGAGACTCTCTGTATGACAGTACTCAGAGCTCATTTAGCATGTTTCATAATGAGCAGCTGCTGCCTGTCTGTGTCTGTGGGGAGCAGGGGGTCATGGATACCTGCTTCCTGCGGTCCCCAGCAGATGGCCCTTGCTTTCTGGCACCGGAGTCGCAGACGCCACCAGTCCCATTCAGATCCCCTGGGCCAAATTAGAGGCCATTAATAGAGTTACTCTGAACAGCATAATAGGGTTGATAGGCAGCTCCAACTGATCTGAGACCTGTCCTCTCACAGCTTCCTCTTGTGTCAGAGTGTTTAGCACAGCATGTCGTAAAATTCTGTGAAAGACAAACACAACACACCACCTGATAAACACGCTTTATGTGTGAGGGAGTTGTGAGGGAATCAGCAGTGTGCTTTGTGGAACAGACTCTTTTGCAATCTCTGAAAATAGAGAATATTGGGGTATATTTACTCAAATTATTGTGTTCTCCCCCTAATTAGCATATGTTATAGTGACATAAATGAGTAGGTAATTCATGATTTTGCTCCTCCATATTTGATACATTGCAATTAAAAGAAAATAAATAAAACTAATTTAAAAAGTTAAAAGAAACAATAAATATAGAAACCTAATTCTGACAAAGGTTATCCATTTGACTTCATTAACTTTTTTTATAGGATGTTTAAAAAATGGCCAGTATAAATATGTTAATATGAAGTATATTAATTAAACATGAGCCTAATTTCTTATGCAAGTATAAAATAAATATAAATTACTACATTTTTTATATACATCATATTTATATATCATATGATGTATTTTAATTTTTTTTTTTTTTCTGGTGAAAACCCATGTTTAAAAATATAAATATATGTCTATATTTAAAATGAATAAATCTCATTTCTTTATGCAAGTATAAAAGTACATTTTTTTAATATTAATAAAAATTATATTTTAATAATTCAATGTTTTCTGATCACACCAGTTCATTTCTTTTTTCATAATGATGATAATACTATTGTTAAAAATAGTTTTAAATACATTTCTTCACGTTGTCATGTGATCAGATGAAAGTATGAACATTGGGAAACTACTGTGTGAATTTGTCAGCAGTAAAATGGAACTCAGCAGCATTTGATTGGCATGGGCTGGAGGGAAATTTTAAGGGGCGGAGTCAATTTTGAACCAACCAATCATCATTAAAGAGAGATAGGGAGTTGTTATATCCTCTGAGCACTCAGAGGAATGTCTTGAGAGACCAACAATGGGAAGAAGTTCAGTGGTTATTGATTTTATAATAATAGTTTCATGTGGATTACGGTGCTTTGCTGAACAATTGAACTTATGGGAACAATCTTTAGACCAGGGCTTGAGTCAAAATGCCGTCTTCAGACAGCCAATGCCAGCGCAAGGGCCTGATCAAAGTGCATTAGGCTTCGCACCCAACATGTTTCAAAACCTTATTGAATCCAGAGGACCTGCACCAGCAATGGGGCAAGAGCTACCAATGCAAGCACACTACGCACCCGTTCCCCTTCAACCTAGCCAGCCTTTGCGAAGCCAAGTGAATTTTGGACTAATAAAACCTGAGCAAACAGCTGAGATGTTCTCACAAACCCAACAGGGATTCCAGAAGCCCATTCCAGGTCCTGATCTCTATCCTGACCTCAAGGATGAGTTGGTTATGGGGCCAGAGTTTGTACCCAAGGCGCCAGAGCCTGCAAACACCGTAGAGGTTCACTGTGGTGAGGTTTCTGTCAAAGTGCAGGTGAAGCAAGATTTCTTGGGAAACAATCAGTTCATCAACCCCTTTGATCTAACACTGGGTGGTTGTCCATCTGTTGGATTTGATGACCATGCCAGGATTGTTGCTTTTGAATCCGCACTACAAGGTTGTGGAAGCACACTAATGGTACTGTATGTTCTGGTTAGCATTGGTGCTCTAGCTGTTGACTGTTTTCTATTTGTGTTCCTGCTACTAGACACTTGGGACAATGATATTTGTAACCTTTTAGTCAAGACGCTCTTTAGGTGTTATGTTTGCTTTCACACCAAATTTGACCCTTCGCTGCGAGTTTGATTGACAGGCGATCTAACCAATCATAACTCCGAATCCGCCATTTTGTAAGACAAAGCAGTCGGGGGAGTTACTAGAGTTAGTAAAACGTAGCTGGACTTGGACTTGAAAAATGGCGTGTACTGACCTTTTTCCGCGGTTGAAACAACATTCCTTATGTTCATTCATATTTATCTGATGCTAAAAAACTAACTAGTCGGAAGAGATGATCGGTTTACGAGCCGTTTGAACTGAGGCGCTACAGCAATCTGTCGCGACACATTAAAGAGGCTCACAACGGTATTTGTTTAAATGTCTTTAAAATCTACAAAATTTGAGACAGTTTTATATAAAAAGGTAACCTGCTCTGTCTTGTCTGTCGACGCGTTGTCAATGTCCTCTTTGCTCCTCGATGTATTTTAGAACACATGTGGCGTGAGACGTAGACCTAGCAACAGTAACTGAAGTGGGCGTGTCTTTGCGCACGGAATTATAAATGACCGGGGGCACCTCATCATGGCCATATGATAAAGATAAATGTGTAATATGGGGTTGAAAGATCTGTTGACTACTTAATGATTTTGTTTTATTTAGGTAGTTATTTATTTATCCACTTATTAATTGTCTTTGTATTTGTCTCAATTTTCTTCTTGTGTGTGTATATAATTTATTACTAATTTATCTTACTTTGAATTTAGTTTTCTCCTTTGTATGAATAATTTGTGGCCTTTTCCCCCCAGATGACTGAAGATTCACTTGTTTATTCCTTTGTTTTGGTGTATTCACCTTCACCTCTTCCTAACACCCCTATTGTGAAGACCAATGAAGCTATGGTTGCAATTCATTGTATCTACCCAAGGTAACAGACTTTAAATCTTTCAAATTAACATAACAATCAAGCTTTAGTTTATAAGAGCTGGAGTCAGCACCTCTAAGGGTGCTTTCACATTAGCACTTTTGGTGCGCACCTGGGTTCGATTGACGTCAGAGTTCGGTACGTTTGGATGATGTGAACAGTGTCTTCTGAACTCTGGTGCGCACCCGCAAACTGTACTCTGGTCCGCTTAAAAAGGGTGCTCTGGGGTACGGTTCAAGTTGAACCCCCAGGTACGGTTCGCTGCTGATATGAATACAAACGTACCAAATCACGGAAGTGAACCGCTATTAATGCCGTATTTCATAAAATGTTTGTGCAATTGAACTCTGGTTCGGTCCAGGCAATCGAACCAAGTGTGAAAGCACCCTAAGAGTTCTCTTTATGACAGCATTTTAGTTCAACACATTTAAGATTTTGAGAATAAAGATGTAATGTTTTGTGGAACTGGTTTATAATAGGCCTTTTGCCAGAATTAAGTCCAAATGCAATTTCATCGATCTTAATACTTTACATCAATATTTAACCTCCTATTTTTTTTTTTTTTTTTTTTACAATTTAAGTCATAGCTGTTCCTTTGGTTCTCCACATGCTGTACTCTGTAACTTGTGTCTTTTTTAGGAAACACAATGTTAGTAGTAATGCACTGCATCCCACCTGGATTCCCTATGCTGCAGCGAGAGCTGGCGAAGAATATCTACACTTTTCCCTTAAACTCATGACTGGTAAGTGGTCTTTCAGCATTATTGCTAGTTCTTAACCTGAATGTCTTAATCAGACCTATTCTACAGATGACTGGAGGTATGAGCGACCCTCTAACGCCTACTTTCTGGGAGATTTCATAAACCTGGAAGCCTCAGTGGTCCGTGCTAATCACGTTCCCCTGCGGGTGTTTGTGGAAAGCTGCGCTGCTACTTTGGGCCCCAGCGGGGAAAGCACCACCGTCTACACGTTCATTGAGAACAGCGGGTGAGCGACTATTCCAGACAGACCTATCGAACTATTGCGCCATTGTTGGTTTATGCGGTTAAATGAAATCTTTAGATGCATGGTGGATGCCAAGCTGACAAATTCCAGATCCAGGTTCATGCCCAGGATACAGGATGACAAGTTACAGTTTCAGATAGAGGCATTCAGATTTAACCAAGGTTCCCGTGGATTGGTGAGTCCATTATTGTATACTATCAGGGGAAAAAAAAAAGTACCTTTAAGGGTACAAAAGCTTGTCACTGGGGTAGTACCCTTAAAAAGACAATTTGTACCTTTATCAACCCCTAAAAGATACGTGTTTGTAGCCTACCTTAGAATAGTAATGTATTCTTGAATTAGTACTGTGAACTTTCGAGTGAATAAGATACAAAGATGTCCCAGGTACAAATTTTGCACTCGTTTCTGAGAGTTTGTTCCATTTACACTTGATCTAGATCAGCCATTTGTTAATCTGAATTAATCAGATTGAGTTTAGTTGTTTTTCTCTCCCAGATCTACATCACTTGTCATTTAAAGGCTACTACAACATCCAGCCCCATTGATATTATGAACAAGGCCTGCTCATTTGTTCAAGAAACAAAGAGGTATGGGTGAAGTATTGTCGGAAGAAAGTTTAGGAGTCTGTGTTTAATGTCCAGTGAGTATTCCCATGTTTCCTAACAGCTGGACTGCTGCAAACGGAGACAATCAGGTGTGTGGCTGTTGTGAGACCAGCTGCGCCATGAGGAAGGGCAGAAGTCTGGATTCTGATGGTATCGTTCCACTTTTAAATCCATCCTAATATATTTGGAAAGCTATAAACCATTCAAGTTGTGTAGAAATGTTTCAATCCGTTTTGCATTTTAAGATTCTGTGTTGGAAGATGAGGCTACTATTGGACCGATTATTGTCCAGGAGCCACAACCAATGGAGGAAGAGCCTTTACTGCAAATTGAAGAGTCCTCTCAGGTGTCATCGAAAGATGCAGGTGACTGTTGACATCATTAATATGATTGATTTAAGCATAGTGTCCCAGAATGCAAACTGCCCTTCAAAAGTTTGAGGTTGAGGTGTATATTTGAAAAGTCTGCTTTATTCCTGTGATCAAAGTTAAAGGCCTTCAGAAGTGATGTTTTTTTTTTGTTTTTTTTTCATAAATATCCATAATTAACTTTATAAATTCAAATAACTAGCTTCCGGTGGACAACCGTACACATACTGCGCAATTCGCGATCCTGACGAGATGTAGGATGTAGGAGTATCGTAAGCTTGGACGCCTCTCACTGTTCAAACTGGGCAACAAACTAAAGCTCCTTGTATCGAAATCCTCCAACATTTCTCTTTAAAAATGATCATTTTAGACTTAATTCGTGACCTGGTTTTGTTTTGCTCCATTCTCTGCACTTCCACATTCGTCGTCTTTGTTACGTCGTGCATCAGGTCCGAGGATACTCCTCCGCCCCAAATCGATGCATACAACAGTCTGCTGAAAGCTGAAGTTTTAAATGTGGATATTTTCCTCACAAAAACCTTTCGCTTCAGAAGGCCTTTAATAACTCCCTGGAGTATGGGAGTTATTAAACTTTTTTTCTCCCTGTGAGAAATTTTTCCATGCCTTAAAATAGCTTGAATGTAACTCTACACCATTGCTTTGTTTATTATACGTGGATCTAATAATATGCTAATTAGCACCGCCTCTAATCACTCACACCAGCTCAAAGATCCACTCGGTCAACTTACTGAGGTAAATGCCGTTGACTTAAGAATTTGCACATGATTTGTCGTAAAGCGCATTTATATATTAAAAAAAAAAAAGCATAGACATAATTGCGTACATCCATTAAAAAGTCACCTTAAGACCAGTTGGTTATAAATAATTGAAAAAGTAGATTTTGTTTATTTATTGTGTATTTGGATTGGTTTATCTAATGCAGTTACATTGACATTAAGAGCTCAAATACTTTTTTGGGCCTCTGTATATAGTGATTTATGTCTGTGTCCAGCATCATAACCCTTACTCCTTTACCTTCCTCCTCCTCTAGAGTACTCAAAGTTGGTGCTCATGACTGCTTTGGTGGTCACAGTTGTAATCTTGTGTGTCATTATCCTTGGAACGTTGTTTTACCAAAGACGTCAGAAACTGCCTGCGCTGACTTGTGAATGAGAATAAAAGCTGTTTTGTCTAACGGGTGTTTGTTTCCTTGGTCTGCTGTTGCCCGCAGTTAGTTGGTTAAAGCCCATTAGGTTCTTGTTTCTGTTCAGGGAATCCCATCTGTAGTAAATGACCCATCATCTTGCTGATGCGGCACTGTTTACTGGTTTGGAACATGGTAACAATTTGCCGTTCACGGCTTTCCGGCACTGCACCGTTAAAGTGACACAAATGTACTGGCTACATGTGTAAATGTGCTTGTATGCTTTCAAAGGGGAAAAAAAGTCAAATTCAGACTTATGATTTTGACTGCTCAACTATGTTTGGTCATTTTGTTTTATTATATTTATCTCCAGAGAATATGAATCTAATATAAAACCCCTTGCATAAAAATGGCTTTCATATTTTGGTGACTGAGTTTTATGGTCTAGGTCTTGCGTTTGGAGAAACGGACTGCATCTGTGCTCATGGGAACAGGAAGACAAATAGACGTAATTAAAATGGCCATAAAAGCAATGGGAAGCTTTATTGAAATGAAGTGGGATATGGAAGTATAATGGTGTGTTTGTAGCCAGCTGATGTTGTGTAATATTGGTGTGTTCTACAAACACATCCATTGACTCGCAGTGACCCAGTAATGAGTAATAAACCTCATGGTTTATGGTGTGGCAGTGTGCTGCCTTCTGAATACCCAAAACAAGATCCTGACCGTGGTAAAGAGAGCAGGAGAAAATTCTCATGTGGAAATCATTGTCATTCATGGCAGTTATGATCAATTACTAAATGTTGTGAATTAAAATTGTCTCTGACTAGATGATTCCAGATCACAGAAAATATTTGTACCCAAAATAAATGTTAAAAGGAATTAAACTTCTAGTGTATTTAACAATTTAATAAATCAATGACTGAGGCAAAGCCATAATATTAAAGCAAATATTTAACAAGACTTTTGTTGTTCTTACTTTTTATTACAAGGATCATTCTGATCTTAATTTTAAACAGAAATCAGGTTTAAAGAATTAACTTGATGAACTGACCCACAAATGCATAATATAATGCTATTTTTGTATGTTTTCAAAGAATGCAACACTTTTTTTTTTTAATTTGATCAAAATACAGTAAAAATATTGAAATATTACAATGTAAAACAGCTGTTTTCTATGTGAATATATGTTAAAATGTAACTTATTTCTGTGATGAAAGCTGAATTTTCAGCATCATTACTCCAGTCTTTAGTGTCACATGATCCTTCAGAAATCATTGTAATATGCTGATTTGATGCTCAAGAAACACTTAGGATTATTAATCTTGAAAACAAATCAACTTATTGTACAATTTCTTTCCAACAATAAATAAAAAAATCTCACTGACCCCAAACTTTTGAACAGTAGTGAATAATGTTACAAAAGCTTTCCATTTTGGATAAATGCTTATAAAAAAAAAAATACATATCTGTATTTTTGTGTTAATGTGTAAAATGTATCAATATTATATAAAATGGCCTATGTAAAAGAAGTAAATATTATTTTTCCATATAATTTATCTTGAAAATGCATGTTTTTTCCATTGGCCATTTTTCTAACTCAATAAATCTATATTATTGTATTTATTATTGTATGTTCTTGTACATACAATAAATAATAAGAACAAACGGCTTTTTTGTCAGTATATAAATGTAATTATAATATAGAATGCATTTTTAAAAATCTGTAAATGTATAAACATGGACAATTTTTACACTTAACTCATTAATACTCATTAATATTTCTGTATTTCTTAACCCTCTGGTCCTTGTCGTTTAGGGGTCACACTAGGCTCCATCACAGTCAAAAGACACCAAAGCCTTGAAATGTAACTTTTTTGTTGTTGTTGTTGTTTTTCAGGAAAACTAACATAACACATTTTTGTTAAATAATATTTTTTATTATTATTTAAAATTGAGGGTACTTTATGATACTATGCAATATTTATAAAATTTTTACTAGCCATTTTTCCCCATTGAAAATAATACACAGTAGTGTATGTTAAAAAATACACAATCTGTTTTGCACTCTTGACATTTTAAAGTGTCACCCCTTCATTGCTGTGCACTCTTTCCTGCACAGTGGCTCATTTGTAGTTTGTATCACCAAAGGTTCTCTTTTTTTCCTCTCTCTTTTTTCATTTTTGACCGTGAAGGAGCCAAGTGTGATCATTTTATTTCGACCCTTTAACATATCTGAATCATGTCCATGATTTTTTTTGTGTTCACATAGCTAATGTGACAAAAGTTACCAAGTTTCATCCCATTCTGATGAAGAAAAATTCTTAAAAGTTCAAAATCTAAACTTTTTCTGTCATTTTTGACCAAAGAGTATGTTTCTCATTAATATTAATTCATTAATTAACTCATTAATATTTCTGTATTTTTTGGCAACTCGTGAACGATGTCTTTCTGCATTTGGACTGTGTAATATCTTTTGTGCAGCGTGTTTACGAGAAGCCTAACTAATCTTCAAATAAAGCACTCGAGTCACTGTAATGACCCTGTTCTTCTTGTGTTTGAATGAGGAAGGTAGACTGACCATGATAAAGATGACAAAAGGCCTCCTGTCTTGGAGCGAGACGACCCTGTCAGAGCTCATAATTAACCCTCTTAATTAAGACCCCCGTCAACAATGAAATGTTCATAATGGAGGAGGAGATTTAATTACCTTTCTCTTGCAGCCCAAGATCCAGACACTCAGGAAACAATTAAGTTCCTCTTAGTCTGTGTAATGGCCCTGAGTCTGGGCTTCACTGACCTCCTCTATTAATAACACATATGATGTCTTCAGATCACAGACTTCACTTCAGTGTATTCAGGAAATGATGAGGTAATTGTCTTTGTAAAATGAATGAACAAAGAGGTCGTTTCAGCGGCTAATACTGGATTTTGAGGTGATGATGACTTATGACTGGTAAGGTCATAGTGAATGTTGAAATGAACATGAACTTGATTAACAAATGCTTTTGAATGCTTTATTTTTCATTGTTAGTTCATGTTAAAGTCCCACTGTAGTCAAAAATTGTATCTTTGATCACCAAAATGACATATTTAAACATTTTTCCTGTGAAAAAAAAAAATCATGCCTTAAAATAGCTTGAATGTACACCCTTGCTTCATTTAGTATACGCAGATCTAAGAATATGCAAATCCACTCAATCGCACGATCTCAGAGATCCACTCTGTCAACTTTACTGTAGTAAACGCTGCACAATGGAAATACGGGTTTAATTCAGACAAATGTTTAAACCAGAAACAGATTCAAAAGAGGAGGAAGAGTGAATTATACAGGCTTCGCCGCATAGTTAATGATATGCTAAAGCCCGTCCGCACGTTGATGTGATTGGGTAACATATTTATGACGTAGAGAACAAGAGTGATTTCAAACCGCATCTTTGAGACTGTCTTTGGTAAACTTACTGTAGTTTTAATGAGAAAATACTCAGCAATGCCGTTGACTCATGAATTTACACGGTTTATCTTAAAGCTATTAAAAACACCACACAGACATATAAACAACATTAAAAACTTGATTTTCTAAGCTAATAGAGTCAAGTCACCTTTATTTATATAGCGCTTTTTACAATGCAGATTGTGTCAAAGCAGCTTTACAGTGATAACTGGTATATAATTTTGGCTGCACAGCAGCTCTTAAAGAAAATGGTGTCAATGCAGGTAGATCAAAGCACTGTTGAATATCAAATATCAAGTGTCCCCAACTAAGCAAGCCAAAGGTGACAGCGGCAAGGAACCCAAACTCCAACAGGTGACATCAGGTGGCAAATAGGTGTTAAAATGGAGGAGAAAAAACCTTGGGAGAAACGATTCAGGTAGCTAACATAAGCCCAATAGGATCGCAACATTCAAAGTATTTATTCCAGTTCAATCCAGCTAAGGATCATATTCATCACGCCGGTATGGACAGTTTGTTGAGGAACTGTGCCACTGGCTGTTGTGTCGATGAGGCCTTCACAATGAATGATCTAGTTGACTCAATCTCGATCTAGAGTTAAATAATGTTAACAAATGTAACCTTATTGTAAAGTGTTTCCATTTTAGATGATTAGAAAATAACTGAAGAACCAATGCAAACAGTCTACAGATTGAGAATAAAAATAAGATGTTTATAATGCTTCTGTCCTGATTTGCTTCATTATAGGGGACCTATAATGCCCCTTTTTACAAGATGTAATATAAGTCTCTGGTGTCCCCAGAATGTGTCTGAAGTTTCAGTTCAAAATACCCCACAGATCATTTATTATAGCTTGTCAAATTTGACTCTTATTTGGGTGTAAGCGAAAAGTGTGTGTCCCTTTAAATGCAAATGAGCTGCTGCTCCCGGATGCTTTCTAGAAGAGGGCGGAGCTTTAACAGCTCGTGCTTCGGTTGCTCGACAACAACAAAGCAAAATGAGGATTGTCAGTAACGGTGTTCAGCCTTACATTGTTCAAACATTGAGTCGACACTGATGGAGAGACTCAGGAAGAAGTTACAACTTTTAGAATGAAACTGGATGTTTCTGAATGGTTAGTGGATACATTTATGTAGTTTCTGTGGAGTTGATTCAACTCATCGACTAGCATGTGCCGTCATGTTAATCTTTTGTGCAAATCCAGCGTTGAATTGACCCTCGTTTGTGAAGCAGTCCGGCGTAAAATGACGGCATGGTAACAACACTACAACAACTCTTCCTCTTCTCTAAAGCAGCCCAACATGGCCTCACCCCCTTTGTTGCGTGTTCTCAGGGACGGGGTTTATGTAAATTTTGGGGTTTGTGATGTCACTAACCCAGGAAGAAGCTCAATGTAGTCCTTAAAAAGCAATTTCTGTAAAAGAAAATATCTCCCTTTGCATTGAACTTTGAGCGTCATAACTTTGCATGTTGTTTATGATCAAACAGCAACATTACACACTAACTAAAGTTAAAAAATTGAAATCATAATCAACCACCCCTTTAAGACCTGTTCCAGTGCTGAACAAGAACCAAGAAAAAAAAAGAAAAAAAAAACGTCATTCCAGTCAAAAATCCACTAAAATTCCCCACAGCTTCCTGAAATCCACTGTGTGAGCACATCTTGTTTTTCTTTGTAGTGAGGAAACACAGTCCCGTCCCACATGTATTGCATTTGTGTTGGTTTTGAATTTTGTAGTGGATATAAGCATGCAAATTTGTTCATTTATTCATTTTTCCCCAGATGTGAACATGTGTAATTCATCTGGAAATATGCATGCATACAATACAAGAAAAGGACAAGAAAAAAAATAAACAGAGTAGCAAGTTTTTTTATGTGTCATGTGTGCAAAAACACAGAGTAAGTAAAAAGAAAAAACCCTTACCCTCAGCACAATGCAAAAGCACACATGGCACCAGGATGCACTATGGGAAGAAGGCAAGCCGGCGGAGGCAGTGTGATGCTTTGGGCAATGTTCTGCTGGGAAACCTTGGGTCCTGCCATCCATGTGGATGTTACTTTGACACGTACCACCTACCTAAGCATTGTTGCAGACCATGTACACCCTTTCATGGAAACGGTATTCCCTGGTGGCTGTGGCCTCTTTCAGCAGGATAATGCTCCTGCCACAAAGCCAAAATGGTTCAGGAATGGTTTGAGGAGCACAACAACAACTTTGAGGTGTTGACTTGGCCTAAAAATTCCCCAGATCTCAATCCAATCGAGCATCTGTGGGATGTGCTGAACAAACAAGTCCGATCCATGGAGGCTCCACCTCGCAACTTACAGGACTTAAAGGATCTGCTGCTAACATCTTGGTGTCAGATACCACAGCACACCTTCAGGGGTCTAGTGGAGCCCATGCCTTGACGGGTCAGGGCTGTTTTGGCAGCAAAAGGGGGACCAACACAATATTAGGAAGGTGGTCATAATGTTATGCCTGATCTGTGTATATATCACGTTTATTGTGTAATAATGCATGCTGTTTCACATACTACTTAAAAAATAGTAGGTACTATAGTGGGTAGTTTGGGCGGTGTATGCTGCATGCACAACATAGCCTGTATAATGCTTCCCTCTGCTGGTGATTGAATTTATCCAGTTTGAAGCTTTGAAAGGATAAGTCACACAAAAAATGAATTGTCATCATCTACTCACCCTCAAGTTGTTCCAAACCTGTATTAATTTTCTTCTGTTGAACACAAAAGAAGATATTTTAAAGAATGTCGGTAACTAAACAGTTGACGGTAGCCATTGACTTCCATAGTATTTGTTTTCCCATGATGTGGAAGTACTGTTTGGTTACCAACATTCTTTAAAATATCTTCATGTTCACAAGAAGAAAGAATATCATGCAGATTCTGAACAACCTGAGAGTGAGTAAATGATGACAGAATTGAATTGGGTGAACTATCCCTTTAAATAAGCAATATATTCTTTTCTTTTTCTTTCTTTATATAGTCTCTCTTTTTAAGTCTCTTAAAAAAAATAATAATAAAATAACCCGTATGCACTAAGAACGTCTGCCTTTGTTGTTATACAGGTTTGGGCGGTAGATGTCACATGGTAACAACCACAGACACAACAATTGTTTTATAACCCATTTCTTTCGGGGGCGCTCGGCGGTTTAGAGAGCCAAAGGCTCCTTTGAGCCCCATTCAAATCTTAAGACTAAAGAGCACACTCTTTTAAAGAGTTCGGCCCAACAGTTTATTCTTTTACAATAAACTGCTCTATGGATATCAACGAGTGATCAAACGTAACTTTGATTGGACCATCCTTACTTGCGCTGAGAAAAGTCACACTTACCACGTGACACAGCTCCATGACGCAACGTACAATTTGAAATCACGGCACTAGGACCATGAGGCGTCTGTTTGTCCCGCCCGGTATTATTATTGTATAAGTCATGGATTGTGGAGTTGAACGGCGTGAGTTTCTGACTGTAAGGTCATGTACAGCAACCGCATACAATGAAATGTTTTAGGAGCGCTAACATCACCATAATCCATCATCTGAGGGGATAATTATTCAAGGACGCACACGAAAGACTAGAAGGATCTCAGTGACATTGGAAACAGGTTAGTTCGTATTCTTACTGGCCTAACACAAGTTCAAACGGTAATACTGTGGTACTTTGGTGTAAATGTGGTAATAAATAACACTACATATGGTAATAAATAACACTTACAAAGAAGTGGAGCTGTAATGTTCTTTGTACATGGTAAAGTAGCATGGTTGTACCATATTATGCATGTAGTAGCCTAGGTTTTTGTCATGGTAGCGTAGTAAGTTGGTCACAACTTTTTTGAAAATAATATTATAAATGAGGCACCATGATCAATTAAAATTAAAACATTCTTATAAATAAACAATAACATAATGGTATTGCGTTAAAATAAATTATTACAATGACTGGCTCATGAACATCTTTAACAATTTGTTTTAAATGCATATTATTATTTATTATATTTAATAAATTTAGAACATTTAATATCAATATTATACATTACATAAACATATTATTATATTATTAACATGCTATATTTTTGTTCAATATAATAAATATGTAATTTAAAAAATCTAGTTTTATTATTGTTGACGTTTTTGTACATAAATAATGGTAATATTCTGGTAATATTTAAAAGTACCTTGGGGTAGTGTTGTTTTAGTATTGTTGAGATACTATTATAATTTTTATATTTTGAATATTTTTATTTTTTAATTAAGATTTAGCCATTTTGTTTTTGTCGTGTTTATTCATTTTTATTTCCGTTTTAGTTATTTTAGTACATCAAATGTTGCTTTGGCAATTTGCTAATTTAAAATAATTAATAGTAATAATAATAATAATAATAATAATAATATATATAAACACCATAGTATGTGAATATGAAAAGCATACATTACTATGGTATTACCATCTACTACCTATGGCCTGCCACAGTATATTTTTGTTGTGGGAAAGTTTATTTGGTTCCTTACCATATTATTTTTTTCCAGATATTCTTTGTGTGGATCATCATCATCATCATCATCATGGTGGAGATGAAGAGTTACTGTGAAGCCGGAGTCTCCATGCAGCAGGTCTGGGTGGAGGGCGGTCTGACCCTCTGCTTCTACTTCACCCTGGTGCCGTCCATCCTCCTCACCCTCTCCTTTCTCTTCGGCACATTCCTGTGTATATGCTATGGCCGCTACGGCACAGACATGGAGCCCAAGTTCATCCCTCGATCTCGACTCTACCGGCTCCAAGTAGGCCTGTCAGTGCTGCTCGCCCTGCTGGCTCTGGGCTGGATGGTGTTTCGGATCGCTCTAAGCGAAGAGCTGCCGGGATACGTGGTTCTGTACGGCTGTCTCTCAATGCTGGGATGGCTTTGGGCCGTGGCCCTGCTGCGTCTGGAGAGAAGGAGGGTTCTGGTGCAGGACAGAACCAGAGGACACAGTACGGTACTGTTGCTGTACTGGGCCGTGGCTTTTGCGGCAGAAAACCTGGCGTTTGTGTCGTGGGTGAGCCCTCAGTGGTGGTGGAGTCTGGAGACATCCAATCAACAGGTACATGTGTGATTGGTTAGGAAGAATGCTGCCTATTAATTAGTTAATAAAGAGTATTTGCATATGCTAATTAGTTGCATTAATATGGGCACTTTTTTGCCTGTTTATCAACCACAAGGTGAAAAAATAATACCTAAACATCAAGTTATGCACCAGATTGTAGTACATTTTGTAGTAGTGTTTTATATTTGTATTATCATGGATCTCTGTGGCATAACCTTTGGCATTGATTCTGTTGTCCTGTCTAAAGTGGAAGTATTTGAAAGTGTTGACAGATGAAGGAATGCTGCTCACACACCATGACTCAGCATGACTCCTTTTTTTAAAAGGATTATTTGTATACAATAAATATTGAGGATCCAACTCTGAGTGACTCTGCAATTCTGTCAAGTTTGCATTGTCATTACAAAAATGTATTGTTGAGTCATTTTGTGGTTTTAAATAGTAGGCAGTGACAATATTGTCGAGTCATGCTCACTTCTGGCTGCATTCCTCTCTGGCCTCATTGGCCACACCCCAACCGTTTAAGTTTGACCAATCAGATAACAGTTTGTGACACTGCATGACGTAGCAGTTTTACTCTGCTCACTCTAGTCTCGCTCTAAACTTTGAATGTTGAATGCAAAAGTTGATAGAAGTTGCATATTATAAAAATAGTACACTTAGTTTGTATAATAAAATAAAAAACATTAAAAAAAATAAAAAAAAATAAAATAAATATATATATATATATATAATAATTTTATTATTTTTATATATATTATTTGTAATTATATTCATTTAATTATTTTTCATTAAACAATTATAAATTATCTTTATAAAATTATATATATATATATATATATATATATATATATAATAATTGTATATATTTATTTTGAATTATATTTAATTATTATTATTAATTAAACTGTTATAAATGTATTTATATATAATTTAATAATATTATTTTAAATTATATTTAATTATGAATTAAACAATTATAAGTTTATTATTATATATATTTATATATATATATATATATATATATATATATATATAAAATAACAAAATTATAATTGATTATGTATTAATGTTTTAATAAATAAACAATCATTGTAAATTATTAAACAGTAAATAAGTTTAAAAATAAAATATAACTCTTAAATATACATTATATAATTATAAATGTAATTAGACCTAAAACTAAAAACTAAATTTAAACATTTTAATATTATATTTCAGTTTAAATATTTTATACTTAAAATATTTTTTCTTTAATGTGCTTTATTTTAAATTGGGCACCCCATACTGATGCTACAATTGTTTTTATTGGTAACTTCTTAATTACAGAAGACAAATTCAGTAAGACACACTGGAATCAAATTCATGCCACAAAATAAGCCTTTTTTTTTTTAAGGCCAAAGAAACCATAAAAGTCTTTGAAGTCCTTTGTTTAAATGCTACTGACCAAAAATCTGAGACACATTATAGCAATGTCACTCTTTACTCTTTAGATGATATGATTCTAGCAGATACAAACAATAGCAAATAATAATTTCCATATGCATATTGTTCATTGTGACTGTCTGCAGATAGAGTTTGCTTTCTGGCTGGTGCGGTACTTCAGCTCAGGTTTGCTGTTCCTGTTAGGCCTCAAAGCTCCAGGATTGCCACGCCGACCGTACATGCTTCTGGTCAATGAAGATGAGCGAGATGTTGAGCATGGAGCAGTAAGACATTAGATGCTCTCTGCTATTGTCAAATCTGCATAAATACATCTTACTATCATTAATCTGATTAACACATCTCTTGCATGTTTTCAGCCTCTCTTGGGTAATTCTGACGAGAATCAGTCCACGTGGAAAGACTTTGGGCAGAAGGTGCGTCTGTTGGTGCCGTACATGTGGCCTAAAGGCAGTGTTGTGCTTCAGCTGCTGGTTCTGCTGTGTCTCGGGATGCTGGGAGTGGAACGTGTCATCAATGTGTTTGTGCCCATCTACTACAAGAACATAGGTGCAGAATAAGAGTCTTATTCAGTCATGATTGAATCATTTATAAAATATAAGGAAGTAATTGTACTTTTGGGTCAGTAGCCTTTTCTCAAATGGCATATGTATATATAGCTAAGCAATATTTGTACTTTTATTAATCTCCTTTACAGTGAACCAGCTGACAGATGGGAGCTCTTGGAAGACTCTGGCGACTACAGTGTGTCTTTATGGGCTCCTGAAGTTCCTGCAGGGTGGTGGAGCTGGTGAGGGAACATCACTTAATTTAATATTTTTGATGTGGATTATCAGTTTGAATCTAACCACAGTCTCATCTTCATCTGCAGGTGCGTCTGGGTTCGTGAGTAACATGCGTTCGTTCATGTGGATTCGAGTGCAGCAGTACACTAACCGTGTGGTCCAGGTGCGCCTCTTTGCTCACCTGCACTCTCTGTCTCTGCGCTGGCATCTGGGCCGCCGCACCGGAGACGTCCTGAGAAGCATCGACAGAGGAACCTCCTCCATCAACAGCCTGCTGAGGTGACAGCTAAAAAAATTATTTGAAATTTGACATATATATATATATATATATATTTGTCAAAAATATATTAAGTAACATTTTCAAACAGATTAAAGTGCAAAAGAATTAGGCTATAAAGAACAACAGGTAACCCTTTAAAGGTCTCATTATTTAAATGCATTAATTATCAGCAATAGCTACATTTGTTACAGAAAGTATTATTTTTTTGTTAATGTTAGTTACAACTGATCATTATTAGTTTTATCTCAGGTCCATTAAATAAGTTCTTTTGATTTTAGTAATGTTATTATTAAACAGTAACTAAGAAGTTAACATTAACTAAGAATAATTAATGCTTTATAAGTATTTTCCATTGTCAGTTTGGTAATAATGAATTAAAATGTTAACTAATGAAGTCAGAAGTTTTACTGAACAATAACAAATAATCAGAACATTTCTAATCATTAGGGCATTTTGTTGTCCAGATTAAAATATAAAAATGTTTAAGTTTTTTAGTAAGTCTTTAAGTATTACGTATTTGGTGCTGTGATGAACAACATTGAGATTACAACCGGGGTAACCGCTGCATTCTGCTGTTCCATCAGCGCCCTCTGCTGTCAGAGAGTGAACGTGCGCGTCTCCTTCACTCGTTCCGCCATGTGCTTCTCATGCACGTTGGGTCTGAGCGTGTGTCCCTTTGACGCAGAATACAGCGGTGTTTTGCATTTTATATCTTAAATGCATTATGACAATTTTAATAATTGGTAATAAATTATTTACGGTATTTTGAAGTGCCCACGATAACAATATCGTGCATATTCATTATCGTGATATATCGCATTACCGAATATCGGCACATGTCTCTATTGTCTTGAAATATTTTTTTTATTTGTCTTATTCCAACAGCTATATCGTGTTCAGCATCTTGCCCACCATCGCTGACATCGTCATCGCCATTATCTATTTTATATCCAATTTCAATGCCTGGTTTGGCCTCATAGTCTTTGTTTGCATGGCCCTCTACCTCAGTGAGTATCTAACAATGGTCATTTCTAAACGTGTATATATGAAAACACACACATAATATACACAGTCGCTGTTTGGATTTTAATAGGCAAATACTTTAGAGTCTATGAATGGATCATCATTGCAGTGATTATTATGTTTGTAGCATGTTATATGTTATAATGTATTTTGTAAAAACAGAAAGCAGTATCCATACATTCATGCTATATTAGATGAAGAAAATATGCATGTATTGGCAACTAATGTTGCATTGGAAACTAAATGGAAAAAAAGTTGAAGTACTGAATAAAAATTAATTAAAGCTAAATTGAAATATTAAAAAAATAATAAAAATGACAAAAGCTCATAACAGAATTAATAATCTTTTATTTAGTTATTTAATTTTGAATACTTTAGTAGTATATAAATAATACTAAAATAACCTTGTTTTGCGGCATGTTTAATTCTGCAATTGGTGCACATTTATGACTATGTAAATAAAAACAGTTATGTTAAAATTACAGTTGATTACTTCTGGCTTATTCATCACACTGGAAATGGAAGGTCAAGTAGCCTAGTGCATTGCATTGTGGGATACTGTGTGCTGCACAATTTAGCAAATTTAATTTGTCAAGGTATTCCGTGCAAATAGAAAATTCATATATGTATGTATGTAGTTTGGCTTTCTGAATATACCTAAAATCTGCAGGATTATTGCTTTGATTCTCCTCGTCTCAGGAGTCACTGAAGACTGAAGAATAGAAATATACCAAATCAGCATTTGATTGATTGACTGCTCTGTTATCTGTGTCTCTTTCAGCTCTCACCATCATTATCACTGAATGGAGAACCAAATACAGACGGGATATGAACACACAAGATAACAATGCCAAATCAAAAGCTGTGGACTCTTTATTGAACTTTGAGACGGTATGGATTTGTTTTGTTCCCTCTTTGTTTGGCTAAGATGTCAGAGTGTGTGTTAAAAAAGTAAAATAAAAAAATTAAAAAATGGAAAAAACTGCATATGGTGTGATTGAATTGTGTTAATGTCAACAGGTGAAATATTACAATGCAGAGAGTTATGAAGCAAATCGCTTTGAGGATGCCATCCTGAAATATCAGGTAGTATTTTTTTAAAGATGTTTTTAGACTGCTCTTCAGACCAGATTTGTTATTACGTGTATTTTGTAGTTTATTGGTTAATAGCATAAATCATAAATACAATTTTCATAATTATATTCTGTTTTGCTCAGGTATCGGAATGGAAGACCAACGCGTCTCTGGCGTTTTTAAATCAAACGCAGAACCTCATCATCGGTTTGGGTCTGCTGACCGGATCTCTGCTCTGTGCGTACTTCGTGACAGAGGGGAAGTTTCAGGTACGAACAGTCGGGAACACCTCAGATATCAGACCACTGCCAGAAACTTATGAAGCCATCTCATCTCATCTGTGGTTTAGAAACAAATAAAAAAGGAACAAATTAATTATTCAGCAAGGATGCATTAAATTGATGCAAAAGTCACAGTAAAGACATTTATAATGTTAAAAAAAGATTTCAATTTCAAATAAATTATGTTCTTTTGAACTTTCTATTTTATCAGTGAAGCCTAAAAAAAAGTGTGATGGTTATAAAAATATTTAAAAAATAATAAACAGCACAACTGTTTTCAACATCGTTAATAATAAGAAGAATTGATTCTTGAGCAGCAAATCAGCATATTAGAATGATTTCTGAAGGATCATGTGACACTAAAGACTGGAGTTGTCTCTGAAGAGTATTTTATTGGATTGTGGTGGGTTTAATGGCTTGAGGAAAAAAATGTATTCATCTGGCACTGGCCAAAAAAAAAAGTGCAGAATTCATTTTAAAAACTTTATTATGTTCATATATTTTAATTAGTGCTGTCTAACAGGTAGGAAATATACAGAAATTGAATAAAGTTATTAAACACTTTACAGTCTTCACTGCATAAATTATAAATGAAATCTAGATTAATCTTTATTAAAGCTACAAATTTCTCTCTTACCTTTGTTCTTTGATGAACATTAATGACAGACATCACAGCAACTGGTTTATTAGGCTACTGTCACTTTAAGAGCTGCCGCTGCTGAACATTTTGACGGCACATATATATATATATATATAATTTTTTCCCCATGTAACATGAACTGCTTGTAACTCATCATGGTCTTCCAGGTCGGAGATTATGTGCTGTTTGGAACATACATCATCCAGCTCTACACTCCTCTCAACTGGTTTGGAACATACTACAGGTATGGAGCTTTTTTTTTTTTTTAATCTTGGTTAATAGTTTATCTTTAGTGTATAGATCACTATTTATATGCGTTTTCAAAAGAACAAAGATGAAAGTAAGCGTGTATCTTTCCTTGAACAGAATGATCCAGAACTCCTTTATCGATATGGAAAGCATGTTCAAGCTCTTCACTGAGGAGGAGGAAGTAAGTGGTTTTCTTTGAAATTCATTTCAGAGAAGCTTTTGAATAATTACTGACATGGTAATTTGGGTTATTGCTTAGGTGAAGGATGATGTCAATGCAGGAAACCTCAACTTCAGGCAGGGAAAAGTAGAATTTGAGAATGTCTTCTTCAGCTACACGCAAGGGTAAGAGACTTCAGTTAGATGTATTTCTATTATTCTTCATTATTATTTATCTTTACAGGAACTGATTTTATATGCAACTATATGCAACTTTTATTTTATATGATATGGATGTTTTTGCAGCAAAGAAATTCTAAAAGACGTCTCTTTTACCGTACTTCCCGGACAGACAGTCGCACTTGTAAGTCTTTTCTGTTTTATGCTATTCTATTCTGCACTAAACTGACTTTGAGTTTATATTTGAGTACACAAAATTTGACTGTTTGGATTTCTTTCAGGTTGGACAGTCTGGATCAGGAAAGAGCACCATCATCCGTCTGCTTTTCCGTTTTTATGACGTTCAGGGCGGGTGTATAAAAATAGACGGTCAAGACATCTCAAAGGTGAACAAAGGTTTTCCAGCCACTCAGCATTTTCACTGGCCACAATTTTGACATCGATACCATGGGGAAAAACTGCTATATAGATATTTTTAATATTATCGCATAATTTGGCAGCAGGTATATTAGGCTGCTGTCACTTTAAGAGCTGACGCACTGATCCATTATACTGTTACACATGCGTTTTCTTTCTCTACTGTTTACGTTCACTTAAAACATAACTGACTGAGTTTACGTGAATACTCGCCAAGACCGGCATTTTGACATTATTGTGTGTGTATTTGACTGTTTAAGCGCGATAAGCAGTGAAAAAGAATTAAATTTAGTACTGAGAGGTGGATTTATGTGCCGCACTTTGGGTGTGAGAACAAAATCTGTAGGAATGAGAGAAATTATGTGCAACACGCAATCCCACGCTAAAATTCAAGCCCTGTAACACCAACAATATTCATCTGGAGCAAATGAAACAAGTGAGTGCGGGGAGGCGGGTTTGTGTGTCAACTTGCTGTCAGAGAGATGAGAGAGAGAGAAAGAGCAGCTGTATCTATTCTGCAGAAAATGAATATTGGAAAACGTTTCAGATATTTCAGTATCGATATGTATCTAAAAATCAGTATTTTTGACAACACTACAACATTGCACTTAGTTATTTCAGATGACTTTTTAAAAGACTACAACTGAAAAAATTTATATATTATATATAAAATTCAATCTGCCAATGTGGCTAGTAGGAGTGACTGTGTTACTGGTTGGCGGGTGTTAATGTCAAGCCCTGCTTGTAATAAAAGTGCACCCAAACCTTTCCCTACATGAACATGTGGAGGAATATTTTGTTCTTTGTTCTTATTAATTCATATGTCTGGTTGTGTCTCAGGTGAAGCAGACCTCTCTGCGTGCTCACATTGGTGTCGTCCCTCAGGACACTGTCCTGTTTAATGACAATATTCGGGACAACATCCGTTACGGTCGAGTTGCTGCTACTGACGAAGAGGTGGAGGAGGCTGCGATTGCCGCTGACATCCATGACAAAATCATAACTTTCCCGGACGGTGAGAACCATTTTGCCATTAAAAAACTATAATTAAACCGCAAGTATTGAATATAAATATGGTGTTTGAAATACAGACCTTTATAAAATGTGCTCAGATCATTTTAGATCATTTGTGCTGGACAGAGAGCATCATTTGGCTTTTTATGCCATCCATTTGGCTCATTTTGAGTCTAGATAATGTTTGAGTTCATAATTGATATTCGTGATTTTATATTTGTAGGCTATGACACTCAGGTGGGTGAGAGGGGGCTGAAGTTGAGTGGAGGAGAGAAGCAGAGAGTTGCCATCGCTCGCACCATCCTCAAAGCTCCACAAATCATCCTTCTTGATGAGGTAAATAATCATCATCACCAGTGTACTCGAGTACTTTTTTTCTTCATGGACTAATTTACTCATCCTCTACTCATAGGCCACGTCTGCTCTAGACACACAGACTGAGCGAAATATTCAGGCATCGCTGGCTAAAGTCTGCGCCAACAGAACCTCCATTGTGGTGGCACACAGGTAAACACATGATTAAATGAATTAAGAGAGTTTTCAACTCCCATAGATTATTACAGTAAAAGCATAAGCAATAAAACAAGATATTTTTATACATTATAGGATTTCTTATTGTATAATGCATATATTGTAGATTGTCGACTGTCATTGGAGCCGACGTGATTCTTGTACTTCGTGATGGGCAGATTGTGGAGAGAGGAAGGTGAGTTAATTTACTAGTACTCTGAACGCAAAGTCCGACTCAATATAGGTTAATACATGAACTATGCAGGTTAAAGTCCAGTATTATTGTTTGTCGTAGGCACGAGGAGCTGTTGGCGAAGGGAGGGCTGTACTCTGACATGTGGCAGAAACAGCAGCAGGTTCAGGATTCAGACTCGGCCTCTGACAGCGAGACTAAAGACAGGAAATCAGAGAAATTACAGCCACAAACATCCACTACAGGACACAAGGGACACTAGATACAAGATGGGACATAAAACCTGGTTTTGTCTGCACTTTAAGCCCGTCCATTGCTGTTTTGGCATATTAGAATGATAATTTAATATTTTATGTTTTTGGCAGTTCTTAAAAGGATTATTGCTGACCTTAAAGTTTATATATATATATATATATATATATATATATATATATATATATAAAAATGAAGAGTGGTTCCAAAATGCGAGAAACGCCTTTTTTTTAATTATTATTTTTTTTATTGAGTTTCCGCCAAAATCAGTATTGTATCTGGTCGGTATTGAAGTCATTTATTAATTTTCCTCAAAATGCGATAATGCGCCGTGTTATTCTGTCATGTTTTCTCCCTTTTTTCCGAAACGTGACAAAATTCTCTTTTCTCTGCAGAATGCGATATATCCTCTCAACCAATCACAGCGCACCATTCCACGCACTGTAAACAGTAATGGCGGTGCTCTGAATACACCCTGCATCCTATTTTTCCTTATCTACTTTGTGCTTTATGTTCAACAAAAACAGAAAAATTAATAATTTTGACGCCATTGATGAACCTGTGGTGGTTTATTTTAACCATGCGGTGGCGCCAGATACTCTTTAATCGGTAATGACAAACGGAGACATAATTAATTTATAGCATTAACAAGATGACTCGTTGAATTCATTTTGGGAGCGACAACTGAATGTATTTTTAGTCCATTGCCTGTATGTAAGATTAGTATTGACCAAGTTCAGAGGCTGTCATATATGTGGATCAACTTACTTTGTTGTGTATTTTCAATATGAAAAATAACTTTTATATTGATCCAACGGATTAATTGCATTTTTAAAAAATGTATTGCATTTTGGGGGGAAAATTATCCGTTTTTATAATAAATCTTTGAAAATCAAAATTTGAATAATCAAAAGGTGCTATGTGAAAGTTTGAAACAGAAAATAGTGGTTTTCATCTTGCCACTTGCCACACATATTTATTCAAATTAATCAAAATGGATTTATAGCGTTTTGGAACCAAACTCTTCATACATACATATATATATATATATATATAATGCGAGTTATGAAGTCAGAATTATAATATGCAATTCTGAGTTTTTATCTTTTAAAGTCAGAATTGCATGATATAAACTTGCAATTCTGAGGAAAAAAAGTCAAGTCATTTTTCCCTACACTGTATAAAACAGACGTACTGTCTGTGATGTCACCTGTAGGTTTCTGAAGAGCATTTAAGCCCAAAGTGGGCGGAGCTGGCCGTTGCCATCTTGACACAGTGTGTCCCTCATAATCAAAAATGGGCAAAGAGGCAGGATGTGGGTGGAGCTGAGGTCCCTGGTTGCTGAAACCAAGACCGTGACCAAGTTAGCTCAGGCTAAGGAGCTATCTATCTTAGATACTACCTAAAATATTAATAAAGATAACAAATTATACTTCATTTGAAAGTTTTAAGGGTTTGCTACTTTAAGGGTCTTTTTTACAATATAGATGCTCCAGCAACAGTAATATTGTAATTTGTGTCACAAAATGAAAACGGTATTTCATACCTTTGTAATGAAATCGTGATTGCGAGATGAATCCAATCCGTCGCACTTGGGTAAAATGTCCATGATAAGTGTCCATTGAAAATATTGATAAATCCATGAAATATTGATATTTTGCCCATTGTTTGCGTCATCTTTCTTTAGAACGATCAGCTCTCTGTCATTATTCTTTAAGAAATTATGCAATCTGAGCAACATTTATGTTGTAAAACTGAACTAGACTCTCACAAACAAATTAATCCAAATTAAAAGTAAAGTAATCCAAAGTAAAATTTAGGTAAAATTTGGTCAAAAAAATCTCAAAATAGTGCAGCAGTTTCAGTTATAATATCCAAGCAGTGCTGTCGGATTTTGTGGTGTCTTGACAGGCATATTCTCTAGCTATTGTCATTGTAGTAAATCTGACGGACAAAACTTTTAGCCAATGCCCAAGCCACTTTTTGTACCAGGCTGTAAACATATTTATTTCTGCTGTAAAGTTGGGCATTTTAACATGATAACCTACAGATTGGACTCCCTTTTGGAGCCTGTCTTTAGCGGCCAGTCGATAAATTGCAGTTTAAGTCACTTCCGTGTTGGTTTCAAGAGGGACTGCGGGAGGTTGCCGCTTGTTTATAACTCGCGATTGCGAGTTTATATCTCTCAGTTCTGAGAAAAGTCAGAATTGCGAGGAAAAAGTCAGAATTCGAGATATAAACTCGCAATTGTGAGGAAAAAAAGTAATTATCTAAATATTTATTCCTTTTATTTTATGTTTTTTTTTATTGCGTAGCGGAAACAAGCTTCCATGCTTTCCACTCATTTTCTTCAAAGTGCATTTATAATGCTAAATACTGTCACTATTAATGAGAGAAGACTGACAGTTATTGTACATTGTATAAATCCCTCCACATCTACAAATTTAGGCAATACATTGCGGAGACGTTATGATGAATGTACTTTCTGTTATTTAAGTAAATTTCTGTGGTTGCATTGATTCTATGATGCTTCCAATTTGCTGTTCTTTGTAATAGGAAAACTGCTTGTAATTGTAAAATATGATCATATACTTTGAGGCTTTATTTAATTTGAAAAGAGATAGTTATATTTCTGGTGCCATTGTATATCAGTACATACTAGTAATGCTGATATTTGAATTTCTGTACAGACTAAGATTAAATTTGAATTAAGGAATATGTTATAAGCAGAGGGGAAAAAACTATATCGTAAATCAATTTTAATGTTAATTTCTGACATTATGTGCATATTCATCTGACTTTTTTACGTTCTTTATGATCGTTTGTGCGCTTAAAGATCGTATTTTCTTATGCTGTGTGTGTAGAGTGGTACTTGTTACTTAGATGCAATATATTGCTGTACTGTAAACTTCAGTTCATCAAAGGGACAAAGGAGATCACTCACTTTACAGCACTGACACTAAACTCAGGGGACAAGGTTGAAATGAGCCATTGGGATGTTTTTTTTAGTCATTGAAAAAGAAAGACAGGGAAAAAAAAAAAAAATCTACTACATTTTTTAAATGGAGATATAGACTGACAGAATTTGCCTTGGATAAAGTAATTCAGTTGTGACCGAATTGCTAAAGTCTGTGAAATTTTTTTTGTGTATTTTATTGTACAATAAAGCTAGAGACATGCATATATTTATATTAATGTTTAGTCTGCTTATTGATCATACATTATTCTGTGCATAAAATATTGTCTGTACTGTACATTAAAATCAAATTCGATAGTCCCTTCATATTTTGTTTACAAATTAAAATACCTAAAATTATGGATGGAATATATATATATATATATATATATATATATAATGAAAAAATGTGAATTATATATATAAATGTTTGGTTCCTTATTGTTACATTGGTATTGTGATTATTGATCTCAAGTGCTGATCATGGGGTGTTTTGGAATTAGTTTGTATACACAATTCATGAAAATGTATAATAATAATAAATTATATATATATATATATATATATATATATATATATATAAAAACCTACTGAAATATAACCACACCAACTATCATAAATATCACCAATCATCGGTGTATATGATTTGCTGAGAACTATGGCTCATGAATATTAAATACCTTACGTGTTTGGACGCTTGACTAAGTGACGCGAGTATGAATACATTCACGAAGCTTTTGCCATAATAGGACAGGTAAACTGTCAAACTGATCTAGAAAATAACTTAGAAAAGTAACATACACAAATGCTTCTCTCCTCTAGTGGGCGCTTTACCGCCCAAAACAGGAAATACTCTACTCCAATCTAGGGTGTTTTTGTGTGTAAATGAAGATATTTGCACACTGAATACAAATATTTTGAATCCATTTTGTGGATTAGCTTCTTGACATATGCATGAAACTCGCGTTAGCAATCTGAAATAAAATTATTTTAAAAACGCCTTAGCGAGTAATCATGAACGACTGAGATTGGTCCATTAACAACAGCGGTGAGAAATGTAACACGTTCCACGTTAGAGTGGTGTTTCGTATTTATTCACATCATTTTTTTTATTCGTTCATATATATATTGGTGTTTTGTATATATATATATATATTGGTGTTTTGTATATATATATTTTGCAGAATTTCACCAGTCACATGTTGTAATTTCTTATAATTGGCTGCCTTTTGTAGCTTATTATTAGTTAATATTGTTCATTTGATGCCTGCTTTGTTTGTATATTTGTCTGATTTGAATAAAAAATAGCCTTTGAATACAAATTCACACAAAAAGAATACGCAGTACCTGACAAATTACAAACCATAAATATGTTTGACCCAACTTCCGTCCACCAACTCCCGCCCCTGTCCGAACCCATACTAACTGCTGTTTACGGTCTTATTCTATTTCTACGCAACTGAGCGCATTGGCTTGCGTAACTGTGATTCTGAATTCGACGCTACGCATCTGTCACGGCAGAGACAGTGCGCCTTTACGACGCCTTTCTTCGGCCTTTCTGTGTTTTCAGTCCTTTTAAATGAACGTTGGAGGCCTAAAATGGATTTTGGAGATTTGTTTGACGAGCGGACTTTCACCTTTTCTGACTTTCAAGAGTTTACGGTCAGTATCTCGAGTGTTTTTGTTCTGTTTTGGCGGGTGACCGAGAAACTCACGCGAAACTGACTCATGCGAGAACTTTAATGTGTTTAATGCCTTGCTTAAGTATATAGACCAGAATATTAGACTGGAAGAACGTGATTACTCCCAAATACAGAAAATGTCTCCTTTATTTCAGTATGTAAAACAGTAACTATTTGCTGTGAGTATTAATGTAGTTCGAGGCTTCATCGTAGGCCCAATGTTTAGGTGTGAAGAAACACGCATAACCAGTAGTTATGTTACTGATTTAATGATGTTAAGTAGTCGTAATATACCTCTTTTAAGATAAAAACTAAGATATATATCTTACATTTAAACATGTTTTGTATTCTGTAATCATGATCAGTTGCTGCCTAAACATGAGCATTGGTCAGAGAGCGTGAGGAAACGACTGTATTATGGTCTTGATTCGGACAGCCCGTTGGATGCTTTATCTTGTCCCATGACAGGTGAGTCAACTAGTAAAACTAGTGCAAACTATAGTGTCTGTCGTTGTAATGTCATTTGTTTTCTTTTTCACCTAACTGCTTGTTTTGTCTCGTGTTTACATGGAAAATTTCTTGAAACATTTTGAAGTTACGTAATATTTTAATCTTAATTTTAATTAAATTATTTTATTTATTTTTTTACAATTATTTATTATGTGCATGCTGTTGTTTAAATATTTTATTTTACCTAGCTAGAAGATGGGTATTATTTGAATAATTGAGTATATTTTTATTACGACTTAATTATTTCTATTTATACTTATATTTACAATTCTAAGAATCTAATTTTAAATCTAAAATTAAATACAGGGGAACATTTTACTCATATTAGTACTTGGTCTTTGCATGAAATTGAAGCAAAGTTTGTATATCAATTGCATTCCTACATTTTCCCATGTTTGGGTAAATACTTTTTATCATACATATTCTATACATATTACGGTTTATGTTATACAGTACTGCTAGACAGAGTATACACTCATAATTGTATTTCCTCCAGATATTGCTGTAGAACTGCTCCAAAAATCTGCCCCAAGTCCCATAAGGAAACTTCACAAGAAATATGCTGCACACGTGGCCAGGTAGGACTGCCTTATTATATTTTTGACTTCAAAACATAATCTCATTATTAAGGAAAAGGATTAGGGTCAAGCATTAATTAAAAAATAAAACCATCTCGAGATTAAAGTCATTATAATTTGAGATCAAACTAAGTGACCCAACTCTGTCATGTCTTCTATCAGTATGCAATGAACATGACAGTGATCCAACGTGTTTAAATTTGACATTTTCACGATTTTTTTTTTCTCTCGAAATTTAACGAGTTGTTTCTTGAAACACAAGACTTTATTCTCATAGTGTAATGATTTTTTCTCAACATTGTATATCGACTTTTTTTCTCAAAATGTAACGTTTTTTTCTCAAAACACAACTTTATTCTCAAATCTTAATGTTTATTCTCTTATTTTGACTTTATTCTGGAAATTTAACAATTTTTTTCTTGAAACACAATGATTTCTTTCCCAAAATTTAATATGTTTGTTTTTTGACATTTTATTTCAACTTTTTTCTCAATTTAATAAGTTTGCCTTGAAATATGACTGCTTTATTCTCAATTTAATGAGTGTATTCTCAACATTTTATTTGGACTTTTCTCGAAATTTAATGATTTTTTTTTTTCTCAAAACACGGCAACTTTATTCTCGACAATTTATTTTGACTTCATTCCGGAAATTTAAAAATGAGGTTTTTTTTTATATTTTATTTAGACTTTTTTCTCAATTTAACAAGTTTTCTTGAAACGCGACGACTATTCTCAAAATTTAATGGGTTTATTCTCAACATTTTATTTCAACTTTTTTTCTCAAATTTTAGCGGGTTTTTTTCTTGAAACACGACTTTATTCTCGAAATTTAATGATTTTTTCTCGACATCGTATTTCAACATTTTCTCGAAAAACTGCAAGTTCAATCTCACGTTATAATGACTTTAATCTCGAGAGTTTTTTTTCTTGTTTTTGTTTTTTAATTAATGCTAGGCCCTAATCCTCTTCTGTACATTATAATACCTACTATATTGTATGTGTTAAATATCCACTGGATCAATATCAAACCCTGTTTTGTGTTACAGGGAAGCATGTATATCTCCTTGCGCTATGATGTTGGCCTTGATATACATTGAAAGACTGCGACACAGAAACCCCGAATACCTGCAACAGATCTCATCCTCAGACCTCTTTTTGATATCCATGGTACGCACATCCAAGCCTTATTTTTATTAGCCTTATTTTTTCTGGTTCACTATTCTGGCTAACTTCACTGATTTCTCCTGTCATCTCCAGATGGTTGCCAGCAAATATTTGTATGATGAAGGAGAGGAGGAGGAGGTTTTCAACGATGAATGGGGTACTGCGGCCAAACTGGATGTTCAGACTGTCAACACTCTGGAGATGAACTTCCTCAATGCGATCGTAAGCGTGACCTTCCAAAGAACTACAAAGATTTAATGTAGTTTGATTGGTTTTGTCCTTTCATACACAGTGTGAATTATTAAGGCTAATACTAGACTAAGTTTCATTGCTAGGTTGTGATTTTTCTATCGAAATTGATTTAAAACAAGATATTTCACATTTACAGGACTGGAATCTCTTCACCAAGCCCAGTGACTTCTTTAAGGTCCTCAGTCAGGTGGAAACAAGGTAGGTTGGTTAACATGCATTTACTGTGTCGTTACAGTACATCTTAATAATGTTAATAATATTATTATACTCATACACTTTGAGTCACAGCATATATTTTTGTTCTTTTCAAAAGATCACGGACAATTGTTAATGGCATGACCCGTGTTAATAGCTCTTGAGTATTTTTTTTTTTTTTTTTTTTTTTACTTTACAGTCTAATCTGTTTATCAGAGTGATTTGGATTAGCAGTACATTTCTCTTAAGTTGTGAGTCATGTGCTCATTTTGTTGTTACAATGTTATTATGACTTCCACTGTAAACAGATCAATATTTTAATGTGCTTTGTCCCTGCAGCATTGCGGAGCGGCAAGGTATGAAGCGAGGCTGGTTTACCTACACGGATCTCTGCGTCCTGTTGGAGCAAACCCATTGGAGGGAAGCCCTGTCAGCTATCTACCAGCACTTTACCAAGGTGAACAATCACAGCTAAACCTTTTGAGCTCTAGTGTTAAACACTAGTGTCAAAAGTATCGCCTTCAGTGCCAGGTTGGCCATTGTGTTCACACGCTCAACAGATATGTCTTTGATTGGCTACAATGATCAACACTTAATTTTTTTTATAAATAGACATCTTTGATGCTCTATACCGAGGTGCTTGCACAGATACCCACGGGAGCATTTAAAAGCAGCCGTCTATCAGCAGATCCCTTATATATCAGCTGATCGAGTGTATCAGCGGATCCACTGCTTTCAAACGCTCCGTGTATCTGTATAAGTGCAAAGATGTCTATTTATAACATGTTTTTGAAGTGTTGATCATTGTAGCCAATCACAGACATATCTGTTGAGTGCATGAACACAATGGCCAATCAGAGGTGTGTAGGAATCCACTCAACAGCGCTCAAAATGCTAGTGGGAAATTCTGGTATTGTCACGTTTTCAAAATTTCAGTACCGACTTGGTATGATATGTGCACTGTATTTCAAGTCATCTAAAGCCTTATGCTATTTGCTGAAAATCTTTCCCATCTTAGCACTCGCATCAATTCAAATATGGCACATCAAGACACCCGTTTTGACATTGTGATATTTCACATGGCATCAAGGGTCAAGAGAGAAGATTTTGAGCAAATATCTGCTTAGATTTTGATCCGTTTCTCACACTAAAGCTATTGTATGGCTTAAGAACGATATTTGTGATCGTCTTTTAATTCTCCTTTTCGTCGTCGTCGAACAAGTTTTTTTTTTTAAAACTCAGGTTTACTGTGCTTGTTTGCAGGGTGGCACAATTTGGACAAAAATTGTGATTTATATATTAATATGACTATAAAATAATATGTGACCCGTGCTGGCAAAACGAGTCGGAATATGCACAGGCTAATTTCGAGCTTCAGGCAAAAGGAGTAAAAAAAAGTCAATTTTGGTAAAAATGAACGTTTTCACAAAAATTAGTTCATTAAGCCCACGCCTAGCGATCCTAATGCTCCTAATAGCAATTAAACATCTAAAAGTGACCTTTGACCATGAAAAATGGCGTTTTTCTCTGCTCGCTTCTCGACGACTGACAAGTTTGGTATTGTGGTAAATACCACATTGTTTCTCGATGGCATGAGTCTGAACCAATGAAATGTGATTTTCAAACTCATGCTGATGTAAACAAAACGATCTTACTCACGCTGACTGACAGATCTGAAGCACGCACACAAATACACAATCCTGATAAATATACACAGAATTACAGTATTTCAAAAAATCTGTCTTGGCGTGTATTCACGCAAACATTATCTGTTATGTCTTAAGTGAACGTTTGGTTAACTGTTGTGGAAAAATATCTGATGTGTAACATATATTAGATCCGTGTGATACAGTAGGTCTTAATATATAGGCTGTGTTTCATTAATGTTAATCAAACAATTGTGGAATCACGGAAGAAAGGTTGAATATATATTTTTCCTATAGATATGGGTTTTGACTTGGTTTTTGCCAAATTTGGTGGTATTACCAAGGTATGGTTGATAGGTGATTTTGTTTGGGAACCTTCAGAAAACTTTTAAGTTTTTTTTTTTTTTTTTTTTGTCTTGTCAACATTATTTATTACAATACAAAGTAAAAACAACAAGAAAACAATAACTATTTTATTAATTTATTACTTTTTTTGTGGTGGGGCCAGTGAAATTGAATCATTGAATCGAATCGATAGTCAAATCGATTTGAGATCTTGGGGATCCGAATCGAACCTGGACATTTGTATTGATACCCAGCTCTAAAAAACAGTGTTATCAGGAGATGCTTGCATGTAAATGAACACAGTAGGGCTGCACGATTAATCAGACGATTAGAAAAATAACACTTAAATTGCGCTTGAACGATTTGGCTTAGTGCGATTATGAAATCGCGAAGGCTGCGATTATTTTATTTTATTTTATTTTATTGTATTTTATTTTATTTTTTTATTCCATTTCCTGGAATGACGCACGTTATCTACTTCGGCGGCAGGGCGAATTTGCAGTTTCTGCACGAGAGCGCCCTCTGGCTTTCAGATGGAGAAGCATTTACTACTGATCATGGAGCCGTACAGCTCTGAGAAGCTACGCATGAAATAATCGCAGCCTTTGCCAAATTGCGTGTGATTTAATTGTGCAGCCCTAGAACACAGTGCCACGCTAAAACCTGCCTTTGTGATTTAATAACCGCACTAAGCTATACCACGATTATGGTTTCATTTTGTTTAATTGTGTAGTCCTATCTCTAATCAGTTGTTGTGTTTATTTTCCTTCAGATCACCTGTATGTTGGGTCTCCTGTACTTCACAAGCGTAGCCGTCCTCATCGCTTCTTCCGCTGTCATCCACCAGCTCAGCCGTCTTCCTAACACCAGCCACACTTACTTGGACCCGATTACGCGCACATCCATTCAGACGCCAGCGCTCCTCCCTGAGCTCTTGCTGGACATGCCTCGACCAACCTCAAACCTCCATTGCTGCGTCCTGACGAACGACAGCTTGAAGCTGCGGCCCACCGCTATGCCCGAGCAGCCTACCTCTTCATCCTATCAGAACATGGTGCTCTGGGACTCCATCCTCTCTGCTCTTTCCTACTCAAACCCCTCGTTGGACATCCAGCCACAAGACTGTTTGGTATCCGAAGTGATTTGTAACGGCCACACAAGCAGTTTCCCCCAATTTGCAATAGCTCGCAATGGCTCGACGTCTCTTTCCTCTCCGTGGTATTCCCGTCTCACTGCACATTGGCTTGGGTTAGGTCAGTTTAGCATAGGCCTGATGTTTCCAGACCCCCATGTTAGCTCTATGCCACCATTTCAAAGTCACCCATGTTGCCCAGAGACTACTTTGCCATTTGGGAAATTGCCATCTCTTCTAATGCCCGGTTAGATGAGTGTTATAGCAAAATAAACCAGCTAAGTTTACATACGCAGTCAACTCCCTTGTTGTATATGAACCAGTGATATAGGTTAGATATAACCGGGTTGTGGTGGAATATCAGTATGTTGGGGAGAAGGTGGTAAGGAGGTTTATGTGCTGATTGATAGTTTGAATTTTGACGTGTGTGATGCAGTGCACGCTAATGCAGTATAAATGACCAGGTTTTTTTTGTTGTTTTTTTTTGTTTTTTTCGGCCGGGTTTGGTTGTTTTTAGGTGTTACATGAAACCTCTAAAGCATCCAAGCAAAAATAATGTTACATAAGGTAACAGAGGGGTTTTCTCTTATGCCGGAAGTGCGTGCTCTTGTTTTGAATAGTTCGTCTGGCTTTGCGCAAGATGCCGATGTGCTGAGGAGGGCTGTATTGTTATGAAGTTCCTTCCTGTGAAAGCCTTTATTTTCAAGTTGGGTTTGAATTTAAGCCTGGTTTTGTTCACTTGGTTTCAGAGAGGACGGGTAGAAGAAAAGCGAAAAGGGATCAGTTTTACAGTTTAGTTTAAGATATACGTAATGTTTAGATAGATGATGCCATACCTCCACAAAGCATTGATCAAAGAATGCTTTATTTGACCATTTTGTAACGATCCTCGATATTTTGATATCCTGAAGTGATAACATATTGGAATTACTGAACGGGCTAATTCGATAGATTTATTTGGGTTCATTGCTTTGTTAATGAGTTTAATTTGACTTTATTTTATGTTCTTTAAATGTAATTTAAGCAAACGATATATTAGGACTTTGGCATAAAAAAGCACCTGATTTAGTGAGCGCTTACATATTCACCTTAATTTCTTCATGACTTATGTATTTTCATGAATTTTGTACATTTTGTATAGAAATTATAAGAGAACATATAGCTGCAACAACAAAAGTAATAAAAACACCTTAATCTCAAACATGTCTTTGTCTTTTATTATTATTATTATTATTATTATTTATATATATTTTTGTTGTATGCAATAGAAAATGTTTTTAAGCATGGATTTGTAGATTGCATATTGCTTTATACTAAACTGTATTTTTCATATATACATATATATTATATATACATATATATATATATATGTGTGTGTGTGTGTGTGTGTGTGTGTATATATATATATATATGTGTATATATATGTATATATATATATGTGTGTGTATATATGTATATATATGTGTGTGTATATATATATATATATATATTTAAATTTATATTAGTGTGTGTCTATGTATGTGTGTAGGTATTTTTTATTTTAAGGAAATTGTTAAAAACCCAGTTTAATGACTAAATATTTAGAGCAATATCAAAGACATTTCTTAGTTTGCTTTTGGCATGTGTGGCGTAAAGTTAATTTTGGACCCTTCATGAAGGAATGGTTGGTCGCGCGCATATCGCACAGGCCACGCGCTATTTTTAGAATAACCTGTGCGCGCTCCTACATGCCAGCTCTCGTGTTGTCTGTCAGTGTCAAACCAGACACTTTTACACCACATTTACCAGGACTCGTACAGCAATATCCTAAAATAGGTAGTCTTCTTTTCACCAGAGCGTCGTCGCTTTGCCTTTGTCTGTCCATCGGTCCTGCTGTGTTTTGAGGCAGCGTCGCGTCTTAAATAACCGACCTCAGTTGATCCTAATATAGCTCGGGTGAAGCGGGATCAGCGAGCATGCGCAGGACGCGGAGAAGCTCGGCAGTAGTGCACACGCACAAATGGACACTGGCACGCAGGTAAGAGACAGCAGGTAATAAACCTTCTCGCGTGGGTGTAAATCAGCGTCGGATGCATGCGTTAAAATAAAGGCTTGAGAGAATGGAAAATGCAACGTAAACATCATGTTTTTAGAAGTGGTAACATTGGTAATATATTTTTGACGTTATTTACAAAAAAAAAAAAAAACCCACTGTGCTACTGTGATATTACCTTGTTGTTGTTGTTTTTTTGTTTTTTTTTGGGGTGGGGATTTACAATTGTAAAATCATGGTGGTTTGGAAGCCTAATGATACATGAATTTTAATACTATTGTATATTAAGGTACCACAATTCTACCATCTGATACATCACTGTACCATGTTATTACATATAACTCTTTGTAAAGGATAGCATAGCAATGTAGCATACAAATTTTCTGTAATGAAAACTACTGTTTTGATAAAATGATGTACATAAAACAGTTATCTTATGCATTTGGTGCATTATTATTAGTGCACATAATTAAAATTCTGTAATCGCATACTTGTTTTTTGGCAGGACGTTTGCCATGAGGACTATATAATGAACAGCACAGGTAGGGCAACGCAGAATTCATAAATCAAGAGCATTTACATACAGCACTTTAGGTTAAAAATGAAGATGTTTTTTGGTGTGTTTGTTTATGTCCTTCCAGACCCTGATCCGAATGCAGAAGCTTATATGAACTTCATGAAGAAACACTGTTGTTATGATGCGATTCCCACCAGCTGCAAACTGGTCATTTTTGACACCACACTGCAGGTTGGGATGCAGTAACAGAAAATGTTATCATTTAATGTGATTTAAAAATGTGATTCTCATTAAAGAAGACCTATAATGCCCCTTTTACAAGGTACATATATATATAATATAAGTCTCTGGTGTCCCCAGAATGTGTCTGTGAAGTTTCAGCTCAAAATACCCCACAGATCATTTATTATAGCTTGTCAAATTTGCCCCTATTTGGGTGTGAGCAAAAACACACCGTTTTTGTGTGTGTCCCTTTAAATGCAAATGAGCTGCTGTTCCCAGCCCCATTTCCAGAAGAGGGTGGAGCTTTAACAGCTCGTGCTTTGGTTGCTCAACAACAACAAAGCTGGAGAATCTCCCGCAGCCAAAATGAGGATTGTCAGTAACGGTGTTCAGCCTTACATTGTTCAAACCGGAGTCGACACTGATGGAGAGACTCAGGAAGAAGTTACAACTTTTAGAATTAAACTGGATGTTTCTGAATGGTTAGTGGATAAATTTATGTAGTTGTTGTGGAGTGAACTTTATTCAATTTATCGATTAGCATGTTCCGTCATGTTAATCTTTTGTGCAAATCCGTTGAATTGACCCTCGTTTGTGAAGCAGTCCGGTGTAAAATGACGGCATGACAACAACACTCTACTACAACAACTCTTCCTCTTCTCTAAAGCAGCCCAACATGGCCTCACCCCCTTTGTTGCGTGTTCTCGGGGGCGGGGTTTATGTAAATTTTGGAGTTAGTGATGTCACCAGCCGTTTGTTCTAGTCCTTAAAAAGCGATTTCTGTAAAAGAAAATATCTCCCTTTGCATTGAACTTTGAGCGTTGTAACTTTGCAGATGTTGTTTATGCTCAAACAGCAACATTACACACTAACTAAAGTTAAAAAAGTCAAATCATAATCAACCACCCCTTTAACATCAATTATTCATTTAGAGGAGGTGATGAACACACATCTATTGTATCGACACAGGTGAAGAAGGCCTTCTTTGCTCTGGTTGCGAACGGCCTGAGAGCGGCCCCTCTCTGGGACAACAAACTGCAGAGATTTGTGGGTAAGACTGACCCTGCTGAGCATGTGCATATTATTTTTATCTAGCCTATATAAATTGTTCTCTTTCATAGTGTTTACTTCATCCCCTTGCCATTTCCTCAGGTATGCTGACAATCACAGATTTTATCAATATTCTTCATCGGTATTACAAGTCACCTATGGTGGGTTGCGATCTCTGCCTCTTCTCTAATGACCACCTTGTGTTGTCCTTCACGGTTTGAATCATATTGATTTTTGCATTGACTGTCCACATAATGCTGCATGAAACAGATATTGTTTCTTTGTTAGCTGATAACAAAGTGCCTTGAAACCCTAGTCTTTTAAATACAAATAATTTCCTTAACCTGACACCTCGAGCTTTCGATTTGTAAAGCAGTCGACTTTTTAATAGTTCAGCCTATTAAAGAATCTTCTCATCAGCTTTGATTAGATTTCCAGATGTGTGTTGTCTTCTCTTATACAGTATTTATAATTATAAAGAGAAGTAATATTTTTAAATGTCTCAGTTTTAGATTTAAAAAAAATATATATATGTTTAAATATGTTTTGTATATACACTAACGTATATACATTTTTTTTTAAAGAAACTAATACTTTTATTCAGCTGGATGTATTAAATTGATCAAAAGTGACAGTAAAGACATTTATAATGTGACAAACGATTGCTATTTTCAATAGATTTCATTTAAATTCTGTTATTTTGACCAATTGTTATATCAAAGAAACCTGAAAAAAGTATCACGGTTTCCACAAAAATATAAAGCAGCACAACTGTTTTCAACATTGATAATAATAATCAGAAATGTTTCTTAAGCAGCAAATCATCATATCAGAATGATTTCTGAAGGATCATGTGACACTGAAGACTGGAGTAATGATGCTGAAAATTCAGCTTTGCAAAATTACATTTTAAAAATATTTGAATAGAAAACACTTCTTTTATCTGTAATAATATTTCACAATATTACTGTTTTTACTGTATATTTCTTCAAATAAATACAGCCTTGGTGAGCATAAGAGACTTCTTTTTAAAAACATTAACAATCTTACCAACCCCAAAACCTTTGATAAGTAGTCTATATTTGTAGATAGTCTATATATTATATTTATATTACATTGTTTAATTATTATATTTTTAATAGGTGCTTTCTTTGTCTTATAGGTTCAGATCTATGAATTGGAGGAGCACAAGATTGAGACATGGAGAGGTGATTCATTTCAAAGTAAATAATCTGAACTACACAGATGATGTTGGGATGTTGGGTAGGCCATTACCAGTTTTATCAAATTATGTCTTAAAGGCACAATGTGTAAGATTTTTAGATTCAAATATCCAAAAACCACTAGAAATATATTTTGTTGACTTGTGTACTTACATTATCCGAAATGTTTCCAAGAATGTTTAAATCCAGAGAAATAAGCTATTTTAACCAGGACACGGACCGTGTCTGTGCGTCACCTATCAATGACATCATACCCGTGTTATCCTCGGTTTCCGGTTTTATTTTATAGAAACCATGAAAACACCAAAGACACTTTAATACATTATGTGTTTTATTAGACAGGTGAGCAACTGTCTGGATTCATTCATTGACAGAAAAATAATCATGTTATACAGCTCAACACTAAGTCTTATTGTTTAAATCTTGTTTTCTTGATTTACAGCGAGTACCATGTTTTACCACGCCTACTATTGATCTAGCTTACTGCAGTGTCTCATAGCAGAATAGCATTATAACAACTTTCAACACACAAATGTATCTAATATGATAAACAGCACTGCTTTACCCCACATATGCTTGATCGGAAGAAGCGGAAGTAGCGACTGCGGCATAATAAAAGTCCCGCTGCTCTCGAGACGTGTGTCGCGCTCGTCTCTCATTAGCAATCGCTCCAGTGCCCTCATTCCGCTCCAACGGTTTTCAGCCACACCCTGCTTCATACTGCAGTAATGTTAATAATCTCATCCATGAATATTATTTCTGCCCGAGCCCTGTCGGATTCTTTTCCACCAGCTGTAGATGTGAAGACAACACCTCCCATGATTCCACGAAATCAAGGAGTCATCAAGCTACGCCTTTGTTTTGAATAAGCGACCTCTAATGGATAAAATTACATATTGTGCCTTTAAAGGACTATTGGTTTGACTTTCTAAAGCATTTAATATGTAAAATGTTTTGCTAAATCAAAAAAAAAAAACAGCTTTTGACAAGCTCTTTGCATTAACTGCCCACTAGTAGAAGAGGAAAAGAGTGAAATAAAACATTTTAAATAAACATTCTTTGAATCACTTCAGATGTTAGGATGACGTATTTAGTATTGAAACATAATCAGGCTGGCTGTATCTCTAAAGGGCTCAATATATCTCATGCAGCTGTCATTGACTGTTATTGTGTGATTATAGGGCAGTGTTATCTGAGATGAATGACTTGCATTTGATTTTTTCCCATGTTTTTCTGTTTCTTTTGTCACGTGCTCTCTCTTTAGACGTCTATCTGCAATATCACGATCAATATCTCATCAGTATCACACCTGATGCGAGGTATTAAAAACTTATAGGCACACTTTGAGTTTTGTAGGGGGTGTCAGGTTTGCAAGTGCCATGTACTTGTTATAAATAAGATGCAAAATAGATATTCATGTTTGCACTACCATTCAAAACATTGGGGTCTGTAATGTTTTTGAAAGAAGTGCATGTTTTAAATATTATACAGTCAAACCAAAAATCATTCAGACATTTTTGATATATTTGGTATATTTTTACTAGTGGGTGCAGGACACTATAGTTAATTTATGTAAGTGAGGATAGCAAAATAAAGTAAACTGTGACATATTATACCATACAGTGAAATACCAGTAAAATTTATAAAAATTTGACCCTTTGACCTGACCATGTTTTGCTCAAGTGTTATCTGACATAATTAAGATTATTTTTTTCTGACACAGTTTAACTCTGAGATCTTGTCATATATATTACAATTTCTTTTTAAACTATAGTGAATAAACTGTATTAATGAATGAAATGTTTAAGGTGTCTGAATACATTTTGGTTTGACTGTATATACAATTTAAAATATATTTTAAAATATAATTTATTCCTGTGATTTTCAGCACCATTACTCCAGTCTTCAGTGTCACATGATCCTTCAGAAATCATTCTAATATTGCATTCTAATTTGCAGCCTGAGAAACAATGTTGTGCTTAATATTTTTTGTAAACTGTAATACTTTTTTTTTTTTTTCTTTTTTTAGGATTCATTGTTCAAAAGAACAGCATTTATTTGAAATAGAAATATTTTGTAACATTATTAATGTCTTTCCTGTCACTTTGGGTCAATTTGCAGCATCCTTGCTGAATAAAAGAATTATTTTTTTTAATAGTGCTGTAAAAATGAACATGCACAGACAGCACGCTTTGTCTAGTATCCTCGTAAGCACAGTCTTAAATGAGTCAAATAAAGTCTTAAATGAACATAAAGAGTTGTGAGGACATCGGATATGTGTCAGATCTGCATCATGTGCGGCAGATCTTAAAGTGACAGCAGCCTAATAAACCTGCTGCTGTCATTAATGTCAATCTAAGAACAAAAGACAAAGAGAAAATCACACTGTTCTTGATTGAATAATTTTTGTAGCTTTAATAAGGATTAATCTGTATTTAATTTATAATTTACTGTTTGATAGCCTAACTTTATTCAGTTTCTGTATATTTCCTACCTGTTAGATCAAATATTTAAAATATACTGTCTTTATGTTTTTTCTACATTAATTTGGAGATTAAATGTGAAATGATTACAATATAAAAAGATATTAAAAAACGTTAACGTTAGGTGAAATTAATCACGATTACAGAAAAATGTGCAATTAATTAGTTAATTTTAAATCGATTGACAGCACTATCTTACTGACCCCAAACTTTTGAGCAGTAGTGTATCTATTAATAATATATTTTATATTTTGTATTAACACATTTTTCTGTCTGTACACAGCCTCTTTGATGCCGTCTATTCTTTACTGAAACACAAAATCCACAGGCTGCCGGTCATCGACCCAGAGTCTGGAAATGTCCTTCACATACTGACCCATAAGAGAATCCTCAAGTTCCTTCATTTATTTGTAAGATGAAAAAAATCCAGTTCTTGGTTCTATTTAAAATGTTCAGCAGGTTTTTGCATAAATCTGATTTTGTTTGCATCTCTAGGAAGCCTCAGTGCCCAAGCCACGCTTCTTGAAGATGCAAATTAAAGATGCAGGAATAGGAACTTTCACAGACGTGGCCACAGTCTCACAGACGGCCACTGTGTATGATGCACTTTCTGTGTTTGTCGATCGACGCGTGTCTGCTCTCCCAGTGGTGGATGACGATGGTACACTTAACTCAATAAAAGTCAAATAAGTCAGAAATGCATATTAGAAAAGAATAAAATAAATGTACTTCCCTTCCTTCTGTTTCTTTTTCTAGGCAAGGTGGTTGCCCTGTATTCCAGATTTGATGTGATTGTGAGAATCTCTTCTCCTTTTTTCATTTCAGACATTAAAAACCGCATTGGCTTACTGAGAGAACTTGTAACCTGTATCTTGAATGATGATATTTTAGTTTTGTTCCTCTGTTTCCTCTAACAGAATCTTGCAGCGCAGAAAACCTACAATAACCTGAGCATGAGCATGCAGGAGGCGGTGCGGAGGAGGCGCTGTTATGTGGAAGGAGTCATTAAATGCTATCCTGACGAGACTTTAGAAACTGTTATTGACAGAATAGTCAAGGCGGAGGTAAGTATGTGTATTCTAAACTGAGGCTCCTCTCATTATTTTTGAGATGTTTGAACTGGCTAAAGGACTACAGTTGGCTAATACTGGCACATATATAGAAATGTTAATTAATGTGTGTATCGTCTTTATAAATAAGTAAATTGAAATATGAGTTAGAAATAAAAAAATATATAAATTAATTTTTCATATCTCCATATATTTTTATTTTGTAATTGTATTGCAAATGTTCTCTTTATTAGATTTGTCATGTTATTTTGCTTTGTAACAAAAATTTTATTTAAATTATGCATGAAACGGAAGTTGTGATAGTCTTTTCTTTCCTATTATGATGTATATCTGAGTGAAACTGCTTCCCGAACAAGTAAAAATGTAGGGCGGGACTTGATTTTGTCCATATGGAATTGACCCTTCACAGGGAGTTTGATTGACAGGCGATCTAACCAATCACATCGCCGAATCCGCCATTTTGTCCGATGTCAGGGGAGTTAGTAGATTAACGTCAACAGCAATCTGTCACGACACATTAAAGAGCCACAAAACGGTATTTACTTCTTAAATTTCTTTAAAAACTACAAAAATTGTACTTTCATATCAAAAGTAACCCGCTCTCTCTTGTCTGTCGACACGTTGTCGGTTTCCTCTTTGCTCCGCGATGTATTTTTCACATATATGATGTGTGGTGTGAGAGCGGCGTGGCTTGTCTGACGTAGCAACAGTAACTAAAGGGTCTTTATGAACGGTCAGTTGATTGGATGGTTGTTGTTTGCTATTGGTCGATCTCATGTGAGTGACAGGTTGCCCCGCCCTCACACAAACGCATCATCAGAGAAGAGAAGAGATGTAGCTGCAAGAGGGAGAGGAAGTTATTTTGATTAAAGATTACAAGGACACATTAATTTAAAAAAAATTCATGGTGATTTTATGACTTCATGAGGGGGTCAAGCAACTTATAAATCATACAAAAAGATTTTTTTTATTTAAAAATGCATAAAGTTTTCTGTGATGGGTAGGATATGGGTTAAGGGATAGAATATAGAGTTTGTACAGTATAAAAATCATTACGCCTATGGAATGCCCTCATAATGATAGAAATATATGTGTGTGTGTTTTTTTTTCTTTCTTTTTTTCTGAGATGTTTAATCTTGGCTCTGTGTGCAGGTCCATAGGCTGGTGCTTGTGGACAGAGATGACGTGGTTCGGGGAATAATCTCTCTCTCAGACCTGCTGCAGGCCATAGTCTTATCTCCAGCAGGTATTGATGCTCTATTTTCCTAACCTGAGAGGATGTGTTTTCTGCTGTTCCCTCTTCTAACCAACACTAGTGTCCAGGTAGGCTTTACTCTGCCTTCCCAGCCTAGCTTTGCCAACACATGCATTGCTACTGCATACAGTTCTAGTCAGAGGTTTGCACACACCTACTCATTCTTCATTCTTTACGACTGTTTTCTACATCAACTAAAGTCATCAAAAGTATAAAATAACATGCGTGCAATTATGTAGTGATCAAAAAATGTTAAACAAATCAGAATTCTCTTTTATTTGAGGTGCATCATGGGTTCACTTGTTGATGCTTTTCCTTTACTATCCACTCCAGCTAATTTATTTGGAAAAAATATGTTTATTATTATTATTATTAGTAGTAGTAGTAGTAGTAAAAAATAATAATGATAAAAAAATAATTCAAATAATATATTTCCCAAATAATAATAAAAAGTCAAAAAAGAGCACAAGGAATTGCTTATTAGAAAAAAAAAACATTTATTTTTTATTATTTTTAACATTTTAAAACTTTTAAAAACTGTTTAAAAAACATGTAATAATATATAATATTTTATTATTATATTATTATTATTATTTTAAAAATAATAAAATCAATTATTAAATTAACAAATATTATTTTTTCCTGAATAAATATATGATGATTATATTTTTTATTTAAATATATAATAATAATCATTATTAATTTTTCTTTATTTAATTAGTAGTAGATTAGTAGATTAATAGTAGTAGTAAATAAAAATAATAATAAAATAATACATTTTAATTCTAAATAAATTCTTTATTCCAAATAAATAAATATATAATAATCATAATAATAATTATTATTTTCATCATTATTACTATTGTAACAATAATAATAAAATAATAATTAAAATAACAAAACAAAAAAATCCTAATAAATATATAATAAAAAAATAATAATAACAATTCATTTATTTATTATTATTATTACTGTTGTTGTTGTTGTTTTGCATTAATTCAGGTGTGTTCAAATGTTTTACTAGTACTGGTAAATTACCCCACAGTATTATGTTTCTTCATTAATACATTCATTATAATGGTAACACTTTACAACATTAGTCAATGTATTAACTAACATGAACTAACCATGAGCAATACATTTGTTACTGTATTTACTAATCTTCGTTAACGTTAGTTATTGAAAATCCAGCTGTTCATTGTTTGTTCATGTTAGTTCACAGTGCATTAACTAATGTTTTAATGAGGTATTAGTAAATGTTGAAATTAACATTAACAAAGATGAATAAATGCTGTATAAGTGCAGCTCATTATTAGTTCATGTTAACTAATGTAGTTAACTAATGAACCTTATTTTAAAGTGTTACCATTATAATCATTATTGTATATCATATCATCTGATGACATCATGTTATGTCTTGTGTTATGTAAAGATCCAGCACCCATGAATTGCAGCCACACCTAATACATTTAGGTCTCCATAATGCTGATGCATTTTCTCTCTACTTTTGCCTATTCACAACCAGTGAGCAATGAAAAACCTGAAAACACCTAGATGCAATACTAATCATAGAAAATTGCTGATGAACAGCATACTCCCCGCATGCTCTGTGCATGTGTGTGACCTCTTTGTTGGTTGTATGAGTATGTGAATGTTTGAGAATACCCTGGTAGGTCAGGGACGTGACCTGGGTCTCTTTGTTACGGTCATTTAACACCAGAGTGGTTGGAAACACAGTATAATGTCAACAAACAGCCGCTGGTCCAGACATCTCACCTCTCTGTGCTGATATTGTGATTGTTCTATAAAGTATTTTTAGGAAAACCATGGTATTATACAGTTAAAAAAACATGGTAATACCATGTCCTACTCTCTGTAAGTGTATTCTCTTATCCTGTTTCAGGTATTCAAAGCGGATAAAATATGATTGCGAGCAAGAATGAAGAAAGAATCTCTTTTTTTATATGATACATTTACATTGTTAAATTTCATGGATCATGTAGAGTGTATAATATATTAAACAACAAATTTCTCATTTAACTGAGAGATTGTTTATGATGAGTACTGATAAAGAGAAGTGTTGCTTTACGTTTTTATGTATGAGTGAGCATACAAGGGCTGGGATTTTGATCAAATTGATCATCTAGTTTGCCTTTTTGTGCTGTTATGAAATGTATAGACAGATTATCATGTTTTTTGTTTTTGTTTTGTTTTCTAATAAATAATTCCTTGTGCTAATTTTTGCCTGATTGCCCACTCCACAAAATAACAAGATATAAGAAAGCTACAAACCAGAAAGAACATCTGTTGCAACCATTGGACATCAAATGGCACACTATTTCCTATGAAACAAAGACACAAAGTAAAGGACACAATATGAATACTGTATCCCACAAATTAAAATAATTTCTGTTGCTAATCTTAACCATCTGTTGCATTTTAGCTGCTTATTCTATTTTTAAATCAATAAAATAAACATATTAATAAATTAAAATTACTTAAACTATTTGTAAAATAAATATTTATTTAATTAAATTAATAAAGTACATTTTATTTTAAGTGTTAATAATGTTATTGAAATGTTTAATTAAATATAAATATTAAATTAATGTTTATTTAAATAGTTTTTAATACTTAACGTAATGTAATACACTTCTATAGACCCTTTTCACATTTCCCGGTTTCTCAGAAGCGGAAGTTGTCATAGTTGGGTAAACTCAGAGCCCAGTGTTGTCAAGTCCTGCTGAATCGGGCTACTTTAACAATGTTGCTACGGTTGTTTTTCATGTCCGCAGGTTGAAGCGACCCCGATAACATGATATTTAGCCCCCGAAATGCGAATTTTAACAAGGGAACCCCGCCAAAAACGCGATTTTTACCGAATACCGTCCCCCAAGTTGAGTATCAATTGGGCGGGTTTTGTTGTGAAAACCTGGCAACCCTGTCAGAGCCGTTAAATAATTTTTTAACGGCTCTGGGTAAACTTTTATAGCGGCGAATGAGAGAACGTGTTTCCATATGCACAAATGGCAAAAGAAAAAACTCCACAATAGTGTTTTCCTAGTTTTCAAAGAAGAGAAAAAGATGTAATTATTTACCGTTACTCCCATAGCCGCTTAGAAAAATCTTCACAGCAGCAACTAGTTTTGTTTGTTTGTTTTTTTGTAATTTGATGCAACGGTAATATAATACTGTATAAAATTGTTATAAAGATACATACATTTAAAAAAAAGAAAATTAAAATATATAAAAAACTGCAGGATTTACGGTATTGATGACCGTTAAAACGCGTCACCACCGTCTGTGAAAAAGGGTCTATTTCAAAAAAAAAAAAAAAAAACATTATTAATTAATACGTTCTATAAAAGTTCAATCACAAAAAAAAAAAAAAAAGCGAATTTTAACAAGGGAACCCCGCCAAAAACGCGATTTTTACCGAGTACTGTCCCCCGAGTTGAGTATCAATTGGGCGGGTTTTGTTGTGAAAACCTGGCAACCCTGTCAGAGCCGTTAAATAATTTTTCAACGGCTCTGGGTAAACTTTTATAGCGGCGAATGAGAGAACGTGTTTCCATATGCACAAATGGCAAAAGAAAAAACTCCACAATAGTGTTTTCATAGTTTTCAAAGAAGAGAAAAAGATGTAATTATTTACCGTTACTGCCATAGCCGCTTAGAAAAATCTTCACAGCAGCAACTAGTTTTGTTTGTTTGTTTGTTTTTTTGTAATTTGATGCAACGGTAATATAATACTGTATAAAATTGTTATAAAGATACATACATTTAAAAAAAAGAAAATTAAAATATATAAAAAACTGCAGGATTTACGATATTGATGACCGTTAAAACGCGTCACCACCGTCTGTGAAAAAGGGTCTATTTCTAAAAAAACAAACAAACAAACAAAAAAAAAACATTATTAATTAATACGTTCTATAAAAGTTCAATCACAAAAAAAAAAAAAAAAAAGAAGGTATTTTTGTGTTTGTGCTGCAGCCAGCAGATGTCACCCACGGGCGCAGTAAACACTGAGCATGTGACACTGTAAGAGCCTGTAAGAGCCACAGTGTGTTTCTGTTTTTTCTAATAATCCATGACGAGCCTCTCCTGACCAAACCCCGTCATCAACAACACACACAAACAACACTGGACAAATCACAATGGCGAGCAGACGGGCCTCGGTGTCTTCCTCATCGGCGGGTCTGGAGGCCTGGTTCCCCGCTCCCGGCAGCGGGGAGGATGAGCCGGAGCTGCGGCGGCTGCGGGAGCGGCTGCGCGGGTGGCTGTCGCAGTGCGAGCCCGCGGTAATCTACGCGCAGCGGCTGCTGGTGTGGGAGAGGCCGCTGCACAGCATCATCGCCGCGCTCGCGCTCAACACGCTGTTTTGGTGAGACACACTTGGCTTCGGCGAATGAAGCGGTTAATTTGGAAGGGACTGTGTTAATCCTGACGAGTAGCTATTAATCTGGTTAATCTGCTCGTTAGTAGATGCTTCAGGTCGAAGGTGCTCCGTGTTGCTTTTGTGGAAGCTTCGTTACTTTTACCGTGGTATTACTATTACCGCTCTATAGACATGTGCTATGTTTTTAGATTACGGAATACCATGGTATTCTTGGGGAACCATGTAAATATAATGGTAATCATAGTATACATTCAAATACCATGGTATTACTGGACATACATCATGGTACATGAATATGGTAGTCATCCTGTACCATAATATTACCACGTGATTACTGTGGCATAAAGTGGCAAAAAGTACTATGGCAGAACCATAGTACAGTCATGGTACTGTGATATATGCCATATTCATATAAAGTACCATGGTATTCACACTTTATTAAAATATTTAAGAATACAATGATATGTGTTCAAAAAACTGTGATAGTGTCATGTCTAAAAAACCATGGTACTTTTTTTTTTGTAAGGGGTAAATACCATGGTGTATGATTATGGTTTGTTATTAGACAATTACCAGGGTAATACCATGCTCATTTTTGCATTTATCATGGTATTCCCATATTTATATTAATATTATAATATACCATATAATATTGTTAAATATTTTATTAAGTGTATTTATAAACACATACATATACATGTATATATTTAGGAAAAATATAAAATATAAGAATCAATAAATCATTTAAATTATATATACATGTAAATATTTCTTATATATACATGTATGTGTATATAAATACAAAACAAATATGCATATATATATATATATATATATTAAACACACACAAGCGCAGAATATAAAAATAATTTATCTGTGTTTACTATGGTAATAATAATACAACAATTATACTTTCTATCATATGAGTCATATGTTGTTTTCATAAGTGAATGTGATGATTTAATCAGTGTATGTGTGTTTTAGGCTCCTGTCGTCCACATCTTTGAGACCTCTGTTCCTCCTGAGCGTGTCTCTCATTGGACTGACTCTACTGGAGAGATGGAAAGACAAGCTGCCACAGATCACTGGTAATGCATCGATACACTATACTGTACTGTGTTTTTGATTCGTAGCATCTCATACAACGCATAGAAGTACATATTATTATTATTACACAATAGGACTGGGCAACATAGCTTATGTAACATACCATATGTTTTACAGAATTTTGTAAATGTTTAACATTACTGAAATGTATTTGCTTTGAAATGTCTTTTGTTAACTGGGAACATAAACGTCATGGGTGAAGTAGATTCTAAATAATGTAGGAACTAAAATATGGTAAAAATCTAGTTACAGTTAAGTCATGTTTTACACACTGGTTATCACTAAATGAACATAAGGAATGATAATATTTAATTCTTTTTTTTATTTATATGCCCCTATATACATATATAGTAATTAGGAGTGTAACGGTACACAAATATGATCGGTACTGAAGTCACGGTTCGGTACAGCAGACGAGAAAAAACTAAACATAAAATTGCTTCTTATTTCTTAAACTGTGCTTTATTGAACCTATTGTGTCTCTCTCTTTAAATAAATGCAAATATAATTAACATTTTCTTAAAAAAAAAAAAAAAAAATGTATCTCAGCTAATGCTGTAAACTATATACAGGGAACCCTTTCTTGGTTACAATTAACAAAAGAGCCCAAACTTTTAAATTCAGTTGCTATTTATTTTTAGAAATAATAATCAACACTCAAAAAAACATGCAAATTGTACATCAGGCATGTTTTGCGTTAACTTCTTAAACTAATTATACAATTAATTTTGGATTTCATTTTTAAAATATCATTTACACAATTACTGTCATAACTTGTTTTCATGACAAATTTAATAAAACACATATTAAATAAGACATTACTAACTGGTAAAGTAAATATAATGAATATAAAAGCTAATATAAGTCATATATTTAGTGAAATGCTCCCTCTAGTAGGGGTGGGACAAAATATCGATATGGTGATATATCGTCGTCCTTCTCTGTGATACGAGAATCGTATCGCTGTGCCAAAAAACGATATTTTAATTAATAAAATAAAGCGTTATAAATACATTTCTCTGCTCAAAGCGTCGCTACTTCACGGCGGCACTCAACACATGAATGAGGGAAACGTGAACATAAGTTAACTAGGTTTTTAACAGGATGGCATACAGCGGTGCGAGTAAAATAGATGCCCCAGCCACATTTAAGTTCAAAGTCTTGATGCACTTTTATACCATTGATGTGACAAACGTAGACGTCTTTGACGTTCTTCACAGAGTGCTTCGATATACACGGGAGCGTTTGAAAGCATATATTAGGGATCCGCTAATAGACGCCTGCTTTCGAACGGTCCCGTGTATATCTGTGTAAGCGCTCGGTGAAGAACGTCAAAGGGTCTGTTTGCACCTGGTCAATTTCATGCATTTTCTCTGATCGGATAGCTATCCGATCTTGAAAGGACCAGGTCTAAATGCCCTCCGAAACGCATTTGAGATGGATTTAAATCCAATCGCTCAAACCACTTCAGGAGGTGGTCTGGGACGCATTCCAGTCAAAACTGTCTATGCATCAGTCTAAATGCATCTGGTTGTTGAAACCATATATGTAAATTTTACTTCTCCCAAAAATACTAAGACTGAAACGTGTGAGAGTCAGATATGACAGCACTACTGCATCGCTGCAGATGAACAGCTGAGTATCTTCAGCAAGCTGACGCTCAATATGAAAGTGAAAGTCGCAGACGCGTAGCACACAATTACATTCATTAAAAGTAATGAGACCTTACCAGTTGCCGCTCTCTCCTATTGCAGTCTTTGATTTTGAAATTAGCTGATTGTCAATAAAATGCACCTCATATTTGTTGCTTTTGGTGACGTGAACGCCATTAAATCTGCATATAGTGTGGTAACAGAAGATCGGATTTATCCGTTTTGTGGATAAAGAGAGAAAACCTGCACTTAACCTTTTCACTGCCATTTTGTTTTCATAGTTAGATATCGTGATGTATCATTATAGGAATGTCTAGCAATATATTGATTATCACAGAATCGCGATATTATCGTTATCGTGAGCCATGTGTCGTGATCATATCGTATCGTGAGGTACCCTGCGATTCCCACCCCTACCCTCTAGAGTTCATTTCTTTAGTGAACTAACATGCTGTGGACACTAAATGACTTGCCTGAGGTAAATGTAATGCTACGTGAGATATTATTCTCAAGCTGTTTTATTGATGTCTTTCGATGCTTGAAACACTGGTTGAGAGATTACATGTAAACATATCTATGCATAGATTGTCTGTTCTTCTTCTGCGCTTTTCCCCCCTTCTGGATTGGAGTGTGGATCGCCTGTGCCTGACTGTATTCATCGCCTGACTGTATGCACTGAACTGTGGCGTTCGTACCGTGACTGTTCGGGACAAATACGTGTACCGTTACACCCCTAATAGTAATAAACACCTACAGCAAGGATGCATTAAATTGATCAAAATAGACAGTAAAGACATTTATAATATTACAAAAGATTTCTATTTCAAATAATTGTTGTTCTTTTGAACTTTTTTATTCATCAAAGAAACCTGAAAAAATGTATTCCATGTTTTCAACATTGATAATAGTAAAAAATGCACAATTTATGATGCTGCTTACTTTGATATTGCCTGCAGAAACATCATGATGTATTTTTTATTTCATAAGAACGGCATGAGGCTCAGATATTCTTAGTTTGTTACAGGGGCCTCTTTTGTTCTGTCCTCGCTCATGTTTATCCCTCTGTTCCCTACAGTGTGGCATCCAGAGGCGTCTGTCATTGAGCGGTATGTGCCTTAAATAATCTCTGCATGTCTCAACAGCACCCCTGTGCCTGTGGACTGATCCCTTGCATAATGTTGCCTTTGCTTTATCTTTAGATTGTTTCCTTATGAAATTTGTTTCAGTTTGTACTAACTGCAAGTTAATTTGCGCATTTTGTTACAGAGAAACGCTAACTGATCAGCCACGTCTGTTAAGCGTGGAAGAACTCAGTCATCATCTCGCCGAGAGTTACCTCACCTTCAGCCTGTACATCCAAGAAATGCTTCAGTACAAACGACAAAACCACGGCAAGGTGGGGAGAGGGATTCTGTAACCTAAACAAAAAATGATCATTCATGCCTTATTCACCCTAATGTCTTTCCAGACCTATATTACTTTGTTTTTTTTTCTGTGATAAAGATATTAGTTGGAATTAAAATATTTATTTTCTTAAAAGTTTACACTGCTGTTCAAAAGTTTGGGGTCAGTATTTATAAAGAAAGTAATACTTTTATTCATCACGGATGCATTAAATTGATCAAAAGTGACTGTAATGACATTTATAAAGGTACAAAATCTAAAAAAAAATCTAAAAATATATATTCTATTTCAAATAAATGCTGTTATTTTGAACTTTCTATTCATCAAACAATCCTGAAAATGGTTTCCACAAAAATATTATCAATTGTGAAAACAGCTTGCTTAAAAAGAAATACAGCATATGAGAATGATATCTGAAGGATCATGTGACACTGAAGACTGGAGTAATGATGCTGAAAATTCAGCTTTGATCACAGGAATAAATAACATTTAAAAAAATATTAACATAGAAAACTGTTATTATAACTTGTAGTAATATTTCACAATGTTACTGTTTTACTGTATTTTTGATCAAATAAATGCAGCCTTGGTGAGCAGAAGAGATCTTCGTAAGATTTTACAAATCTTACGGACCCCAAACTTTTAAACTGTAGTGTATGTCCAGAAAGCGTTTACTGATCAATCTTTCTGTTTCATCCCATCAGTTCTGCATCATGATGTGTTCAGGATGTTTAATGCTGGCCCTGGTTGGACATTACATTCCTGGGATTATGATCTCCTACATCATATGTGAGCAAACTTCCCTCTGTTGGGTTTGGTTATTTCCATATATTACACAAACTGATGCCCTTTTGCACCAGCTACTCAAATTATGCAACACACAAAATATTCAAGTCCATCTCTGCACTTGCATAACACGAACACATTGTATTTTGCATTATATATTATTTGCAAATAAAAAGATAATCATATTACTCTAGAAGATAATATAATATGGTGATAGATAGATAGGTAGGTACTACAAAATCTACATACTACAACAACTCAAAAAGTGTGATAATAATGTGTTTTCTCTTTTTAAGTGAACCTAAAGTACATACCTTGGTCATATGTACCATGAATCCAGGAAAAAAAGTCATTATTTTTTTTATTTAAATGGAGCTAATTCGGGTTCAGTGGTGAATATTGAAGACTTAAAATTAAATATGTTGTATTTTTTACATTAGGAAATGCACTGAGAACTAACATGAACAAACAATGAACAACTTGATTTTTATTAACTAATATTAACAAAGATTAATAAATGTATTGCTCATTGTTAGTTCATGTTAGCTAAGACTTTAACTAATGTTAACGAATAAGACCTTGTTGTAAAGTGTTACCCATTTTCGAACATAAAAAATATTAAATAACTCTTACTGAGCCCAAGCATTTGAACGGTAGTGTGTGAAAAGGTTAACTGTGTGTTTCTGTTTCCTGCATTAGTGCTGAGTGTGCTGCTATGGCCGCTGGTGGTCTACCATGAGCTGATCCAGAAAATGTACACCGGACTGGAGCCCATACTGATGAAACTCGACTACAGCATGAAAGGAGACACACAACGCCGCAAATACGACAAGAGAAGTGAGAGCGTTGCCTTTAATTAATGTCCTAGACTGCTAATGATATCATGTTAGGAATTAAATTATAAATAGCGGTAAATATAATCCTATGTATCCTATCTTTTAAGATGCTAGTCAGCTAGAGGTTTACAAATATGAGTAAATTTGTATTTAATAGACAATATTTTGCCTGTATGCTTAGTATTAAAGTGAAAACAGGCATCAAGATGTTAGGTAGAGTTAAAAAAGAAAAAAAAGAAAAAAGTTGAGTATTCTGCTTGTACTTGAATAAATAATCCCTAATATTATTTGCATCCGTTATCAGACTGATAACAACTGATAACAAACAAAACAAAATATTGGTGTCAGCATAATTGGTGTTTCTGCTGCTGACATCACAGTTACAGGCTATTTACACAGAAGGTTGTTAGTGTGTCCCTTCCTGTTAGTGTGACTCTGCTCAGGAAAAAGTGTGTTTTTGTGTGTGTGCGTGCAGAGCTGAAGAAGGAGCAGGAAGAGGGTGACGAGCCGAGGGCAGAGACGGAGAGCGAGAGTGAGGAGGAGCTGTCCTGTTTCGCTCCCACTGTGAGTGTCCTCTGACACGGGGGGCTTAGTTTCATGTCCTTTGGTAATTAGGGGTCATGCCTTAGCACTATATCCCATCCATATTCTATATTTAATAGACAGTGCTGGGTAGTGTTGGGGAAAGTGACCTTTAAAAGTAATGCATTACATTATTGTGTTACTCCCTAAAAAAGTAACTAATTGTGTTACTTAGTTACTTTTTTATGAAAAGTAATGCATTACAATACTTTTTCTCATCTAGGCTAGGCTTGCTTGTTTGATTTTTTTTTTATTTCTTTTTTTTAATAAAAACAGAAAAGGTCTATTTTTGGCAAATGTTAAGACTCTTTCACAGCAAAAGTGAAATGAATAAGCCTCAGGCTGAAGGAAATGCATATTTATGGCTGTACAGCAGAGGGCGCAGCTCAAACAAACCTCTCAGCTGTGCTGCCATTCTGGAGTAAAGAACAGGATACAGGTGAAGGAAGCTCAACACTCTTATTTCTAAATCTAATCCAAAGTTTTTGCTCTTTAGAATGGTTGAATGAGATAATTGAAGGTCAGCAGCAAAGACATTGGATAATAAAGTGAGATTAAATACATAAAAAGTATATTTGTGTAATTTAATATAGTTCATTATTACAGGTTTGCATACAATTCTGAGATTGCATTTCACTATTTATATTCATTTTGAGGAATAATGAATGTTTTTGTGCAAATGAGATGAGTAAATGCATGTTCACATTTAGTCTAGAACTACAATAACCATCATGTTCACACATCGTACACCTCTGTGCTTTATTTCTCTCAACATGGGGACAGGAGAGCTGTCAGTCAATAAATGTGAAAAAGTAACACAATCCTTCAGAAATCATTCTAATATGCTGATTTGTTGCTCAAGAAACATTTCTTTTTATTGTCAATGTTAAAATGTTGCTTAATATTTCTGTGGAAACCATGGTACATTTTTTTTTTTTTTTTCAGGATTTTTGAAGAATAGAAAGTTCAAAAGAACAGCATTTATTTGAATTAGAAAAAAATGTACACAAAAAATAAAAAATATATTAAAAATAAATAAAAAAGTGCACACATCTGATGGGCAACAAGAAGCTCAGTGAGGGTACTCAAATACTGCAAACAATAAAAAAGAAAGAAGATGAAGAGCCATATGGCTCGAAATGTCACCTATTTGTGAGAACATGAAATAAAGATTTTTATTCTTTTGGAGTCGGGGTGTGCCAACTTTTTCTCTTTTTAAATAGAAAACTTTTGCAACGACGTATATGTCTTTTTTATAAATAATGGGTCTTTGCTGAATAAAACGATTCATTTCTATTAAAAAAAAAAAACTTAGTGACCCTAAACTTTTGAAGGGTAGTGTAATTCCAGTCACTGATTGGTTTCTTCTTGGAGCAGGTGGATGTGAAGACTACGGCTCTGGCGATGGCCATCACAGACTCTGAGCTGTCTGATGAGGAGGCGTCCATCCTGGAGAGTGGAGGATTCTCTGTGTCCAGAGCCACAACACCACAGCTCACAGATGTCTCTGAAGGTACCAGTGTATACATTTGTGATTCATTTTTCAGGATTCTTTGATGAATAGAAAGTTCAAAAGAACAGCATTTATTTGAAATGGAAATCTTTCGTAACATAAATGTCTTTACTGTCACTTTTGATCAATTTAACGTGTCTTTGCTGAATAAAAGTATTATTTCTTTCAAAAACCAAATAATTTTACTGACCCCAAACTTTTAAACAGTAGTGTATAACATGATATTTAATAACATATTTAACATATTTCATAAGATTTTCTTTAACTGTTTAATTATACCTAAAGTGGTAAAATTATGTGACATAAGTTAGCCTAGATATTTATGCATATTTAAACGTCATCGTTTGAAACTTGAAAACATAAAACAATTTTTTTTTTTTGAAAACAAAAAAAAGTTTTAGAACATAAAAATTAATTGATAATGCAGTTTCAGTAAAAGTTTTCAAACTCATTCATGCAAAAGCAAGTAACAAATTTCTTATGTAAATCTTAAATTCTGATTTTTGTTATAATCATTTGTTGAAACTTGAATTAAATTTGAATTTATATGTAAATTATATTAGTGTTATCACAATACTGAAATTAACAACTTTGATACGATACCTTGAAAAATATCAATATTCGATACCATTTTCGATACCACAGAGAAAACTGTTAAATTATGTGTATGCCGGTATATCTATCATCTCATAATTGTTTTGCTAATTTGGGTAATCTTGTTGTAATTGCTTACACAGAAAAGGGTGGCTTAATTTGAACCGTTGAACTAAATTGACAACAAAAAAAGACAAGTAAACAGTCGTTAATAAAATAAGAACAAATTAACAAATTGCAAACGATAGCACAAATAAACACAATAGAATAAAGAGACAAATGAAATAAACATAGTTTTAAGTTTTTCAGGTGGGTCTAAAAGTAGAATTCAGGTCAGAAATACTATAGAAATTAAATAATCAAATGTAAAATAACACTGGATTTTCTTCATTGTAAAAATTAATTCAGATTTTAATGCTTACAATTAAAGTTACAGTGATTTTCTGTTTTGTTCTTTGATGAACATGACAGACAACAGCAGGTTTATTAGGCTGCTGTTACTTTAAGAGTTTATGCTCGGATTCAATATACTGTTACACAACATCCATTTTCTCTCAACTATTTACTTTCTGAAACTGACTTACTCGTCAAGACGGCATTTTGATATAATTTTGTATGTATTTGACTATTTAAGCGCAATAAGCCACAAAAAAGAAGTTGGTACTTATAGATCAGTGGTGCGTACACTTTTGGTGTGAACCCAAAATGACTAAAATTATGCGCAAAATAAAAGCATTGTTCAACCGGAGCGAATGAGACGAGTGAGTGACAGGAGGCGGGTGTGTCACTTCACCGTTGGGAGAGAAGAGAAAGCAAGAAAACGTAGCTGGTATCGGTGTTTCGATACTACAGAAAGGAGGAGTATTGGAACGGTTTCAGATTTTTCATTATCGATACATACCGATATATCATTATTTTTGACAACACTAAATTATATGTAAAAAAACGTCTTGCACAAATTCAAATTTGTGTAAATCTTTTGTTAAACCTTTTTTGTGTAAATGTGAATTAGAGTAAATCATTTGTAAAAGATTCTTTCTTCAGTATCACTACATTTTGTGTGTAAATGTAGTGCATTTATACAAAATATAATTGAATCGTTTAAAACAATTCAGTTACATCAATTGAATTAAAGTTCCACTGCGACACCCCTGCTTATACTTTCAGGATAATCAACCTCAGAATGACTGTGTAATTATTTTAACATTGAAAATTATACTCTGTTTTCATCAGCAGACCTGGATCAGCAGAGCGTACACAGTGAACCGGAGGAGGCGTTCACTAGAGACCTAGCGGAGTTTCCGTCAGTGGACGAAATGCCTTCTATTGAACCGGGTCTGTTCCATTTCCCGTTGGGCGTTCTCGGGTCTGAGCAGGCGGGAGCTTCCGGCTCCGATCTCCAGGAGGAAGCCCTGTCTCCGGCCAGCCTCCTCATCCAGCACTTAGCATCTCCCCTCCATTTTGTCAACACGCACTTCAATGGACACGGACAAGCGGCGGGGGCAGACCAAAGCATTGTGGGTACTGAGAAAGAGGGAAGGGTATCAAAACCCGCTAGGTCCCTGGAAGCCCTCAGCGAGGAGATAGTGAGCACGGCCATCTCAACCGTAGTACAGAACACTCTCTCAGCCCTGTTGCGGTCTACAGAGGCCAGCGAAGGCTCATCCATGGCTTCGTTCCTTCCCACCGAAACGCCTCCTTGCCCGATGGAATCGCCCCTCGAGTTGCCGTCCACCCAAGAAGCCAGCGCAGAGGAAGAGGACGCTGACGTCACCGAAGCAAGCACCGAAGAGCAGCCGGATGTGACGCTCGTGCCCACGGAAGAAGAGGACTTTGAGCTACTGGACCAAAGCGAACTGGAACAGATGGATGAGGGGTTGGGCCTTGGCGTTGATGGACAGGAAGTGGGCGGGGCTTCCACAGACATGCCCCCAAGCAGTCAGCAGCATGCAGACCAACAGGATTCCTAGCTTCCCATCATCTAAACTGTTTATTTTATTTATAGTCCATGTAGATACCATAACTGACATGATTTGTGAAAGGGAATGTCGCAGTCAACTATGCCTTTCTTGTTGTTTTCGGCAGTGAGATCACTGTGATTGTTGGTGTATGTCGCAAAATGTATGACACAAATCCTAACCTGCGATGATTTTGACCGATCCAAATGACCTAAAAATCAAGCCACTCAGATTTCAAAAGCGACTTAAAATAGACGTACAAGATTGAATCGTGTACTGTATGTATATGTTGACAAGAGCCTTCTGGTTCATCAATCCCACACTGACCGTTTTCATAGGGTTTAATGCATCATGGAGACAAGCCATGTGGGCCGAGTTTTATTTGCTTGTAGGGCTGGTAGGTTTTGTGTGGAAGGAGAGGCTGAGCAGGACACGACTGCAAATTCTCAACGCAGATTTCTTTTCATAAGAATAACTAAACTAATATATTATATATTATATACCTATGAAGTGGATGGTCTTATTTATTAAAATTGGTTAGAGTGAAGAATGGTTTACTATTAAATATGTCTCGAATAAATAATTAAGTTGCTGGGAGATATTCCGGTACACGAAACTTAAAGTTAGCACATTTGGCTGCATTGGAATTAAAGGATTAGTTCACTTCAGAATAAAAATTTCCTGATAATTTGCTCACCCACATGTCATCCAAGATGTTTATGTCTTTCTTTCTTCAGTCAAAAAGAAATGAAGGTTTTTGAGGAAAACATTCAAGGATTTTTCTCCATATAGCGGACTTCAACAGTTACCAACGGGTTGAAGGTCCAAATGTCAGTTTCAGTGCAGCTTCAAAGAGCTCTACATGATCCCAGACGAGGAATAAGAGTCTTATCTAGAGATTTTCTAAAAAAACAAAAAAATAATATACTTTTTAAGGTAAAACAACGATGTTGGAGGAGAAAATGAGATTTTTCACCCTACCGCGGTACTTCCGTCTACATCACACTGATCTTTCCAACGTGATTACGTAATGCGTGGCGCATCACAGGGCAGTGCAAGATGAGCATTTGTGGTTAAAAAGTAAAAAAATGTTAGAAAATGACCAATTGTTTCGCTAGATAAGACCCTTATTCCACGTCTGGGATCATGTAGAGCTCTTTGAAGCTGCACTGAAACTGACATTTGGACCTTCAACCCGTTGAACCCCAGTGAAGTCCACTATATGGAGAAAAATCCTGGAATGTTTTCCTCAAAAACCTTCATTTCTTTATGACTGAAGGAAGAAAGACATAAATATCTTGGATGACATGGGGGTGAGTAAATTATCAGGACATTTTCATTCTGAAGTGAACTAATTTCTGAAAATTGTTTTGAAAAATTAATATTGAATTCTGTCATTTACTTCTTGCATATATATATATATATATATATATATATATATATATATATATATATATATAATATTGAACTATTGTTGGTCTGTACATGCTCAAATTTTGCAGGACTTTTTCCAGATTTTCATAACCATGCCAAATGCACTACCATTCAAAAGTTTGGGGTCGGTAAGATTTTATTTAATTTTTTTCCCCAAAGGAAATTAAACTTTTATTCAGCAAGGATGCATGCAATTGCTCAAATGTTACAGTAAAGAGATTCATAATTTTTCAAAAGTTTTCTGTTTCAAATAAATGTCGCATCACAGGAATACATTACAGTTTAAAATATATTAAAATATGTAATATTGAATAATTTAAAATATATTAAACTATTTTTAATCAAATAAACGCAGCCTTGATGAACATAAGACACTTTTTTCAAAATTAAAAATAATAATAATAATATTGACTATAAACTTTTGAGCGGTAGCGTACATTGTATTGCATTGTAAAAATCACATCAAGTGGTCACAGATTGCCTGAAATATAATTTAAACGATAAACTAAAACTTTACTGAAGTTTAGAAGGAGTTCATGCATGAACTTGACTGAATTATTTTCACTTTTTTTAATTGAAATGAACATTTATAAGAGGGGAATCATAAGTGAATGATTGAGCCTTATTTCTGTCTATCTTTATAAGATGTCTGAATATGTCATCAGGGTAATTCTAGAATTGAAACGTAAAGCTCAAACAGCATATTTGGGATTTATTTTTAAATTCATTTGTCTTCATGTCAGTGTCAAAGGTCTGAGTGACTTTTTACATGACACAACAAATATAATAAGATGGTTTTATGATCCAATATATAAATATATATTTTCAATTATTAATCATACTAAAGGGAAATATCTTTTAAACTGGAAATGTGTATATATTTATCATACACAGCGTTCTTTCACACATAAAGAAAGTTTTACAGAACTGTTCATTGTTTGGAGGCAGGTTGACATTCCTTTAAAGTTGAAAGTGAAATGGATTACTCTCACATCATGTCCTAACCAGTCATAATGTGACCAGTCAGAGGTTTCTTCCATTATAATTTGAGTTTTGCCAACTGTGAAAGCTGATTGGTCAAAAATTCTGCGCCACGTAGTTGCAAACCTGTTCTGTGTTGCTGTGATTGTATTTTTAATTTCAATGGGGACAAACGAATTGCTTGCCGCATCGCAGTCAGTTGGTTAGGACAGTGTTTTTGCTTTGCACGATTTGAGTGCGTTTCGCCTCTTCTCCTGTAGATACCCTCAAACATACACATCTGATCCAGACCGCAGATTTGTGTTTTCAGTATATTTACGAAAAGATTATTTGTTTAATAGTGATTGTATTTTGCTCATGCTGTTACTGGTTTATGATCTATAAAAAAGCACTTAGAGCATTGAACTACAAAATGTACTGTTGAATGTTGTTTTGTTTACTGACTTGCACCTCCAAAAATCTCTAATATACACCCATAAGTTGGTTTTCAACTGCTTTGTGTTCTTTCGAAAAGGGGTCACAGTCTTTGCTGGGGATCAAATATGGACGCTCAGAATCGGCTGTTCATTGTGGACATTGGGGGAAGAAAGAGCATGATGTATGCAGTTTTTCAAACTGTGGTCTGGAGACCCACTGGGAGCCACAAGGGAGTGCTAGGGGGGTCTAAAAAAAAAACAAAAAAACCCCAAAAAAATACATATACATAACTAAATTTGATTAAAATAAAGAAAATATCAAAAGTAAAATATGTGCAAATAAATATATACATTTGATTTAAATAAATAAATGATTAAAATAAATTGGATTAAGTAAATATATGCATTTGATTCAAATAAATAAAATTTGATTTAAATAAAAGATCTAACAGTGCAGTACTATAGTACGGAGGACCAAAGTTGCAGAAACAAAAAATAAATTTTCATATATATATATATATATATATATATATATAAAAAGCATTGTAGGATATCAAAGGCAGGGAAGGATACATATATGCTGCCTTCAAAAATCGACTACAGGTTTCTGATGTTTTTGCATTAAAGGGGTGGTTGATTATGATTTCACTTTTTTAACTTTAGTTAGTGTGTAATGTTGCTGTTTGATCATAAACAACATCTGCAAAGTTACGACGCTCAAAGTTCAATGCAAAGGGAGATATTTTCTTTTACAGAAATCGCTTTTTAAGGACTACAGCAAACAGCTGGTAGGGACTACAACGAGTTTCTTCCTGAGTTGATGACATCACTAACCCTAACATTTACATAAACCCCGCCCTCGAGAACACGCAACAACGGGGATGAGGCCATGTTGTGCTGCTTTAGAGAAGAGGAAGAGTTGTTGTAGTAGAGTGTTGTTGTCATGCCATCATTTTACGCCGGACTGCTTCACAAACGAGGGTCAATTCAACGCTGGATTTGCACAAAAGATTAACATGACGGCACATGCTAGTCGATGAGTTGAATTAACTCCACAGCAACTACATAAATTTATCCACTAACCATTCAGAAACGTCCAGTTTCATTCTAAGAGTTGTAACTTCTTCCTGAGTCTCTCCATCAGTGTCGACTCCGGTTTGAACAATGTAAAGCTGAACACTGTTACTGACAATCCTCATTTTGGCTGCGGGAGATTCTCCAGTTTTGTTGTTGTTGAGCAACTGAAGTGCGAGCTGTTAAAGCTCCACCTTCTTCTGGAAAGGGGGCCGGGAGCAGCAGCTCATTTGCATTTAAAGGGACACACACAAAAACGCTGTGGTTTTGCTCACACCCAAATAGGGGCAAATTTGACAAGCTATAATAAATGATCTGTGGGGTATTTTGAGCTGAAACCAGAGACTTACATCTTGTAAAAGGGGCATTATAGGTCCTCTTTAAATATTTGCTGACTGTCATCAGGGGCCAGCAAGAGATAAAGCCAGGCATGACAAAGGGCATGTGAGGTAATGCTACCATGTTGAAGGGCCTGCGGTGAGCTGGCAACAGAACTGATGGCAGATGGTCGCACTGCTTATAGTCGGAGGTGACTGTAATCTCGATAAGCGGGGGTGATAAATCTCTTGAGTATGGAAACATTACAGAAGTCTTGGTTATTAACAGAAAAATGTTATGTTTTAGAAACTATAGTAAGCGGAAAATGTCCTGCCAGAAAATTACCAGTACCTTTTCTGTTTTTCCTTGTTCCTTGATCAGTCTATAAAAGGAAAATAAGCAAAGGTAAGGTAATAATAATTTATTAATTTAAATACTTTTAGGACATCCTGCAGCCCCATTGGAAGTTTGTTGAGGCCACCTATGGTGGCTCCAAAAAAACTGCCCTAACCCTTTATCTTTGGAAAATTAATTTTCAAAGTTTGATTAAGGAAATAATAGCATAACAATAAATGGCAACTATGACGGAATAACATATTAACATATTGATTAAGCACAAAGTTCTTCTGGTATTGATTCACATTTGTATTTACTAGAAAAAGAGTGAGAACCTAAAACAAAAAGTATGGTCTTCTATCTAAACTTCCCACATTTTTGGGTAAAATTGCATGACTTGAATAGTAATTAGCACTATCAACAACAAGAGTCTCTCAAGAATTGAGCTGAACATTTTTATGGGCCAATTTCATCACACTTGTCATTTAAAGCACTGAGAAATATAGCTTAAAAATAGTAATTCTTATTAGAATAATGATGTGTCATGTCACTGAAGTCTGCTTTTGGGGAGCCATCATTCATCTTTCTTCAGTATTCTAGCAGCAATGTCTCTCTCCTAAAGCAAATAAATGCATAAAACAACATTGATTAACCAGTCATCTTATCAAAGCTGATCAAGTGTTCTGTCCGTGGCCTACCAGGAAGAAGCACATAAAAGCATGTATTTATTTGTTATTGCCAAGCAACAGTCTCCAAAACTTTCCAAAAAAGCAGAGAACATTCTCTGGTTGGCTAATAATTTTCACACTCTTAGAAGAAAAGGTTCCATATGCAGTAGAACCTTGAAGGTGAAAAATTAAAATTCTGTCATCATTTACTCACTTTCATGTCGTTCCAAACCCAGAAGACTTTGGAACACAAATAAAGGTATTTTTGATGAAATCTGAAAGATTTCTGTCTACGCCAACTACCAGTTTGACGCTTCAAAAAGTTCATAAAGAGATTGTAAAACGAATCCATATGAATTGAGCGGTTTAGTCCAAATTTCTGACTAGACAAAATCACTTTATATGATGAACAGATTAAATTTAGGCTTTTATTCACATATAAACGTTGATCAACTCACACATCAGTTGTGGTAAACAGAAGCTCAAGCATTTTTGCTTGATGTGCGAGAACCAATGAGGTTCATTCTCGTGTTACGCATCACGATTGAGCTTCCTCAAGAACCAATGAGGTTCATTCTCGTGTTACGCATCACGATTGAGCTTCCTCAAGAACCAATGAGGTTCATTCTCGTGTTACGCATCACGATTGAGTTTCCTCAAGAACCAATGAGGTTCATTCTCGTGTTACGCATCACGATTGAGCTTCCTCAAGAACCAATGAGGTTCATTCTCGTGTTACGCATCACGATTGAGCTTCCTCAAGAACCAATGAGGTTCATTCTCGTGTTACGCATCACGATTGAGTTTCCTCAAGAACCAATGAGGTTCATTCTCGTGTTACGCATCACGATTGAGCTTCCTCAAGAACCAATGAGGTTCATTCTCGTGTTACGCATCACGATTGAGCTTCCTCAAGAACCAATGAGGTTCATTCTTGCGCTTCATTTAGGTTCGGTTGAGATTCTGTTTATGGTCGCTGATCAATGTTTATATGTGGATAAAAGCTTAAATTCAGTCTGTTCATCATATAAAGCGATCAAGTCTCTTCAGAAAATTTGGACTAAACCGCTCAATTCATATGGATTAGTTTTATGATCTCTTTATGAACTTTTTGAAGTATCAAAGCGGTAGATGCGTAGCTGTCAATGACGGAGGGACAGAAATCTCATCAAAGATTTCATCAAAAAGATCTTCATTTGTGTTCCGAAGATGAATGAAAGTCTCACGAGTTTGGAACGACATGAGGGAGAGTAATTTTTCATTTTTGGGGTGAACTAACCCTTTAAACGGTTCTTTTAGGCAAATAGAACCTTTTATGGTTTCCCATCATGGGATCATTTTAAATATAATATAATAAGTAATATATATAGAATATGTATATTACTTTCTTGTACTCACCATTTTAAGTTCATCAGCACAAGCATCAAGTTTTACCCTCAACTCATCTGTAACAGTAACATCAGACCGCACTGACCAGAGACCATCCCTGAAGCTCACAGGCATAGAAAACACCAAACCTGCTGGAATCCCAAACTGCCCTGCAGATTTAGAAAGGCCACACATGCTGATCATGCATAAGCATTAGCCTATAAATTAACTATAAAAGATACATTATAAATATGCATACTGTAAGCCATATTTATTTCATGTTTGAGGATGATTTGAATGATCTTGCCTGTACTAAGTACACCCAATGAGAAAACTTTCTCTGGAGAAGATTCATTATTCCAGGCCCATAAAATGCTCATTATTCCATTGGTTGATGATATTACTGTGGCTTTGTTGGTCATTGATGAAATTGTGGCACGATGTTTATGTACCAAAGTCATAAAATCTGTCTCCAGCCATTTCCTTATAAAACAAAAGATGAGTATAATTATGATTTTAATTAATATATTTAGACTATTTAAGATATGTATGGACTGATGACCTGATGACACTCCAGTTACATCTGATTTAGTGTTTACTTAATTATACCATTCATAATGATTCATAAATGGATTCATAATGAAATTGTGTAAAAGAGCCATATGGCCTGAGTCATGCACCACAATGATCTTTACCAATCATAAATCATTTCCATGACTTGCTGAGAAAAACCATCTGGTCCCCAAATTGCGCCATCATATCTGAAAACCTTCGCCCTCTGCAGGTCAATATGGTAACTGCCACTGATGTTTCCCCATACAATAACATTAGTCATGTCTGTGAATACAACAAAAGGGAAAATTTGAGCATGCACAGCAAAAGACAGTAAGAAAAGAATAACTTATTTTTAATTATTTTATTTTATTAATATAATTATTTATGGAAAATAATATATTAATACCTATATATGTATATATATATATATATATATATATATATATATATATATATATATATATATATCTCCCTAATATATATATGGTATTAGTATTATTATTAGTTTATTTTTAAATTATTTTAACAATGTCATTATTGATTAAAAATAATATAATAACATATGTTATATATATTATACTTTTATAAATTTGTATATATATAAAAAATTAATGTAATAATAACTATATAAAATACATATGATTTATGTGCTTGTGAATGTAAAAAAATGCATATTGTTTCTTCAGAATACTTTCGAAAATAATTATAAATCATTTAAAAATAATCAAACTGATCTGAATCAAATTTCAAATACATCATTGTATTGCAATTGAACATTAGAATAAATATTTATTATTTTATTAATGTAAATATTTATGAAAATTATATATATATATATATATGGTATTATTATTATTAGTTATAATAAATATAATTTATTTTTAAGTCATTTTAACAATGTAAATATTGATTATAAATAATATAATAACATAACATGTTATATAATATTTTTATAAAATGTTATATTAATATAAAAAATTAGTGAATGTAAAAAGGGCATATTGTTTCTTCAAAATGCTTTTGAAAATAATTACAAATCATATCAAAATAATCAAACTGAACTGAATCAAATTTCAAACGCATCATTGTATTGCAATTGAACATTAGAACAAATATTTATTATTTTACCTGCTGTTTTTACCGACAACTTCTGCGCAAGCTGAGTTCTTGCCTCGCATTCCAGCTGCGTTGTCATCGCCACAAAGTTGTGCGGGTCAACAGAGGGTGCGTTCTCAATTAACAGCGAGCACTTCAGATTAATAAAGGAGTCTCCTGCCACGATCACTCTTACGTCTTTCCGTGCATTCGCCTCGATGAGTTGCCCATAGGAATAGAAACATTCTGCAACCCGGCTCACCATGTGGTCCTTGTCATCCAGCTCATCGTTACTTTCACATATAGGCTGCAGGTCATCCAGAAAGATGATGAAGTGGGCTTCCTGAAACGCCTGTGTCTGGTCTGAATGGACAGTGACCTCATGGAGCTGAGGTAGGGCGAGGTCTTCTGTTTCCATCTTGAGTCCTTGTAACATTTCCTCAGAGCCGCAGGTGTCCATGAGGTGAAGGCTGAAAAGGGGGAGACCTGGAAACAGTCCCGGGGTGAACAACTGAGGGATGAGGCTGTAGCAGATGGGGTTCAGAGCACTGAAACAGGTTTTTCTCAGGTTAAATGTCATGCATCTAAAGATAGTAAGAAATCTTTTTTACTCTTTTAAAGTGCCCCTATTATGCTTTTTTAAAGGATCCTAATTTTCTTTTAGAGGTCTACTACAATAGGTTTACATACATGGATTAGTTCCCCCAAAAATTAAAATTTTCCAAGTCCAAATTTCCTGAAGAGACTTGATCGCTTTATATGATGAACAGATTAAATTTAGGCTTTTATTCACATATAAACATTCATCAACTCACACATCAGTTGTGGTAAACAGAAACTCAGGCATGTTCGCTTGATGAGCGAGAACCAACGAGGTTCATTCTTGTGTTACGCATCACGATTGAGCTTCTGCAAGAACCAATGAGGTTCATTCTCGTGTTACGCATCACGTTTGAGCTTCTGCAAGAACCAATGAGGTTCATTCTCGTGTTACGCATCACGTTTGGGCTTCAGCAAGAACCAATGAGGTTCATTCTTGTGTTACGCATCACGCTTGAGCTTCAGCAAGAAGAAGGTAATGAAACAGCCATTATCATATCTCAGTTTTAGCTCTGGAGGCTTCCTCAGCACTTGTATACACAATGATATAAATAGTAATGATCAAGCCAGAGTCCTCATACTTTGGAGGTACATGCAAAATGGATTTTGTCTTGCAGTGCAGAAAACAGTGTCTTCTCTGACAACAAAAAACTAACTCAGCAACAACTACAGTGTTTGAGGGCGGGTCAATTTAGACATTGTTCACGGGCAGCCATTGAACACCATAGGCTGGCATTATGCAAATTTGGTACAAACCTATGTAGGTTCAAGCAGAAAGTAAAACTGAAATTACTGATGATTCGTTCTTTCTTTTGGGAGACAATAACTCAGTTTATCGAACACATTGATCTTTGAAAGTTTGCAGACCTTTTACATTCACACTACATGAAAGGTAATCTCAGAAAACGCATAATAGGCACACTTTATAGGCAATGGGGCCTGATAAAACATGTCCACCTGCTGATCCAGATGTGCAGAGGTCTGAGAGACATGTGTCGGTGGACTTCCTCCTTCATACACAGCTCTTTAGTTTGGTGATTCTCCACTGCAATTTTTAGCATCAGATCAGAGTTCATATCTGAGGTGATGCCATAGTAACCCTGCAGGAAAGGACAAAAGTATTGATCTTCACATACAGTACCTAAATGAAACTGGATGTCGCTGATCTTAGATTAGTTTATGAATTAATATAATTCAGGGCAGAAAGAAACTTTCTGTAGTCGTTTGGTGGAAGGTATTTGTTTAATTTTGTTTTATAGTCTTGTTTTGTAGTCTAAATTGATATATTGTAGTAATTTTAGAGTTAAAATAAAATCTTTTTTTTTTTTTTGCAAAAAAATCACTACAGTTTTTCTCAATTGCTTTGTATCTGTTGCATTCACCAGCTGGACTGCCCTTGATTTCCACCAGAGGGCACTCCTTCCGTCTTTGTTGTCTCACTGCATTTCCCATAACCCATTGCCCAGACTCATTATGCCTGATTACATCCACCTGTGTCTCATTATCCTTGTTAACCCTGCCTATATAAGCCCTGTGTTTTTTTTTGTCAGTCTTTGCAAAGTCTTGTATGTTGTTACACTGCATTTCTGAGTGTTATCCTGGGGGCATGTACCATGAAGCCGGACTAGCTGGCTAGCCACGTAAGTTTCAGATTAGTTTGCGCCAATCCTGGGTTTTAGGTACCAAGAAAGTGACTTGGTTTTTAGAGGTGTTCATCATGATAGTAACTTGCGCTCCATGGCTAACCTGCTCGGGGGCAGGTTTTGTTCTGGGTAAGATATCTCAAACCAAAATTGTCAGATGTGAACATAGTGACACTGAGTTCATAAGATACTGAAGTAACTTGCGTTACTTTTAATGCGTTATCCCCAACACTAAGCATGAATTAAATGTTTTTGGTGAGTTAAAAATTAGCCAAAGTGACTGAGGAAAAACTGTAACCCTAATTTATATGGACGGTATCCTTATTTAGGTAGTGTTTTATTTGCTTAATTACTTGAAACTAATTCCTCTGTTTTATTTTGGTATCCTATCATGCAAACCTGAGCATGCTCAAGGAAATCACTGAAGCCTCCGATCAGCATTCCTTTGCCCCCGCGATCAATCAGCTCCCTCCATATTATAGGAGAGCTTGAATGTGTCCATCCATTTGATGCGCAGGTGTCCTCCAGCCATATCTACAAAGAAAAGTGGTTCAGTATGAATAAAAGACATAAATGAATCTTTAGTTCAACATAAAATTGGTGTGGAAATGATTAAAAAAGCTCCACATGAACTCACAGTTTTACCTTCCATTCACTGGGGTGAACACAGATCTTGTGAATGTGGAAATCTGGCAGGTTTCTTTGCAGCACATCAGCAAGAAGCTCAGCTTTTGCGTAATAAGGACAATCTGCTTTTCCTGTACAAGTGAATGGAGACAATATTATAGCATTAAAATGTTGCTGACTGACCATAAACATAATCATAAATACTGAAGGGGTTTAACTACAATAACAGCTATAAACCATAAAGTTTACAAACAAACAGACAGACCGTGCTAATTTCGGTAGTTTGTTTAATTAGCCATAAAACCGACCAACCTGCAAGAACAAATTTTGCCATGTTTTAGTCCATTCACAAGCACTTCCGGCGTTGCTAGGTAACATTGTGTGCTCTCATAACCTTCCCGGGGAGCAAAACATTTCGCTTACGTTTTTCAAATCTATATTTTTATTTTTTAAAATATTTTTTTATGTACAATATGAATTAACCACGTTATATAGGAGTTTATTTAACTATCTGGGCGGCATTTTTAAATTAACATTATGAAAATAACGCGATACTGGAAGCGGAACTATAGTGCGGCAGTAATCGTGCGCTCCCTGTCATGGCTGCGCTCATAGTGAGAGCAGTACGCATGTAAAGACTCCAACCGAAGGGTAAGATACTTGATTATTAAAGATCAACAGCTCATTAAAATGTATGATTGTGCCATAATTAACCGCTAACATGTAAATAGCATACGGGTTTTTACAGCTATAGTGAGTTTTTTTTTAGTTTTTTTAAGGTTTCTGTACAAGGACATGTAACGTTAGGCAATATAAGCACAAATGTCCTCTAAATGTTTAAATGTATTTGTTTATTTTACATTATTATATATGTCTTTAGCTAAATTCAACATTTGGCTTTTTATTCGGGTTAAAATGTATTGTGGATAATCAGACAGATACGTACATAAAAATATACATTTATTTTTGTTATTCTAATTCTAGTAATATTCCTACCTGTGACCCTGTCGGATGCATTTGAGAGCAGTTCACTGCACGTGAGAAGAGACAAAACGTATGAAAGGTTAAATTAGTAACATCTGTTCTTTTGCTGTTTTGTTTACAATCGTCATTTCTCAACTCTTCCCACAGTGAGCACAACAGCAGTCTTTCAAATTATATAAATTATTTTCTTTCTCAGACAACCACCACCAAAACTCTATGTACCTACAGGTCAATTTTCACTGGTTTACATTCTAATGCTTTCTGGTACATGACTCTGCGCTATTACGCTGCTGCATCACCTTAAGAACTGAAATAGGCACACTTTCTTGAGCAGTGGCCTCTGAACAAAACATTGCAGATTCATCAGAGCAAGTCACCTCATCTAAGAAGTGAACATGCTTTTTAGCCCCATCGCTGTTAAGCAATTTGGGAGACGTTTTAGCATTTAGCTCAGCCATGAGATCTGCAATGGTGTCTTTGTGTTTTTTCAGTCAGAGCTAACTGTTCAGCTAGTAAATTATCTAGCTGTGATTGAAGATCTTGTATCTTTGCCTCACACTTTTGTACCTCTGCATTTTTAGAAAGCGCTTCTTTACATTTAGCATCTATACTTGAAAATAGATGTGTTGTCACATCACGCAGCCTTGTACAACTTATGAAGTTTAAAGCCTCAATTATTTCACCACGTTTTGATTTCTTTTGATGTTTGCCAATTATGTCCCACCATCTGAGCATTTCATCATCTGAACATTTAATTACAATATATTGTTTCTTGAGTTTGCACAAGGTAGGCTCAACTTTTTTGCTCCATAAAGCAAACAATACATCACTCTTTTCAGAAATGTTCCCTTCCATCCCTGAGGAGATCTGAATATCATACCATTAAACAATTAAAACAGACTTACCCATTCCTTGGTGAGAAGGTCAGCTTTAATCCATTCATGAGATCAACTGTGAAAAAATTTCCTCATTCTGATGATCGATCAAAGTAGATTTTAAAAAACTCACTGCAAGGGATCCCGGGTTTCGGCACCATCTGTAAGGGTGGACTTCCTACAGGGGTTCAGGCTGAACGACTAAAGAAACGTCAGTGAGATGGCATAAAACTGTACATTTCTTGTCCATTCACACCCACTGCAGCTTATACCAACGGCGGAAATAAGCACAGTTACAATAGCAAAATATTTGGGAGAGCGTTGCTATAGTGTGACAATATTGTATTGCAATAGGGAGCACATTAATGTTACTAAAATCAAAACTAGTTAGCACATCATTTGTAATTGAAAAGTTTTTTTTTAAAACTGATAAACTAAAGGGTTAGTTCACCTAATAATGAAATTTCTGTCATCATTTACTCACCCTGATGTCATTCCGAACCCAGAAGACTTTTGTTCATCTTCGGAACACATATGAAGATACATATGAGAGCTTTCTGTCCCTCCATTGACAGCTGTACAACTGCCACTTTGTTGGTTCAAAAAGTTCATAAAGAGATCGTAAAACTAATCCATATGAATTTAGCGGTTTAGTCCAAATTTTCTGAAAAGACACGATCACTTTATATGATGAACAGATTGAATTTAGGCTTTTATTCACATATAAACATTGATCAGCGAACATAAACAGAAGCTCAATCGAACCTGCTTGACTCGCTAAAAACAAACCTCTTGCAGAAGCTCAAACGTGATGTGTAACACGAGAACGAACCTCGTTGGTTCTTGTGGAAGCTCAAACGTGATGCGTAACGAGAATGAACCTCATTGGTTCTTAAAGGGATAGTTCACCCAAAAATGAAAATTCTGTCATCATTTACACACTTTCAAGTTGTTCCAAACCTATATACATTTCTTTGTTCTGCTGAATATAAAGGAAGACATTTTGTATCCAGTTTGTAACCAGGCCACTTTGGGGCACCATTGACTTAGTAAGATAACAAAATACTATGGAAGTCAATGGTGCCCCAGAACTGTTCAGTTTCCCCACATTCTTCAAAATATCTTCCTTTTGTGTTCAACAGAACAAAGGAATGTATACAGGTTTGGAACAACCAGAGGGTGAGTAAATGATGACAGAATTTTCATTTTTGGGTGAACTAACCCTTAACAGTGTTCTGGTGTTATGGAAGAATGAGTTGATTTGAGACATGTATGAAGTGTTTTGGTTGTTTTAGTGCATTTTGAATGTGAAATTAGCTGCTGTGCCACACTGAAAATTGGTAAAAAGAACTGTGTGAAGAGTTTTGAAAAAGTGGTTGGAAAAAAATGATAAAAAGTACTGCGGTAATCAAAATACCATATGATGATTTTACAGTAGTAACACAAACTGTAGTAAGTACAGTTGTTTTTGTTTAACATTTTCATTTGTTGAAACAGGTTACATTTCTGAAGCATCGGAGAATCACCCACAATGAGCATGTATAAATCAGGTTTGGAAATGCTCAGATGTGCTCTAAGATCCACGCTGCTGTGGAAATGTGACTCTTTTATATGGACACAGACGTCTTTGTGTTATAAAAGCAGAAGCTTTGCTGCGTCATCTCAGTTGGGGAGAAAACGCATACAAGGACACACATTAAAACAAGTCCTGTATTACAGTCAGAGTGGTCATGATGTTCATAATGCTCAACAAACTGCAGCTTCCACAGAGATCAGTGATCTCCTGGATAAAGCAGAAAGGATTTCTTTCTACATCCATATGCAGAACTGTGTTCGTCCCACTGATGTGCTGGACATGCTGAAGCAGTTCCCAGTGTCGCAGCGGCTCATCAGCAACATCTTCACACACATCTGGGAGAGCACGAAGAAAATGACGGATGAGCAGCGGCGCTGTGAGCTGCAGCTGATGCTCGATCACCCGGGGTTTAAGGAGGTCTGTGAAAAGGTCATGACTAACGCTTACCGCATGAGGAGTGAGGATCTGGCCTACACTCTGCTGGCCATTGTCAATCTGGGAGTTTCACAAAACACACGTGTTGTGCAGATGCTGCTGCGTGTTATACAGGTAAGTGAAGAGGTTTTGTCTTCTAGGCTGAAAATATGAATAATTCACGTTCATTAAAGGTGCAGTACGAGATTTCTGAGAAACGCTGTTGAAAGTGGATCGGATCGAGCGCCACGACACACTTGTAGCCAATCAGCAGTAGGGGGCATGTCTACTCATGATGGGGGAGGAGAGAGACTGAGTCAGTCAGCAGTAGGGGTGTGTCCACTCGTAATGGGGGAGGAGAGAGAGTGAGCCAGTCAGCAGTAGGGGGTGTGTCCACTCATGATGTGGGAGGAGAGAGACTAAGCCAATAAGCAGTAGAGGGTGTGTCCACTCATGATGGGGGGGGAGAGAGTGAGCGCCAATCAGCAGTAGGGGGCATGTCCACTCATGATGGGGGAGGAGAGAGACTGAGTCAGTCAGCAGTAGGGGTGTGTCCACTCGTAATGGGGGAGGAGAGAGAGTGAGCCAGTCAGCAGTAGGGGGTGTGTCCACTCATGATGTGGGAGGAGAGAGACTAAGCCAATAAGCAGTAGAGGGTGTGTCCACTCATGATGGGGGGGAGAGAGTGAGCCAATCAGCAGTAGGGGGTGTGTCCACTCATGATGTGGGAGGAGAGAGAGAGAGCGCCAGTCAGCAGTAGGGGGTGTGTCCACTCATGATGTGAGGGGAGAGAGTGAGCCAATGAGCAGTAGGGGGTGTGTCCACTCATGATGGGGGAGGAGAGAGACTGAGTCAGTCAGCAGTAGGGGTGTGTCCACTCGTAATGGGGGAGGAGAGAGAGTGAGCCAGTCAGCAGTAGGGGGTGTGTCCACTCATGATGTGGGAGGAGAGAGACTAAGCCAATAAGCAGTAGAGGGTGTGTCCACTCATGATGGGGGGGGAGAGAGTGAGCCAATCAGCAGTAGGGGGTGTGTCCACTCATGATGTGGGAGGAGAGAGAGAGCGCCAGTCAGCAGTAGGGGGTGTGTCCACTCATGATGTGAGGGGAGAGAGTGAGCCAATGAGCAGTAGGGGGTGTGTCCACTCATGATGGGGGAGGAGAGAGACTGAGCCAATCAGCAGTAGGGGGTGTGTCCACTCATGATGGGGGAGGAGAGAGAGTAAGCTAATCAGCAGTAGGGGCGTGTCCACTCATGATGGGGAAGGAGAGAGACTGAGCCAATCAGCAGTAGGGGGTGTTTCCACTCATGATGTGGGAGGAGAGAGAGTGAGCCAATCAGAAGTAGGGGGTGTGTCCACTCATGATGTGGGAGGAGAGAGACTGAGCCAATCTCAAGTACGGGGTGTGTCCACTCATGATGGGGGAGGAGAGAGAGTAAGCTAATCAGCAGTAGGGGCGTGTCCACTCATGATGCGGGAGGAGAGAGACTGAGCCAATCTGAAGTAGGGGGTGTGTCCACTCATGATGGGGGAGGAGAGAGAGTGAGATTTGCAGAAAGACTGTTGAAAAAGTGATGGCTGAGAGACATTACAAAAGAGAAAAGCTCAGAGGACTATCACTGGGAAAAGAAGGGTTATGATCAGGGAAGAAATTTAGGATCTGCATTAATATTAGAAAATCTTTCCAGTTTTATTCACCAAGGTGGCATTTATTTATTTATTTGAATGTATGTTAAAATGTAATTTATTCTTGTGATGGCAAAGCTGAATGTTTTGCATCATTACTCTAGTCTTCAGTGTCACATGATCCTTTTAATCTGCTAATTCCAGGAACGGCTGAATCAGTTTAATTTAAAGTCTCTTTCGGTGTTGGCTGCCTGTATATGGGAGATGGAGGACTGTATGAACGTTCTGGCTCTAAGAGAGGCTTTAAGGTGTGAAGATTGTTACAGCCCTAATATAACCTTAAAATGTGAAATCTGTGTGTGTTTTCATCAATTTGTACTCTGATTTTGAAGGTTGTTGCTGGAGAATCGTATTGCTGAGATCCAGTGCGTGAATTCCCTGCAGAAAATGATGTGTTCGGTGGGCAAAAGCTCTCCGATACATCTGAAGAAAAAGCTGGCGGTTAGATTTACCATTTTTTTTTGACCGTTTTGTTTACTGACACACTCTGAATCTAATGAAAATGTTTACTCCAAAAAACAACAATAAATTATATTTTGCATAATGAAGAAAAACTTTTTTCACATAATGACATTGATTAAAAATCATAATGCCTCTAAAAATGTAACTTTTTTTTATATATATATATATATATAGTTTTATTAATATTTTGGATTAGCTTTTATTTTTATATTTTTAGTTTTCATGATAATTTTACTTTAATTGTTAGTAATGTAATTATGTATTCTTTTTTTTTTTTTTTTTTTTTTTTTTTTTAGGTTTAATTTATTTTTGTTTTAGTTATTATTTTTTTTATTTAATTTTTTTTCCCGGTTAATGATATTAGTGCTTCAACTCAAACTTATTTCAGTTTACTGCTAAGGCAACATTTCTCATTTTCATTTAGTCTAATTTTTTTTAAAATAATATTTTTATTTTATTTTATTTCAGCTTTATTTTAATTAACAGAAATGTTTTTAATAGTTTTAGTTAACAATAATATCCCTTAGTAGTCACAGTCATTCCTGTAATGCAGCTTTTTTTTTTTTTTTTTTTACAACCATGATATATAAATACTTTACACTTTGGGGAAATTTTTTTTCTTTATTTTATAATTAATATTTTTTGTAAATTTTAGTTATTTTTCACATTACAGTAATGAGAATTAGATTTTTTTTTTTCATTATGATAATTTGTGAAGGAAATTGTGCTTAATTGTCTTAAATTATATCATAAAACATATTGCTTCATAGACTTTTTTTTTTTTTTTTTTTTTTAATGCAAAATATAATTTAGTATTTTTTTCCTTATGGTTTTGGTTTGATATAATCCTAACATGATGCAGCTGTCTAACAATAAACAATGCTTGCTTCAAGGCCTTTTTGCCTGTTGAACGAACTAGTAGTTTGTCATGATCAGTTTCTAGCTCAGTTCCTCTTTATTTTCCCTCAGACAAAGACTCTGTTGTTGGCAGATAAATTTAGTCCTTCCAGCACCCAGTACATGTTCTCCAGCCTGGCTGCTATGGGCCTGAATTTCAAACCTCTGCTTGATGTCAGCAGCAAGAACATAGTTGGTGAGAATGACCATGATCCTCTCAGATGTTCCTAGAACTAAAGCAAAACAAGACCTGTCACTGTCACTTCACCTCTCATTGTTTCCTGCAGATAATGTGCACAAATTCTCCTTCGGCAGGCTTCTGTCTGTGCTGAAGTCCTGCTTTGAGCTTCGCTACAGAAACTACACCCTCTTCAGCTCTGTCTCCGAGTACATGGTCAACACATTTGATACGTGGTCCAACAAACAGGTGTTATATAATCTGCTGATCCGAGCTGTCAATTAAACTGATCCATGTGAAACTGTACTGTGTATATATAAAGAGGAATGCATAATATTTTTGCTCAAATAAATGCAGTCTTAGTGAGCATAATGTTTCAAAAACATTACAATATTTTACCATCCCAAACTTTTGAGTGGTGGTGTATATTATCAACCATCAGATTAGTTATTGGCCATAAAAAAAAAAAAAAAAATTGTGTATTATAATTTACAAGAATATATTGTTGCATTCCTGCCTTTAATTTTACACTATCAGAGCAAAGAGTTGTATTTATTTTTAGTGGCCTGTGATGAATTAGTTTTCTTTTATTAAATGCTTTTCATGTTTTCCAGGTTATTCTCATTCTATTATCATTTGAGTCTGTCTTGTTCAGACCTGCGGCCCTGTTGGATGCATTTGCAGAGAGAATCATTCAGAAGCCTGACAGTCTGACCCTGATAGATGTTATTAGTGTTTTAAAAGTGTTTTCGTCCCTCAATCATGACCTGAAAGAGAGAAAAACAGAGTAAGCCACTGTTGTGGGTCTTAATCACCTATACTGCCAATTATGTTGGGGTCGGTAAGATTTTTAAAATGTTTTTGAAAGTTCAGCAAGGCTTTGTTCAGAAATGCAGTAAAAACAATGTGCTCTGATTGGTCAGCTGGATCCGTGTTGTGATTGGTCAACCGCTGTAACCCTCTGGTGCTGTTGGTTTTTTTTTTTTTTTTTTTTTTTACCAAAAAAATTGTTACGTTTAATTACGTTTTTTTTTTTTTTTAGAATTTTTTTACTTCATCGAAATGGTACAAAACTTGGTAAAGGTTTTAGCACTTGCTGTGTGAACACAAAAATATAAAAATCATGGACATGATTCAAAAAGGTTAAATGGTCCTGAAAAAAATAGTCACACTTGTATTGTTCGTGGTCAAAAATGGCCGCATTAGAAATGTATGGGATACTAATTTCATCTAGTGGAAATGTTTGGTACTGCGCCTAAACAAATTCTTACTGAAAGCAAATTTTTTGGGATATCAACCTCAAATTTGGAACACAGCTTTTTGAGATTTATGGCTTTGATTTTTCTGACAGTTTTACAAATTTCATTTTCAGGTCCATGTTAAAAAAAGTGAATAAATGGATTATAACAACTGCATAAATGTAATTTAATACTTTAAAATCCCCTAAAAATATTCAATAAAAACATTAACGAACTAAAATATATTACAATCATTTCATTGAAATAAAAAAAAAAAAAGGTCATTTTTGACTGACACACGAAAAGCACTAAAGGGTTAAGCGTGTTTGGGAAATGTTCCGCCCCTTAACCATAACTGCGAGTTTTAGCACACATTACTAAGTAACTCAACCAGGCCTTGCCAACTTTTTTGTGTATGCCTTGGGTGGGAATTATTTAAATGAGGAATATTGTGACATGTTCATTCCTGGAAGAAAACTCAAGACTACAATAGAGGCGTTTCAGAGAGTTCAGAAACAGTGACACTGATATAGAGAATAACTCCTGCTGGAGGGACTTTGTGCTTTGGTAAAATCTTACTGACCCAAACATTTGAACAGTAATGTATATTCAATAAAATGATTTTAGAACATTCAATGTTATAAATCCCTCAAAAACCCAAAGCAAAAGCTGTTTTTGCAGGACAGGCATGTGTCTGACTTCAGAAAACTTTTACTTCCTGCTTTTTAATTAGGTTTCTGTCCAGTGTGGTGAAGGTCTTAGAGTCCTACCTTCCAAACATTTCCTCCACCTGCCTCCTGAAAGGTGTTTACTATCTGGCATTGCTGGAGCACATCCCTCAAACCCTAATGGATAAACTGCTACAGCAGAAAACCCTGGACCAAATACAGAAAGGTGAATATCTCTACTTCCTCTCTCTCCTCATTCAAAGTGTGTCACATTTCAGCTGTGATCTGTTTCGTGTCCTCATAGGAAAACAGTTGAACAAGTTTCGGATGTGGCTGCACACGTTAAAACTGTGTTTGCGTCTGGATCAACCTCAGCTGCTGGCCTCTCTGAGGTCTATCCCAGACTTTGACTTCACACTTCCTGCTCATGCCCCAGTCAACCAGGAAATGCTCAGTGTGATTAGGGGCATTGTGGGAAATGATGCTGTTCAGGACAGTGTGCTGGAGCAGAGCATCTACTTCATTGGTGAGATGAAGCTCATGTTACTGTACAGATTTCTGTTGGTTCAGTAGCAGATGTTACAAGTTGGATTCGAACTCCCATTTACCACATGAGCACCAACCATAGCTCACTGTATTTAATCGCTAGGCCACAGCTCAGACTTTAAAGAAAATAAAGGTTTTCATTGGAGTACAATTTTCTCCTTCTCACAAAATACTTCTGTTTTATGTTGGTGTAACCAAAACTGAGGTGGGAAAAATAATAGTAACTATATATATATATTTTTTTTTTATTACCATATTTACTGTATTATCACCATATTTTATTACTATTATATTAATTTAAGAATATATAATATTATTATATTAATCAAGCACTAAAACTTTATGTATATGGCACCTTCCAGTACAATTTAAAGTGATTGTGACAGTGTTTACAAGCATAAACAAGTGATAATAGACACAAAATAAATGTCAGAAAAACATGTCCAGGTTAAATTTACTCCAAAATCAAAAGGATAAATATAAGAAATTATAGTTTGCATATTGAAAAAAAAAAAAACTTTTAGCACCATCAAGATATCCAATATGTATCTATATTTTCATATACGTTTCATATATATTATTTCATAAGAATGATCAACAATGAAATGTTGATAAAGCAAAATAGAAATAAATTATAATTATGATAATATATAAAATACAGAATTACTAAATCAAAAAATAAGATGTATACATAAAAGCCAGACTAATAAGTGGCTTTTTATTATGTACATTATATTAATTGCACCTTAATTTACATTATAATTGTATTATAATATTTTATATATATATATATATATATATATAATATTACTTTGCACAATCAATCAAATCCCTACATTCCCGCTGAATAATTTTACTCAGAAATCTGTAAAATTATATTGTTTAATGTGTTGTGAATGGCATTTTATGTTGGATTTAATATTGTTTGAATCTTTGCTTTAGACTGCGTGATTACTCTGCCTCACCCTAAAGAAGAAAACTGTGGCCTCCATGCAGAGGATTCTGGGTCACCTGAATGTGCCCAAAGGTAGCATAACACAAGACAACTCTGATGTTTATATGAAGAGACACATGATAATCTCACATGCCTAGATGCCCCCCCAAAAAAAAATCTGGTTTGTTAGAAGGTTACTTTAGATAGAAATAAATATCTCTTCTCTGTCCTGTATTTCAGGATTGCGGTGGTCTGCGCTCCATTGTCTTCATTTTGCTTTGGTAGAGCTCATCCTCAAGCCAGCTTGGTCATCAAACTTCGGCATCTTGAAAAACTTGGTTATAAACCTGTTTTGGTAAGTGTGTTAATTCTTCTGATACACACTAAATAATCACACCAAAACCTGATACTCACACTTATGCAATATTTTTGGTACATGTGAGTTTTTTTAGTCATGTGTCATAGTAATATTATGGTGTTCTTTGAAATGTCTTGGAGCGCCATGCAAAATACCATATGAATATGGTAATCGTTACAGTACTGACACACAGCTGGAGAGATTTAACCAAATGCTCAGTCTCCAGTTCTCAAGGTTTTTTTTTTTTTTTTTTTTTTTTTTTTAAATATGCATTTCCAATATTTATTCCTCATATATATCACCCTTTTTAGGTTCCTATCCATGAGCTCAACTCTAAAACTAAGGAAGAGAAGATTCAGATGCTACAGAAGCTCATTTGTCCAGCTCTGGAACACAGGAAATACTGAACAACAGTCCAAAAGAGGAGTGAATTTCATAACCGTTCCTGACGGTTTTTCATTGTATTTCATTTGCCTTTATGATCTTACTCAGAGATGGATTCAGGATGCATATTTATTGATGTGTAATATCAATGTTGTACACTTGTGTATTTTTGTAACACCAAGTGAAAAACAAAATGAAACAAATGAAAGAATAAATAAATAAATATGCACTGAATTTGTTTTTTGAATGTGGTTTTATTTTAAGATTATTAAGATTTTTTATTTTAAGGAATTACACACCACACACACACACACACACACACACACACACACACACACGTATGTATATGTAAAACATGCTGAAAAATAAGATTTCCGTAAAATATATTTGTTTCCCAGTGGTTACCGCGATAATTGGACGCTTGATGGCGGTGTAGGACTTTTGGGATCACGTCACCTGTGTTTGTGTTTCACTCACCGTCGAAGAAGAATTTGAGCTTTCTGATTGGCTGAAAGGCTGAAACGCAGGAACGAACACCGCTCAAGCCGCACATCGGCGTGTTATGGTTGTATTGAATGTGATATGAAGTAGTAAATTTAATTATTTGTATACAATGTCCGAACTGAACGATTATTTAGAAGGTAAGATTACTTTCGAGGAGTTTGAGAGGCGGAGAGAGGAAAGAAAAGCAAAGAGTAAGGTAACACTACACTCCTTTTATTCTGTTAGTAAATTTGATCCACTCACATGTTCTCCTTCCAGCTTCTATATAAATGATATAATATGTGTCTGAATATACAGTTTATTACAGTGTGTATATCCATTAACCATTCATTATGGGTTGTGATTTGAGCATGCACCATATTACCGTTGAAGCACTGTATGTTTTGTTTCAGGATGAGAAGGGAGATGTGTCAGATGATGATGAGGATGAAACTGCTGATCAGGAGGATCCTGTTCCGTCCACTTCAAAACGATGTGCTAGACAAGCACGGAAACGCCAAACAGGTGGATGTTACATGACATTACAAGGGTACGATTTTGTAAGTGTCAGGGGCAACGCTACAGGTGAAAGGGGTAAACAATAATATTGACAATTTTATGAAACCTCACCATTGTCATTACAATGGGTCAGTCACATAAACAACATAGCACTATGTTAAAGACTGTGTCAGAACTAATTACTAGCAGTTAGCCAAAGGGTAATCAATCAGTCTTACTTTTCATATTCAAATTAGACTAATTTAAGCAGTTTATGCAACTGGCCAAATATTTACTATATTATTAATTAATTAATTGTAATACCTTAATTAATTAAGTAAATATGTACAGCTTGAATACAAAAATCTGCCATATAAATTTAAAAATAATGTGCATACTGTAGATTGGAATAGCCAATTTGCCACATTACAAACCAAATAAATATGATATCAATTATCATTGTTATATCTTTAATAACACAGCTGAGAACCAATGTGCAATGTTTGGTTTGTGTGGTTAGAGGAAGAATAGGAGATTTCTGTGGCAGAGTTGAAAAACACTAATTTTAAGAAAGCATTTTTTAAACGCATAACTACAAAAAAAACAAAAAAAAAAACAAAACAATTGGGCATGTTATTAAATCAGTGTTAAATGGGATGTGTGACAGTCATAGATCATCCAGGTAACCACACACAGTATTAAGAAACTTTTGAACTTATAAAATCAACTATTTTTTTGTCTTGTGGGCTTTATGTAATCATCTGTTATGTGAAATAGCTTATTCAGGATGGTACTAAATAAAAAATAACATGCAATTTTCTTGATCCTTCTTATTTTGTTAAAACATTTTTGCATATTCTGCAAGGGGTATGTAAACTTTCGAGCTCAACTGTAGGTTCTGGTTTCATATTCTTGCTCGTATTGCAAACATGTCGAGCATTTGAATGAAGCATGTGGGGATCAATATTCAGTGTGACACAGCAGCATCACATCACACGTTGTATTTTGTGCGATCTCTTGACAGAGACGACAGAAGAAGGAGTCAGTCCATCTGTTCAGAGAGCTTTTGCCTCCATGATGGGAGATGGACTGGAGGAGTGTGTGGATGAGGATGAGGAGGATGAAGATGGAAAGATGGAGTGGAAAGTCATTGGAGAAAAGGACGGTGACGACGACGACGACGACGATGATGATGATGACGATGATGACGATGATGATGAAGATGATGCTGATGAAGAGGACAACGACGGCAATGAAGTCACACCCGGAGATGTGTTTGCCTTAGAAATGGAGCTGAACCGTGAGAATAAGAAAATGATGAAGGTCAGTAGATCGCCCTGCCAGGTCAGCATTAATAATCACTGTTATTGATCATAATACATTTGTAGCATTGATACAATTTTCAGTTATTTATAAGCACACTAGTTTTTTTTTGTTGTTTTTTTTTAGGAGAGACGTCCCCGCAGTAAGTTACCACGGGCTCTCAGAGGACTCATGGGAGAAGCCAACATCCGCTATGCTAGAGGAGACAAGGAGGATGCCATCCTGATGTGTATGGAGATCATTCGCCAAGGTGGGTTTTTGTTGTTGGTTATACACTGAGGAGAATACTAAACCATGTCAAAAAATAAAATATACACAGGGCTTGACATAATTTTTTTTGCTTACTAGTCACTGTGGTAGTGGTTTTCCAAAGTTACTAGCCATTCAGCATTTTCACTGGCCGCAATTTTGACATTGATACCATGGGGAAAAACTGCCATATAGATATTTTTCATATTAGGCTGCTGTCACTTTAAGACCTGACGCACTGATCCATTATACTGTTACACATGCATTTTCTTTCTCAACTGTTTACATTCACTTCAAACATAACTGACTGTGTTTACGTAAAACTCGCCAAGACATTGACATTTTGACATTATTTTGTGTGTATTTGTCTGTTTAAATGCAATAAGCAGCGAAAAAGAACTCAATTTAGTCCTGAGATGCGGCTTTATGTGCCGCACTTTGAGTGTGAGAACAAAATTTGCAGGAATGAGAAATATAAAGTTGTAACTTTCTATAGATATATTTCTCATGTCTGTGAGGCAAGTATACGCTGAGTTTCAGTTCATTTTTGTGACTCAGTCTCCCTGAACTTGAGCGCGATGGCAGAAAGCTCATCCTGTGTGTTTTCTTTATTTTACAAAGGCACAATATTTTCTTGTTATTGTGAGTTTACACAAGTAGACCCTTTATAGTTTCAAATGATGTATTATTCTTATGACCAAAAATTAGTATTTTAAGTTCTTTCCCCTGTTGTAAAATGCAAGTGATCGCGCCAGCGCCTCCATGTAGTTGCAGTAAGTGTTCTATACTTCAGCTTACTCCTTCCACACAAACACTTTGATATGCACCTAATATTAGCACACATTTATCTAGGTTAACATTGTCAACGAGTTGCTACTAACATCTTTTAAATTATAAGCCATATTTGAGGTCTAAATGATTGGCGAGCATTTGGATTTCCTGCCCGACATGCTGTAAGGATTAACTATCTGTCTCTCATGGACTGAGTGACTTTGCCACAAGTTTTTTTTTAGCCGACTAAGCCTCTTCTAGTCAACTAACGATTAGTCGACTATTAGAGGGCAGCCCTAGTGCGATATTTGTGCAATAGCCAAAAGTTGACGTGGGGTCACTCCCACAAACAGATCAAACAGAGCCGCAGTATTTTAAAGTCGGCACGAAATGGAAGTTGCGATAGTCTTTTCTTCCCTATTGTGACATATATTCAAGTGAAACGGCTTCTTAAACTAAATAAAAATGTAGGGCGGGACTTGATTTTGTCCATCTGGAATTGATTGGATGGTTGTGGTTTGCTATTGGTCGATCTCATGTGAGTGACAGGTTGCCCCGCCCTCATGTCAGTAAACATGTCATCAGAGAAGAGATGTCACTGTAAGAAGGAGGGGAAGTTATTTTGATTAAAGATTATGAGGGCACATGAATTTTAATAAATAATGGCATGCACACATTTATAATAAACACTGCAAATATACCATTGAAGATAAGAACGGTCAATTTTGATTTCAAAATGATTTTGTAGTTGTGACTACATATTAATCAGTAGTGCCATAGAATAAACCCCGTCTCTTCCACCTCTCTCAGCTCCTGTGGCATACGAGCCGTTCTCCACCCTGGCTATGATCTACGAGGATCAGGGGGACATGGAGAAAGCACTTCAGTTCGGACTGATCGCCGCTCATCTGAACCCCAGTGACTGTGAAGAGTGGGTCAAACTGGCGGACATGTCTCTAGAGCAGGACAACATCAAACAAGCCATCATCTGCTACACTAAAGGTCTGTATACATACAGTAGATACACTACCATTCAGAAGAGGTTTCTTATGCTGACCAAGGCTGCATTTATTTGAGCAAAAACAAAAGAAAAAGTTTTTATTTTTGGTGAAATGTGTCTAAAGCATGCTGTTGCGTTCCCAGCTATCAAATACGACTCCAGTAATGTTCAGTACCTGTGGGAGCGCTCCAGCCTTTATGAGCAGGTCGGGGAGCACAAGCAAGCCATGGACGGGTATCGCCGCATCCTCAGCCTGCTGCCACCATCCGATGGAGAACAGTTCATGCAGCTCTCACGAGACATGGCAAAGTATGATGTTTCCCTATGTTTTGAATCTTATGTTGACCTCTGTTATGATTAGATTAAAAGATTTAAATTGGAGTTTATGTATAAATGTAGATATAACCACATGACCATTTCTGAATGTCATACAGCTTGTATTGTGCTGATTTATTTCAGGAGTTACTATGAGAGCAGCGAGTTGCCTTCTGCTATAGGGGTCATGGAGGAAGCTCTGGACAGACATCCAGAACTAGTCTCACATGAGTGTGTTAACATGGCTGCTGAACTCTTTATAGCCAACCATCAGCATGATAAAGCTCTAGAGGTGAGATCTGATGAAGACTAGCAGGATGGTCAGTGGCCAAAAACAGTATATAGAGCAGAAAAGGGTGCTAGTTGGCCGATATAACGGTATTATATAGAAATGGATTGAATGTATTTGCTTAGGAACTACTCTGGTAGTAGATTAAGAGGTTCTTAATAAAGAAATATGTCTCTTTTTTTTTTATTTTTTTTTATTTGCTGACATTTCAAACATTTTAATGCACACATGATGCAAGATGGATCTAAGTGACTGTTGTATTCATGTTAATGTAAATGCTAGAATCTATATGTCTACAGGCACTGGTGAAGTTTTGTGGCATCGGTCTGAAAAGACAGGAGAAGGAGGAGACGGAGTCTGCTGACCAGACACCTGCACAAGATACAGAAGGAGAAGAGAAGAAAGAAGACTCGGAAGAGGAAAAAGGTGAGAAGAAAGTGATGAATGTTCTGTCATAATGTGTATTGATGTACCACAGAGGTGTCTAAATATACTATGTATAATAATAATAATAATAATATGTTTCCTGCTATTTAAATCTATTTATACATATCTTTTCAGGGTGTACCGTATATATTCTGTGCTGCCTGTGTGGTGTAGAGTTAGTTTGTTCGGATTAGGCTGATAATAATATCGACATAGAAAAATCAGAGAAAAGCATTATGAACACATCGCTACATGTTTTTAATGCATAGGGAAAATCTTAGAGGTGGTGATTCCTGATGATGTTCCAGTCGACATCAGAGTGAAGATGATGGTGTGTCTTATCCACCAGCAAGTCTTCAAACCTTTGGATGTAAGCAGATTTCTATACATACACAAGCTCTCATTTATATAACTATAACTTCACTTAAATCTTAAGTCAAGAATTAAGACAGGAAGTTACCATGGTAAACAAACAAATAGGAGTTTGTTAATGTCATACATTGCCTGGGATTTCCAAGATTTTGTTTTTGTTACTCTTGAAAATACATGACTAATCAGAAACCAACAATATTAGCAGTTTTTCCACATATTTAAGTCACCTTGCATAAGTGTCTGCTAAATATGTTTTTTTATATACATGTTTTTCTCTGAGACGTTTGCAAAAGTGCATCATCTGCAAAGCAATGCCTTCTGTTTTAAGCATCAAATTTGTGTTTAATATGTGTTCATTTTATATTCATATTTTAACATTCAAAAGGTAATTTTAACAATCTTCTAGATGTGCGCTGATAGAGTAAATGTGTCGATGGATGTGTCGTCCATGTTTGATTTTCTCACCTGTGACATTTTGTGTGAAGCCCATGTTGACGTCTCTGATGGAGCAGAGCCCAGAGGAGCTGGGCGATTTGTATTTGGACGTGGCCGAGGCTTTCATGGAAGAGGGCGAGTATAACTCCGCCCTGCCTCTGCTCTCCGCCCTCGTCTGCTCGGAGAGATACAACCTGGCAGTCGTTTGGCTCCGACACGCAGGTTACAATTTTTTTGGTGCACTAAAACAATAAAAAAGTCTGCCGTTATAACAGTAAAATGACTCAAGAACTGCCTATTCAAACAGTAAATGGGTCATGTGATTGTGATTTGCTTGTTTGCAGAGTGTCTAAAGGCACTTGGTCATTTGGAGGTTGCGGTGAAGAGCTACAGTAAGGTTGTTGAAATGGCTCCATTGCATCTAGACGCCCGTCTGGCGCTGTCCACTCTCCAGCAGCAGTTGGGCCGACCCAACATGGCCCTCGAGGCCCTGGAGCCCATGTATGATGCTGAAACCCTTGCACAGGACTCCTCTGCTGCTCAGCAGGTGTGTGTATATCATAGTCTTGTGTTTATGGTGTAGACACGGGGTTTTGTTAGTGCTTGTGTATAATCGTGTGTGATGTTTTTCAGGAGCTGAAGCTGTTGCTGCATCGCTCGACTCTCCTGCATGCTCAAGGACGCACTGATGATTACATAGATACTGTATTGACCATGCTGTCCATGCTTCTTAAGGTCAGATTCAGCGCTCCGTGTCTGATGCTGATATAAAGAGAGCAGCGTGGCTTACGGATAATAGATAGATGTACACAAAATGCCGGAAATTACAATGTATACTACTGTTCAAAAGTTTGGGGTCACTAAATATTTTGCATTTATTTGATCAAAAATACAGTAAAAGCTTTAATATTGTGAAATATTATTAAAATTTAAGATAACTGTTTTCTATTTGAATATATTTTCAAATGTAATTTATTCCTGTAATCAAGGCTGATTTCAGCATCATTACTCCTGTCTTCAGTGTCATATCCTTCAGAAATCATTCTAATATATGGAAGCTTGTTTCCACCATGGAATAAAAAATGAAGAAGGTAATTGCGACAATTGACTTTTTTTCTTGCAATTGCGAGATGTATACTCGCAAAAAGTCCGAAAAAGTTGCGAGATATAGTCAAAATTGCAAGATATAAAGTCAGAATTGTGAGATAAAGTTAGAATTGTAAGATATAAAGTCAAAATTGCAAGATATAAAGTCAGAATTGTGAGATATAAAGTCAAAATTGCAAGTTATAAAGTCAGAATTGTGTGATATAAAGCCAAAAATTGCTAGAGATGAAGTCACAATGGCAAGTTATAAAGTCAGAATTACGATAAAGTCAGAATTGCAAGTTATTAAAATCTGAATTCTGAGAGAAAAAAAAAAGAAAAAAAAAGTCATAATTGCGGGATATAAACTCACAATTGTGAGAGAAAAAGTCGCAATTATCTTTTACGTTTTTTTTTTTTAAAATTCCTTGACAGAAACAAGCTTCCATTCTAATATGCTGATTTGCTGCTCAAGAAACATTTTTTATTATTAATCTTAAAAAAAAAAACTTTTGTGGAAATCATGATACTTTTTTTAATGAATAGAAAGTTAAAAAGAACAGCATTTATTTGTTATAGAAATTATAAAAGTCTTTACTGTCAATTTAATTCATCCATGCTGAATAAAAATATTGACCACAAACTTTTGAACGGTTTTTGAGACATTTGTGACCACCATACTCACTGATACAGTACATCAGTCTGTGTTTGATTAATCCACACATTCATCGGTCTGTATTCAAATAAATGGCTTTTATTTATTGCCACCATTTTCTGATATATTGTCTATATTTTATTGAACAGCCTATATCGGACTATAATCATTTAATATCAAATATAATTGTCCAGTATTGGTCTGTAACCAATTAATTGGCTGATATTTGTAGCCACTATTTGCTCTACATACATTGTTTATAACTATTTTTCATTAATTGACATACATCAAATTGAGTCAACCCAATTAATTGGCTATTATTGCCTATATTCTCTACTGTATATCTGAATAATCATTATATATTAAACTATATCTGATTAATCAGCCGATATACAATTGAATCAGTATTATTTTAGTATTATGCTATTATATATTTTGAATTAGATTTAAATTTTTATATTTCCTGTTTTCGATTTAATTTTAGTTAAAGTTTTAGTAATTTTCTTGTGTTTTTGTCATTATTATACCACTAGTAGTTCATTACTACTCTCTGACTACCAGGTTTAGGAGACATTTGACTCCTAGGATACATTCTCTTCATCTCAAATTTGTGATGTGGTCGCGTTTTCTTGTTTTGTGAAGGTGGCGATGGTGAGGGCTCAGGTGTGTGTCGTCTCTGATACATCCTCTGGTGTCAAACATCTGAAGCTTATAAAAGTGTCACGCAACAAACTGACGGAGATTGATGACCAGGAGGCAGCTTATCTGGATGTGACGGGTAAAGCACATCAGATGTGACTACACTGACACTTATTCATTGTGTTATTCCCATCGAACTGCTGTCCTAGGACTTTAAGATCACACAATGAATTGTACGATCAATAATATTTACATACTACAACCCAGCAGCAGTCAATTGAAATTAAACCAGCTCTAAAGGGATCTAAAAAAACAGATATCTGGGGTCATTAAAGTCAACAAAAATTTTCGTCAAAATGTAATTACTTGGTCCTCCTTTGAAACATCTTACCTTTTTATTTGACCTTTTCCAGTTCTTCTTAAGTATGTCTTTCTCTCTAAGGTAAAACGAGCGTCCTCTCTCGAGACGACTGGTGGAAGCTGTTACTGCACTGTTTGGCCGTGCTGTGTGAGTTGAAGCGCTTTGCTGAGGCCGAGTTATTAGTCGACTCCAGTTTAGAGTACTACTCCTTCTACGACGACCGCGTCAAGCGCAAAGAGCTTGAATACCTCGGCCTGTCCGCTGCCTTCCTCGACCACAACTTCCGCAAAGCTTATGACTATATAAGGTCAGTCAGTTGGACACTAAATCTGTCTACATAAACATCCTATATAAGATCATTCATTGATTCAAAAAGTTATTCACAAAGTTTTACACGTTCCTCTCCTTGAGTGTGTTATGCAGTGTTTTTGACTAATTTGATTTATTGTTGTGCCATGTTTAAAACAGAATCACACATTTTCCCCACAGATTTCATTTACTTTGGTGGTAAATGCAGCATTATGTTTTAAACATGTTGTTCTTTATTCTGTTTTTAAAAACTGATTAAATTGATATATATATCTTATATATTTAATCAGTTTTTTGTGTTTATTTAGACAGTATTTTGGCTATTTAGATTTATCATTTTAAAAACTCCTGTTTAAAACATTATCATATGGAATTCTTAGTTTTATACATGATATTCTGTTTTTAAAAACTGATTTTATATATATATATATATATATATATATATATATATATATATATATATGTGCAGGTTTTTTTTATTTAATATCTATATAATATTTATTATTTATCCTGCTCAGAATACAGAATTTCAATTTTAAACTTTGAAATTCTGTTTTTAAACTTTGAATTTAACGTAAATAAATAAAATTGTGGAAATTCTGGAATTCTGTGTTTTAAAATAGATAAAACTATGATCAAATCCAACAAAATGGTATTTATTTGGGGGGTAAATATGGGATTTGGTGTTTTATACATGATATTCTGTGTTTTTAAAAACTGATTATTTATATATATATATATATATATATATATATATATATATATATATATATATAAATTAAAAGTTTTTATTATTATTATTTAAATTTTTTTATATATTTATTATAGAATACAGAAGTTTGTGTTTAAAACACAGAATCCATGCAGTTTTCACTTAAATAGTTTTGGTGGAAATTGTGGAATTCTGTCTTTTAAACAAGATAAAACTATGATCAAATTAGCCAAAATACTGCATAAACAAACACAAGGGGAAGAACATTTATAAAACTCAATACAAAATGGTTCTTCTTCAGGAACAGAGTGTGGAAACTGAAATCTGAGGCTCAAATTTTTTTTTTTTTTTTGATTGCAAGTTGCTATTTATTTGATTGAGAAGTGAATTTAGTGACCATTTGTGCTTCTTTCTCAGTAGAGAATGCTTTAAACATACTGCATCTGTTGCAGGTTGATGTTAATGGACAATGTGGAACGGACTCAGCTGTGGAACGTGTTTAATCAGGTTACCCTGCACTCTCAGGATGCCAGACATCATCGTTTTTGTCTGCGTCTCATGCTCAAACACCCCGATAACCATGCGCTCTACCTTCTCAATGGACACACCTCGCTGGTTTCTGGGACTTTCAAGCATGCACTCGGTATGGTTCAGACATAAAAACATTTCCTAAGGCACAATTCTGGTGTTTATTGCTAGGTTCTGTAATTTATTTGTATATAAGCATTACCATAAATGGCATATTTGGTGGATCTTGCGCTATTAAAATTAGTTTTATTATTATTAACATCATTATTTTATTCTACGTTGTCTTCTCTGAGTAGGTCAGTACATGCAGGCGTTCAGAAACCAGAACGACCATCCTCTTCATAGTTTCGTTGTTGGTCTCACATTCTTCCATATGGGCTGTCAGAGGTTTGTCATGAAAAGGCATCCCCTTG